>CDMY01000295.1:0-93413 GCA_001179505.1 Vitrella brassicaformis | reverse complement strand
AGACCGTCAGGACCATGGCGGCCGATGGGGAGAAGTGTGATGGAGACGGACAGGCACCAGGTAATGGATTGCACAGGACAGGCATGCAGCCACATGAGGACTATGTTCGGTGTTTGTTTGCCTTCCTTCTTGTCGCAGCGTTGCCGGAGGCCACCTCCAGCTCGTCGACCACTGTCCTGCCGCAGCCGCATACCCAGAAGCCCTCATCGTCACAGGCCGACGACGTCACCGTCCCCACGCCAACACACACACAAGGCGCCCCCGACCAACCAGCACCGTTCCTCTCTCTCGACCAACAGCCCCACCGACCCCACACCCACACATCAACCACACCCACACCCGGCCCGCAACACCAGCACCACCAGCAGCTGCAGACGGACGCGCTGACAGCGATTATCTTTCTTTACGAGCTGCTGGACAGCACCGGGACAGAGCTGCTCGACTGTCTTGTGCGGGAGGCAGTCCACACACCGCCCTGTCCCGCCTGTCCCCCCGAGCCATCCACTTGCGGCTGCACGCCCTCACCCTCCAGCAGGCAGCTGAACCCCAACGCCGCGCCCTTCTACCGCGGGTCATTCATCCAGCCGCCGCTATCGCCACCCCCACCCTCCCCAGCTTCGCTCAAGCTGCGTCTCGCAGCATACTCGCGAGCAAAGCGCCGGCAAGGAGGCGAGGGCAACGAGGATGCCCTCTTCATGGCACCGAGACACGGCGCCTTCGGGGTGGCAGACGGCGTCAGCGGCGTCATGAAGTCCTTCAAGTTCTCCGCCAGAGACCTGGCACAGGACCTCATGGCCCGCTGCTGGTGGTTGTCGGGCATCGACCACCGCATCAGCACCCGCCAGGCCGACAACCGGGCGATGGCGACGCTCACCAAGGCCTGGTATGGTGCTGAGCGCCGGGGTCCGCTGGGCTCGACGACGGCCACAGTGGCGGCGCTGATGCAGCGGGGGCATGAGCTGCGCATCGAGCTGGCCACATTCGGCGACTCCGTCGCCTTTGTCATCCGCTCGACCGAGCGCAGCACAGTCGTCATCGCCGAGCTGACGCCAATGCAGCGGCCCAACCGCACCAACTGCCCCTACCAGCTCAGCAGACTGCCTGCCTCTGTGGGTGCCGACGAGACCAATATCATCGTCGACCCCACCCCAGAGGACCTGGTGGCCCGCCCTCCTTGTGCGCCAGGCTTCTTCATTGACAAGGCGACGGAGGAGCGGAGCCCACTGGGGGTGCAGTGCTGCACAGCTGCTGTGCAGGAGGGGGATATTGTGATAGCGGCGACGGACGGCGTCTTCGATAACATCACAATGGACGACGTGCTGGACATCATCAAAGAGCACGACAGGAACGACGCCAACGCCATCGCGCAGACCATCGGGAGCGCCGCCTACAGCCGGAGTCTGGGTGGGAGGGGCAAGAAGGACGACGTGACGGTGGTGGTGGGGGTGGTGTGTGGGGGTGCTGTGACCGAGGCGGACGAGGAGGCGTGTATTGCTTAGGAGGAGGACAGTGAGGAGGGGGGGAAGTGGCAGCGGCGTCCCAGCCCCAGCAGCGACGATGACTGGTAGTCTGTTGTGTTGGATATGCCTAGGGCGGTGGTGATCGTCTGCCGCCGCTTGTGGGGCATCTTGGTGGTGCGGGAGTGGCTGGAGGAGAGGGCGCGGGAGGTGTTTGAGGGGGTGGAGGTGTTCGACAGGCAGCCGGTAGCTGGGCGGCTACATCGGCACAAGGTGGAGCGGTGGGAGGAGTGCATGACGGAAGTCGCACGTGCCGCGACCAAGCGCCCGCAGCAGGCCCACGCCGTCATGACAAAGTCGCCCAGGCCGAGTGGGGCTTCGTCATGCGCGTAATCCGCGAGGAGAAGGAGACCTTCCAGCCCCTTCGCCACCTACTCACCACGACGTACCTGCCCGGCCTCTGCGGCAAGTCCATCGACGAGACCGAGGCCACGATCATGCTGCTGCCGGCGCGGTATGGCGGCACAGGGGTGCGCGATCCGACCGAGCGGGTCGCTGAGGCGTACGAGACGTCCATCCAGGGCACCAACGTGCTCGTCACCGCCATTCAGCACGCGATTCCCGAGGGGAAGAGGCGGGCGGACGCACAGGCCAAAGAGCGCTTCGCCGACGAGCTGGCCGGCGCAACGAGCCCTCAGTGCGGGTGGATGGTCGGCTGTGTCATAGTTTGTCTGTTGCATTGGTGCCGGCTGGTAGCCTGTTTTTGAGGGGCGGGAGGCAGTCATGGCGTACTGCTGGGGTGTTCTCATCATGTCATGGGGACGAGTGATGTGTGGACAAGCGAGTGGACGGATCGGACGCGATCGGTCAGTTATTCTCTCTCGTGGGTGGGTGACTGTGCGTGTGTGCTGGGCCCTGTTTTCTGTGAAGACGCTACATATTCATGTCTGTGTCGATACATACAAATGTCAGCTGACATCATGATCATGACATGATGTCTACATCATGCAGACGGGCACACACTGGTGATCGAAGCCAGCCGGACCTCTCTCTTACCGCACCATCGGGAGAGATGAATCCGCCGTTCTTGGCCGGGAAGACATCCTGGTCGCATGCATGCAAACTCCGTCTCTCCCCCCACCGCCCCCGTCTTGCCTGTCCTCTCCATCATGAGCAGCTCCCGCCGTCGTCAGTCCTCCCTCAAGGCCCTCCTCGACTCAGCACGATTCTCCTGGACAAAGACGGCTCAGTTCTCCTCCCCTGCTCTCGCGCAGCAATACTTTGACGAGCTATCGCAAAAAAGAGGGGCGGGGGCCTCAGCGGGTGTGCTGGGGCGCATTCAAGAGGCCAGCAGTGAGGCCATCCTTACCCCGGTGGACGGCAGGGAGTGTCTTCTGCATGGCACTGTCCTGCGGCCGTCGAAAGGCATGTTTCGGCGTGAGTTCCATCGCGGCGGGCTGTTTGTGTGCAGTGACTGTCTTCTGTTGACGAATGCGCTGAACGAATTTGGCCTGTACAAGCTGGAGCAGGCCTTCCCATTCAACGAAAGCACCTTCATCTGCCTTCATGAAGCCGTGAGCACGGGATGCACAGACAATATTGGATAAACGGATGGATGGATGTGTCCGTGTATGAATCAGGTGGCTGGGACGTTTTCCGGTCTGGAGCTGTCGAGTCGGCAGGGCAGCGCTGTGGTGTGCTTTGCCAGCCATCCCGACAGATCAGCGTGGGTCATGTTCCTGAGAAGGGCGATATGCGAGTGGCTGACCGGGCGGCCCATTATGAGCCCATCGGAGCTGACGCCGCTCATCGCACACCAACAAGTGCGTACACCACACCACAAAGAGACATATCTGAAAGGCACATCTGGAGCGTGCGTCTTCGTGAATGCAGGTGAAGGGCACTGTACATTATGCGTAAGTTTTGGCTGTGGGGTGCCGGGGACAAGGATGGACTGTGAGTCATCTCCCTTTAATTCTTCCAGGTGCATGATTGACGATGTGGCAGTGTTGAAGGAGCTCATCATGACGCATCATGACGTTGAGGAGTGCGACGAGTGGGGCAATACACCTCTACACATGAGTGCACTCAGTGGCAGCCTCAGGACGCTGCAACTTCTCGTGAAGGTTCCTAACCTGCAGGTACATTTGTGCATACTTGCCCGTCGTCTGCCAAACAGCAGGCAGGCACTCTTGTTTGTGCGTGATTTCCTTACAGCTCGATACGGTGAATTTCCTCTATGAGACACCCATCCTCACCGCAGCGAGGCTTGGGCGTCCCGACCTGTGTCGCCTCCTGCTCAGAAGGGGGGCCAGCCCTTTGTTGCGAGACGCCACCGGCCGCTCTGTCCTCCACCTGGCAGCCCTTCAAGAGGACGAGAAAGTCGCCATGTCCACACTCAAACAACTCAAGGTAAGAAAAGGTGTCAAAGTATGCATGGATCTTTCTGTGTTTGCATCTGTCTGTGTCTCTGTTTCATCAGCTTCTCCGCATCAACTTCAACACGACCAACACGCGGCCAGTTGAGCCTCTCTTCGCCAGTGGGTCGTCCTACGGCAGCGGGACAGGGCGGGTGGAGGGCGGCGTCATGTTCCCGTGTTCTCGCAAGGTCTCCCGGGTGGTGCCCTACCAATCCCTGACGGCACTGCAAGCATGTGTCAAGGCAGGGGACATCACGGCAGCAGAGCGGCTGCTCAGATGCGGAGCGGTGAGTGGCCGGCGCTGCGCTGAATACTGTATGACGGCAATCTCCATCCCTGTCTGCGTGTCTGTGTGTGTTGTCTGGTATGGAGAAGGACCCGAATGTGCCTGCTCGCGACGGTACATATCGCACGGTGGTTCACTTTGCAGTGGAGTCAGATGACAAGGAGATGGTCGAACTCATGCTGAGGTTTGGCGCGCAGCCCAACAAGGTAAAAGCGGGAGAGCCCTCACTCTCTTTCCCACGTTCGGTACGAACGCCTTTGTGACAATGCAATGTGGCTTACTGACTGGCTGGTTGGTCCGCATGTGCGCAGGTTGACGGCTACGCCAGGCCACCAGCAGCGATGGTCAAGGTGAGCAAATGTACAGGCACATTATTTGTGACGTCTGGATATGATGCGGTGTGTCTCTCAATTTAGAGTATTGATGTGGCCCGACTGTTGGCCCAGTATGGCGGCAGAGGTTGGAAGAGTAGGGGGATTCGTGGCTCCCTGGCGTCGCGGGGCATCTACCACCTGCAGCTGGAGATCGTCGAACGGTATCTCGACACGTACCGGTGAGCAGCATGCCCACGTCTCTGGCAATCACCCATCGACTCACGAGTGCGTCCTTCCGTTTGCGTGGACAGGTGTTTGTCATATGACCCGCACGACCCTGAGAGACAGCAGCTGCAGTGGTGGGCCGTCACGCCTCTGGCAGCCTCGCCCCTCCCCGATCCAGCTCGAGTGCTGCGGCAGAAGAGATGCCAGATCTGCGCATTTCCCTTCACACAACCAAACCCAAGGAGGAGGTGTGTGCGAGATTGGGGCGTCGGAGACACCACTCCTACAGTGCAGATGTGCATGTGTGTGTGTTTATCAGGTGTTGTGGGAGGTGTGGGCTGATCCTGTGCGTTTCGTGCTGTGGCAAACGGGCGCCTTTGCACCGCGGCAACTCACCCGCACCCCCACCGGCCATCAGCCAAGCCACCTCATCCAGTACGCATTGTCAACCACCTCCCTCCATGCTGTCTACAGAGACACATTGTAGTCCCTTTGCCGCCTTTGCAGGTTCCCCCAATGTCTCCATCTGGTATCCTGTGTGCGACGGCTGCTTCAACTTCGTTCGCCACTTCACCTACGCCCTCCCCTCCGACACGGACATCCGCTCGACCCTCACCGACCAGACCAACGACGTGGATGGACGGCCGGAAGATGAGTCCCTCGAGGTGCCGCTGCTGCACGCCATCCAGCTGACCCGCAACATCAAGCGCGGCCGCCACTTCATGGCCGACATCCCTGCTCCCAAAAGCGGCAAGAAGAGCCGATACCCGACCGTCAGCGTCGCGGGCAGCGGGCGAATCATCGCCCAGTCGAAGACCATTCATCTCGACACGGTTTCCACACCGGCGATCTTCGATAGCTCCAGCGCTGCAGCAGCTGGGAGGCATCGCAAGTCGCATGTGGGCGGTGCGACGACCAAGGAAGGCCGCGGGAAGTCGAGGCCGTCGAGGGCCAAATTGTCGACGCAGAGGGAGGGCAAGCCGGCAGCTGACGAGACGAATGTGCCCCGGTTACACAAGGAGACGTTGTCGCTGCTGAGACGGAGCCGGTCAAATGACGAGCCAGCTCGTCTCAGGCCACCCGTGAGCAATGACGGATTCCCGGCTTTGCTGAGAGAGGCCCAGAAGCTCGCTGCCTCTGCAAGCAGAGAGAATGATCGGTATGGATATGCACAGAGACACCAGCAAGGTCCATCCCACACACATGCATGTCAATCCATCTGTGTCTCTTTGTCTGCAGCCCATCTCTCCTCAAGTTCGCAACGGACCCAAACCCATTCTCTTCTGGCGGGCCAGCCTTCTCGTCCACATCAGACGAGCAGCCCTTCCACACCCCCAAGAGCCACATTGTTGATCATCACCAGCAGCCTCCACCCGACAACGTCCCCAAGGACAGCGGCATGGTCTTCCGACAGATGCCTGCATTCTCAGGCACACCAACCCTACCCCGCGAACAAGGCAGGATATCCGGTGCGGTTATACTCGACCCGAGCGATCCGTCAAAGGAGACGATAGTGTGGGAGGACTTCCACTGGGTGGAGACACATGCTGTGCAGGAGGGCAAGACGGTGTACAACGAGATGCAGCCAGCAGACGGAGGCGAAGATGAGCAGGACGAGGACGAGTATGATGAAGACGAGGATGAGGAGTCAGAGGTTGTGGATAGCGAGACGGATGAAGAGGAGTCGCAGAGTCTCCCAGGCAGGTCCGTCACCGTGCCCGATGACATGACGCCAGCGCAGCATGGGGATGGCGTCGCGTCAGCAGCTGGAGTGCCGTCGAGTAACTCGCGCATGGGGATAGTTGACAGCTTGCTGTCTTTCTGGAAGAAGAGAGACAACACAGGAGACAGGAAGGCAGGCAGCTGACTGAGGAATGAGGAGGGCGAGGGGCATTGTCCATGGATCACGGTAGACAGCAAGGCGGGTACAGCAAGGCGGGTATCGCATTGGATGTGTAGTTATCGAAGCAGGTAGGCATCCCGTGTGTATCCGTGCGGTGTGCGTAGACGAGGTGAACTTGAGTAGCACGATGAGAACAATAAGAGAGTCATTGGGGGGCAACGATTCAGATAGCGGTGTCTCTCACGAATCAGCAGGCAAAACTGGACACGTTTCTCTGTCCGTTTCTATCAAAACAGCCATCCCCACGCAGCATCCCTCACTCACTCACTCACTCACTCACTTTTGAAAGATAGTCAAACCGGGTTGTCCTGACCTCTGCTGTCTCTCTGCCAACCGAGTAGATAGGTACGTGTCCGTCCACCGGCCAGCCGACACGCACGGGCGCAGGCACTAGCTAGAAGAGATGAACAGAGAGACAGGCAGACAGACACGAGGAGGGGGAGGGGGTGGCCGGCCAGACTGTGTGGTGGTGTGGTGGTGTGTGCGTCATTACACTCATCATGGGAAAAAAACGACGACACCATCAGTCACGGCCAGGTGGATCGATCCATACACGAGGGAGTGAGAGTGCGCATCGTTATCTACCGGATGCCATGCGCAGACACAGGCAGACAGACATACGTCGGCGACCGTCTATTCGGCACGTGTAGCGAGCCAGCCAGCAATACTATGGAACATCAGCAGTGCTGGCGCGTTTTCATTCGTCCACTCACTCACTCACTCACTCCACACACACACACACACACACACTCTCTCTCTCTCTCTCTCTCTCACGCACACACACACACGCATACACGGGGGTGGCACGTGTACATCGACCAATTATCCAAACAGGCGGACAAAATACGTCTGCGCATACGCTGGAAGGTGTGTGTGTGTGTGTGTGTGTTTGTACGTCTGCCTGCGTGTGTTGCGTGTTGTGCGTGGATGGGTGGGTGCGCGTGAATCATCTTAACATGGTGTATGGTACAAGAGAACCAACACAGACAGACAGACAGACGGACGGACAGGCGGACACCTTCCCCGCTCCCGCCGACGCAGTCTCTAGCCAGAGAGAGAGAAAGAACAAACCAGACAGACACACCATCCATCCATCCATCCGCCCACCCATCCAGGCTTGACAAGAGGAAACAACAAAAGGGGTCCGTCCGTTCTCAGGAGCAAGTACACACACACACACACACACATACAATACAGAGTGACAGCAGGCGTATGGAGAAGTCAAAATGCAAAAATGTGTCGGACTTCCACAACTACTTCCCCCAGGTAATGTTCAAGAACATTCGACTTCCCCTGATACAATATGGGACACAAATACAGGCATACATGAATCCGTGAAGAATGTTAATGAATGCACCTCACCTCCCAGTAGTTCAACTTCTCGTCGGTGCGGCTCCATGGGTCGGTCTTGTACAAGTTGAAAGCCGCGACTCTCGCCCTCGCGTCGATCCCCTCAGGCGCCGACTCGGCCATGAGTCGACGCAGCGTGGCCTGCAATAGAGACAGAGACATCCATCCGGCAAGCACTTACCACACAAATGAATGCATGGAGGAGCGTGTTTTTTTACTTACGGTGGAAGGGGCTGTGTGGGCGGATGCGGCAGTGACTTGACTCTGCAGATTCTCCTTCTCCGCTGTAATGCGGCCAATCTCTGACTCAAGCGCCTAGAGCA
This sequence comes from Vitrella brassicaformis, assembly GCA_001179505.1. NCBI lineage: Eukaryota > Vitrellaceae > Vitrella > Vitrella brassicaformis. The sequence continues at coordinate 85,135 of CDMY01000295.1, read as the reverse complement.
CACTCACACACATACACACAAGCGTCAATCGTGTCTCTTTTCATCCATCCATTGATGTTAGGCTTACCTGCTTCTCCCCGGTCAGTGTGTGAATCCTCTGCACGGTCTCATCGTGTGCAGCCTTGTAGTGGGCGCTCTCCTCCTGGGATTTTTCAAACTGAGCTTGGAGCTCCTGAAGGAGAGACATCATCGGCAACCCACAACCATGCACGCTTTGCTTCGCTCGCATGCCGTTTTGTGCCTACGTACCTGTCTTTCCTCTTGCGTCTTCTGCAATTCCCGTTGAAGCTCTCCCTCTCTCGTTTTCAGCGCCTCGATGGTCCTGTTTCCTTCTTCGATCTGGTTGGTCCGGCCACTGATCGTCTTCTGGGAGTCCGCAGCGTCCAGCACCCCTTGTCCTGCAGCTGACTTCAATGACGAAACTTCCAACTCCAGATCCTTCTTGGCCGAAAGGGCGGCCGCCAGTTGGTCGTCCACAGTCTGCAAGCAGCAATGACAGACAGAGGGATGGCGAATGGCTCTTGGCCGCTGGACTAGTGATTGGTAATACCTTCCTTTCTGTCTTTAGTGTCTCGATTTCCCTTTCCTTCTCAGCCACGGCTTGCTGCGCACTCGCCAGTGCGCTCTCCACTTCCGCCATTGCGTTCGCGCGCTCCTCTGAAGTGGCACTGGCAGCTGCCTTCGCAGCGGATAGTTCGGCCTCCAAGAGACTCTTGGCAGAGTTTGCGGCTGCGAGGTCAGCCGTAAGCTGCTGCTGGGCTTTGTCCTGCTCTATCTGGCTCTCGTGGAGTCTCTTGAGCTCGTCTGTCGCCGCCTGTTGGAAACCAGAATGGTCGTTTATGCGCGCACAGATGTGAGTGAAGGGACAAGGAGCGTATTACGTTGTTTTGTAGCGTGACTTCGTCCATGTCGGCCCGCAGCTTGGAGAGCTGCTTTTCTGCCGTCTCTACTCCCTGCTGGGCTCCCTGACATCAACCGATGCAGCCACAGAAAGGACATGCCATATAAGACGCGAACACATTTGCAGATAGAGCCTACGTACTTGCTTTTCTGCCGACAGCTGTGATTCAAGCGCGGAGCATGAAGACTTTAGAGACGCGATCGTCGCCGTCAGCTCTTCGTTCTCTAGCTGCAGTTTGCTTGTCGACTCCTGCAGTTTCCTCTTGTCTTCTTCGATTGTCTGCAAAGGGAGATATGCACACAGAGCACATGACGGCTGCAGCGTCAAAACCTTGCGCGCAGCATGTCATCCCACCGAGATCGTCGTCGTAAGCTTTTCGATCTCATCGCTCTTGCTTGTCAGCTGCTCCCTGAGCTTGCCTGCCACCCCCTCCCCCTGGTCCAGCTGTTGCTGCAGCTCGTCGCGCTGCTTTGCCAGCTGCTGCGCGGCCTCCGTCTTGGTGATGAGCTCGTCTTCCATCTTCTTGAGAGTGTCTTGAAGGCCAGAGAGTCTGGCCGCTTCACTCTCCAGAGACTGATTCTTGTCCTCCAGCAGACGGAGCTTCTCCTGCAGCTGACAAATCCACAGCAGAGAACGAATACAGCGTGAGACACCACATTGTGTATCTATCTTGCCTCGGCTGTCTTGGCTGCAGAAGACTTTTCCGCCCCTTCAGTAGCCTGAAAGGACCAAGGAGGACAGTAGAGGTGCATGGTGTCTCTCGCTACTGGTCCTCTTGACGTCTTGCTTTTTGTGGTTACGTACCTGTCTTTCCTCTTGTGTCTTCTGCAATTCCCTTTCAAGCTCTCCCTCTCTCGCTCTCAGAGCCTCGATGGTCCTGTTTCCTTCTTCAACCTGCTGAGGCAGGCCACTGATCGTCTTCTGGGTGTCCGCAGCGTCCAGCACCCCTTGTCCTGCAGTTGACCGCAATGACGCCGAGCTGGTCTTGTTGGCGGCTTTGCTCGTGTTGGTTGGCGACGGTGGGGGGCTGGCGCGCTCTATGAAATCCTCATGCTTCTGAACCATGGCCCGCACATTCTCTTCAACGCCGCCGAGCTTCAGTTGTGGGACCAGAGGACGGGGTGGCTGGGCCGATGCAGCGGAGTCTGACCATTCATACAGGAGACACACATATATATTCAGATTCATTCAGGTACAATAAAGGCAAGTGTGACTGACCTTGTTGCTTCTGCTGCTCGATCTGTGCCCGGAGGTCTTCAATCTCGTCTAGCAGGTCATCTACCTCTTGTTTCAGCTCGTCATTTTCCTCTTCCAGGTCCTGAATAAACGAACCGAAAGACACGTGATGTGATGCACACTCCCCTTGAGTATGTGCTGTGCATGCTTACTTTGCAGTTTTCTCTGAGTATCTCGCATTCGTCTTCGATGGCCACCTGGCTTCGGCTGCCCAATCTCGACTGCGGCGACGCATCATCCCATTTGGAACGGAACTTGAGCTCCTTGGCAAAATTTATGTCGGCCTCCTTCACCTGACACACGAACACAAAACGACGGAGCACAATTTGAGATGCTGTCCTTTGTTTCATTCTTTTCTGCATGGTTTTGTATCCTCATGTACGTCGGATTTCTTGGAGACGAGTTGCAGCTGGTGTGTGGACTGCTGGTTGAATCGATCCCTGCGTGAGGCCTCCAGGAGGCTCTGAAGCTCCTCCTTCTCCTCCGTCAGATAGGTGACTTGTGTCTCGAGGGCCTCGCACTTCTTCTCAAGGGCCAGCACGGTTGAGTTCAGCGCCTTCATCTTCAACTCCCTGACAACAAACACTCACTTCACGATGTCACTGTGCTCTTGGCTTGCCGTGTGTCTCTATATGTGTTCTCCTTACAGGACTTGCGTGTCGGGTCCTCTGGCCGTTCTGGGGGTCTGTATACGTCCAGCTGCGGCCTGCTGCTGCTCCTGCTGTTGCTGCTCCTCCTTGGCAGCCTTCTTTTCCTCCTTCTCCTTGGTCTTGACCTCCTGCTTTACCTCCTGCAGACTCCGCTTGAGTGCCGCCTTCTCCTCTCTCACAATCTCCAGCTCCTGATGCCAGCCGTTGGCACGCCAGCAGCGAATCATTGAGGGATAAGACGAAAGTGTCAATCGGTCACTGTCGGTCACCTTTTGTGCTTCTTCGAGGAGAGTCAGGTTCTTTTCGCTTTCGGCCTGGTGTGCCTCCTGTGCAGTGCGGTGCAGCTCCAGCTGCTTCCGCAACACTGTGATCTCCTCAACCATCTCGTCCCATTCAGCAGCTATGTCTTCATCCAGGTCCTGTGAGACACACACACACACACACACACGTGACAACGGGAGAATGGATGTTTTCCGGTCTGTCGCGGTGCACCTGTCGTTTCTTGAGAATCTCGCCAGCACCCCTTCGGTTGAGCATGTCGATTTCGTCGTCCTTGGCTTGCAACTCTCCTTCGAGATCCTCAACACAATGCTCGAGGTAAGACACCTAAAGCAGACACTGGTTGGATGACAGATGGACATGAGTTGAAGAAGGGCTACCTGACGTCTGAGGTCTTCCATGGTGTTTCTCTGTCGGCCCTGACCGCTATGTCTCCTTGACGACTCGCCCTCCACTTGTTGCTGTCTGAACTCCTCGAAACCCTTCGTCCCTCGCGCCTTCTGACCCTCACCGGGCCCGGACGTAAACGCAATCGACCCGCGACGCACATCTTCTTCCGCAGGCTTGGGCACTTGCTTGGGTATGAGGGCTTCTGGCACCCACTCTCGGAGCTCAGGCGGTACATACCTGGGAGGCACGGGCAGTGGCGGAGCACGCGGACGTACTTGCTCATCTTTGCGCGTCTAAGAAGCAGGATGCATAGGTAGAGGCATGGCATAGGGATGAGAGGAAGAAAGGCAAGATGTCAACATGCTCTCTTCGCCTCACCGCTGATGAAGGTGTGTCTGCTTCTTTGTCTGCAGATGAGGTGGGCATGACAGACGAGCCCTTGGACGACATTGGCATCGATTGCTGAACAGCTTCCTTGGTCTGATCAACATGCAGACACACACACACGATCGCATGCACATCCGTATCCGTTACGAATACAACGAGTCACGGATGGCAACGGCGGCAATGGAGTCATTCTAGATGTGCGACGAGAACGAGCGCCAGAGAGACTCGCCGGTACAGTCCCGAACTGAACAAAGAGATAGCAGCACAGCACGGCCTTTCCGTTCACCCGACATGCAAGTGCCCTTTGCCCACTTTGCTTTCGTCATGCTCTGGGATGGTTCCGACACCTAGTGCCCCAATGTTGGGCGACTGAGAGACGCGACGGGAAGCCGATCTCAGCGGCCCAGGAGCCTTCGGTGGCTGTCGATAAACACACGAGACATGAGACTTCTCTGGGACCGCTGCGTGGAGCTGACTTACTCTGCTTGAAGGGGATGCCTCTTCTTCCGTCAGGTGCGGTGGCATCACCGCCCCGGTGGCCGATCCCGTGGCCTTCTTCACCCGTCCCTTACCCCGAAGCAGTGAATTCAGGTAGCTGGCCGACGTGATGCCCCGCACGGACTGCTGCAGCTTCTCTCGGGGCGTGATCGGACGCTGGACTCCGGGCTCGTTCTGAGGCACTGTGAGCTGCCCCACGCGAGATTGCCGCTCCCGAAGCCTCTGTGTCCGCTCTCGTCTGAGTTTCTGCGTGACAACGGTAACAGGCGATAATGTGTCGTGGGGCCTGTCTGAATCGCTCCCAGGTCACCTACCTCGACGCGTTCGCGTCGTTCGTGACGAGTGGTGTCATCGGCGGGGGTATGGCTGCTGGTGCGCGAGGCGTTGAGTGAGCCGGCCGAATCTCCTCCCGTCAGCTTGAGGACGGGCACCTGATAGAGAAACACGAACGCATAATGCAACGGCAGGTAGACTCAATTCCGCTGAATGCCACCTGTGGGGGTGCGGACATTGGGGAGGGGGTGGGGGGAACGAGAAGGGGGAGAGTGGTGGGGGGGAGGAGTGGTAGGGCGTAGTTGTCTTGGTGGGCAGCAAAAAGGGGCTGAAGGGCTTCTTGAACTCGGTTTGGGGCCGCTCTCCCCCGTTTCGGCCTTGCGCGCTAAGAGTGATTGGACTCTGCGTTCGGCTTTGTGCATTGGAAGTTTGGTGGACACTTGATGCCATGCCATGCGTGTCTCTGTGTGAGATGCCTGTCCTCCATCTGCAGACAGCCAGTAGAGTGGGGCAGCTATAGGCAAAGAAACAAAGAGGCGGCCAGCGCCTGATAAGATGGGTAAGTATGGATACATATCTTTGACACAGACAGTGACCATCTCTCATATGTTTGCATCCGCAGGCCATCCAACGCTGCTTACATTTTATATTGTGAGGTACGTCCTTTGGTATGTTTGTGGCCGATCTCCTTTGTGCCGTGTGCTTGCTCCTTTGTGCATGAACTCGGGTTGGGGCGGAGACGTGCACAAAGGAGCTTTGCACACGCTCTTGTCTGTGTCAAAGAAGCCCCTTGATGGGTTGTTTGCAGAAGCCCCTGAGACTTGCTTTGAGATGTGCCACAGAGGCATGGCAGGCCAGCCAGAGTGTCTGCCGTGGGAGTGCGTTCGGCTTTGTGCATTGCAGATTTGGTGGACGGTTGATGCCATGCCGTGGCTGTCATGACTGTGCGCTTTCACTCATCGGTGGACTGTCTGTGTGTGTCTTTGTGGCATGACAAGCCGAAAACAGGTGGCCAACACAAGACCATGTGCAAACAAAACAATCCATTGATCAAACAACCTGTGTGAGCCCACCGCCCCGCCCCGCCCCAGCCACTCGGTGCTGCTGATCTCCCCGTGTCACCCACCCACTCAGTGCTGACGTGTGTGTGTGTGTGTGTGTGTGTGTGCAAAGAGATCCCAGCCCACTGCTATGCCCTCACTCTCCCCTGCACCGACACTGCGTTGCAGCCGGGCAGACACACAGACAGACAAAAAGACAGGCAGCCAGACAAAAAGACTCTCCCCGCTCCCCCCCCCTTTCTCTCTCTCAACCTGCCTGTCGCTCTCTGTCTCTGTAACTCTCTGTTCGCCTCGATCGTGTGTGTGTACGAAACACACCATGCCCCCCACTGCCTCAGCCCACACCCGCACGACCACTCGACCTCTCACCCGCCCACCAAGACACGTTGGGCAGCAAAAAGACTTAGAATGAAACACACAACAAGCTGTTTCTCACCCCTCGCCCAACCCACCCCACCCCACTCGGTGCTGCTGATCTCTCCATGTCACCCACTCAGTGCTGACGTGTGTGTGTGTGTCTGTGTGTGTGAAAAGAGACCCCCAGCCCACTGCTATGCCCTCACCCCGGCCTACACCGACACTGCGTTGCAGCCGGGTAGACAGACAGACAGACAAAAAGACAGGCAGACAGGCACCGAACTCACTCCGTCAGTCAGTCGACACGCAATCCATGCGCCCGTGACCCTTGAAACACTCTCCCATTCGCCCACCCCCCCGTCCCTCTCTGGCTGTGTGGCTCTCTCACAGGCAATCCATCCACGAAGGCATCGGCTAGCGACGCGCACACACACACACATGGAGTCATCCCGCCCCACCCGACTGCCAGACAAACAAAGTCTCACGATCCACACACAGAGCACAAACACTCACCCAGCCACCCACCCAGCCACCAAGGTGGCCCAGAGTCAACACGCACACGGCCAACAGACTGCGTCAGAGAGAAAGGGATCACTACAAAAAGAGAGTGCGGGTCCGTCGGCTCTTGTCAGCCTCTCGGCCGCACAGGAGATCCCCTCCCCCAGCCAGCCAGCCAGCCAGCCAGCCAGCCGGCCAGTCAGTCAGACAGTCAGTCAGACAGACAGCCAGCCAGCCAGCCGGCCAGTCAGTCAGTCAGACAGTCAGTCAGACAGACAGCCAGCCAGCCGGCCAGTCAGTCAGTCAGACAGTCAGTCAGACAGACAGCCAGCCAGTCAGACATGCACATCAATCAACCATTCATCCATCCATCCACAAGGCACACGATTTACACATGCATCAGCTGCCCTGACTGCCCACAGCTGCTAGAAATGAGACAAAAAGACAGCCGTCATTGCCGCCTCCCTGCGGTGTGGTGGGCTGTGGTGTGGTGCGGTGTCGTGTGAAGTGGGGTGCCTTCTTGTCTCGCCTCGTGGTCTGGTTAGTCGACGCAGACAGACACTCAACCTGCACTACACACACACAGACAGCCACACGGAGACACACAGAGACACACACACACCCACAGAGAGAGAGAGAGAGAGGGGGGGAGAGAGAGAGAGAGAGAGACAAAGGCATTGTGCAGAGGTTCAACGAACATTCGTGTGACGCGTTGTGGTGTGCATGTACCTTCCTAGAAGCGCAGCTCGCCGCGGAGGCCCACGCTATTGGGCTTGAAGTGGCGGTTGGTGGTCGTGGTCAGGGACACAGTCGCGTCGCCGATGGTCTTGCCGACGCTGAACTGGGCGCCGGTAGGCTTGAAGTGGCCGTTGGTGAGGACGCCGGCACTGCCGGTCACTGAGACGCATCCCACACACAGACATACACGCCCCGCACAAAGATGTCTGTATTCCCTCTTCACTGTCCCGTGTGCGTACCTCCATGGTTGTTGTTGTTGGCAGCGATGCTGAACTCCGCGCCGGTGGGGTGGAGGTGACGGTTCGTGGAGAGTGCTGCGCTGCCGGTCACTGAGACACACGCACACAGATATATTGATGCGCGTCAACGTGCGAGGCAGTGCGTGGCGCCTTTTCTATCCCCGTGCGTACCATTGGGGGCGATGTTGCCAGCCACGGAGGCGTTGAACTGCGTGGGTTTGGTGGCCACGCCCACTCCGACAGTCGGCCCGTCATGAGTGGGGACCGACAGGTCAAAGTGATGGCCTCCTTTGCTGTTGCCGCCGGCGTCGAAAGAGGGCTTGAGGGGGGAGAGGTTGGGCTTGAAGGAGGCCATGGTGGATGAGGCTCGGACGGAAATGGAGGAACGAAGTGAAAACAAAGAGAGGAACAAACGCGAGGCTGCTCGACAAGCTTTCGCCGAAGAAGCCGTTCTTTCTGGCTCGGCGCTGAGCCCTTCATGGTGCTCTAAAGCGGGTCCACTCACAAGTGTTTCTCGGGATCCACGATTTCCGAGAAAAGCTCGCAGGTAGGGTGCTCCGTGAAACCGCTGCCAGAGTGAACAAGCTCGCGCGAAAATGAGCCATCCCCGGGCAATGAGCCATTCATCGTCAGTAAGAATGAGCTGCCTTGGCCGCTGGCGTCGTTTTCTGTGCGCTTCGAAGGTGGATTGTCATCCATCGCCCTGAGATCTCTTGTGCGCTGAGGAGGCCGGTCGGCAGATCTGCACCGACCAGAGACCGTGCACGGCCCGCTCACGTAAGCCAGCAGAAAAGACAACACAAATCACAAACAGCACTAAATGGCTGCGTCATGTCTGTCCTCGCCGCAGTGCGATGGCCACCTCACACACCTCCTCGCGGCAATCGCAGCCTGACCATCCTCAGGCAAGTCAGCAGGAAGAGTCTGTCACGTCTGTGTGCCTTTAGGTGGTTTGTGTGTGGTTTTAGGAGTCGGGTGCGATGGCTCATTCGGCTGGACCTCAACCACACACGCACACACAGGTACCCACCCGCCCCACACACAGAAACACCACACACGAACCGAGCATCTGTTTGCGTGTCCCCGTGCTGCAGGCCGCCGCTGCTGCAGCACAGCTCCTGGTGGAGCGTCTGCACAGACATTGGCCCAGGATGGAGGAGGAGGAGAAGGAGAAGGAGAAGGAGGAGGAGAAGAAGAAGAAGATGGCGATCGTGAAGTTCACGGAAACCTATGCCCCGGCAGGCATCAAGGAAGTGATGGACAATGGCATCACGAAGGCCATCGACGTCCCTCTTTCATCAGCTCCTGGAGCAGTGTTATGGCAGCTGCCGGATGAGCGGACCAGTGACGGGCGCACCGTCAAGGTCGAGGAGGCGTGGCTCCGATACGTTCCGACTAGGCGCGAGGGGAAAAAGGCATCGAGTGAGAATCGCAGCGAATGAAGGCCGAAGAGTCATCCCTTGATTATGTGTCTTTTCTCCGCTTCAGCCACTACATTTGCCACTGTTCGGCCCAACGCCAACGCCAGCTTGCAGCTTCAGCAAGTAGCAGACCTCGGTGTAGAGCCAGGAGTGACCCTGATCGTCACAGTGAAGGAGGACGGGAAGGAGGACAAGGAGGAAGAGTTCAAATTCCTGTACGCCTTCAACAAGGAGCACTTGGCCGATTCCCAGTTCGACGATCATCTGAGGAAGGTCTATCGCTGTGACGATTGCGGCGAGTGGGTCGCATACAATCAGAAGCACAATACGAAATGCAAAGCGAAGCGACAGGCCAGCCAACCGACAAGTCAGGGTTCCCGTCGGATGGGCAGTGGCGGTGCGGCGGCCCTCAGCTTCCCTCCCTTGTTCCCGCCCGCACACCCCCCTCCCTTTTTTCCTCCTGGAAGGCCTCCAAATGCCCCTGGTACACCATGGGGTAGGTGGGTGGCTGGGCGGGTTTCATGCATTCATCTCTCTGCTGCTGTGTACTGTGCACGGCGACCCGCAGCCACTCAACCAGTCCGCTTGGGTACCAACATGATGTGCGCAAGCACGTGTGTCTGTGTTTCTGCTGCTGCCTGGTGTGTAGGCCAACCGCCACAGATGTCTGCTGTCGGACCGGGTCGCGTGCCATATGCTGCATTAGAGCAAGGGTGCGCATCTTCAGCAGTCGGCGGTGCCGCTGCAGAGCTCTCCTCAGACAACCACACGGTGAATCGAGAGAACACAGTCGGTTTGAGTCGGTGAGGCACTCGCTATTCATCGATTCGTGCGTGCCTATCAGAGTCGTCTCCCGGCTTCTGAGTCACGTGTTGCTGCTCCCGCAGCAGCCACTGGCGACTCCACTGGAATGGCGGTAGGGAAGGGAAAGTGCCTGTGCATCGGACGCTCACCGAGTGACATGAGCGTGGGCTTGGTATGCTGTTTGGTGCAGTTGATGGGCCAGCCGCCCGCCCAGGAAGAGATCAACACTGTGCCTGGAGCCGCTATGTTGGCAACGGTGCATCCACCACACGTATTATGATTTGCCAACACCTCTCCTGCTTTTATAGCTTAGGTGTGTCCATCCTGCAGACGCTTGAGACGCTTGAGTACCTGCAGGCGCTTAGTGCAGCCCTTCTTACCCAACAGGTGACACAGCCACACGCACACAGAGGCAGGGGGCGAGTGTGTGTGGTGTGTGGCAATCAGGAGGCTGTGCGGCTGAAATACTGGCTGGATGCCCTGTGCGCCGATGCGTCACAGAGCAATGCCGTAAGTGTGTCAGACGTGTGCTTGATGTGTATCTCTGTCTGCCTCTCGCAGGTGCGTTGTCTTGCATCTGGCATCATTGGCCGGCTCCTTTGTGGGATCAGCGCCACAGGTACATGTCCGCTGCACGTGCATCCATGTTTGTCTGTTGTCGTGTGTTGTGTGCAGGTCCATCGCATGCAGCGGATCCATTGCTGCAGAGGCTGCCCGGTCCACACAGCAGCAGTGGCGGTGCGGCGGCCGCAGGCCCATGCAGCCCCACAAATCCCTTTGCGCCACCCCCCGTTTCTTCGTCTTGGCCACCCGGATACCCACCTGCAGCAAAACGCCCTTCCTTCTTCCCTCCCGGACCGCCTTCACATGCCCCTGGTACACCATGGGCTGGGTGAATGGCGGGTGGGTTTCCGCATTCGTCTCTCTGCTGTGTGTAATGTGCAGGTCGACCACTGCAGATGCCCTTGTCCACGCCATCTTTGCCGCCGGAAGGGTAGGCATATATGCCAATAGATACACTGCAACCATCAGGGCTGTGTCATCTTTGCCGCCAGGGTGGTGGGTCAAGGTTTGGGTCAAGGGACCCCTGGCGGCGTCGACGAGCAGGTGGGAGAGTCAGCAGCAGGCACACAGAGACTGTGTATATGATCGATTCATGTTATCTCGCTCGTCAGGCCCTTCCTGCAGCTGCAGTCACAGGCGGTGGTGCGGCACGTCGCCATGGACCGCATTTCCCCGCCACAGGTACACGTCTGTTGCACGTGTGCATGTGCATGCAGGTTTTTCTGTTGTCGTGTGCTGTGTGCAGGTCCATCGCATTCACTGAGTCCATTGCTGCGCAGCGGTGGCGGTGCGGCGGCCCTCAGCTTGCCTCCCTCCTTCCCGCCCGCACACCGCCCTCCCTTTTTTCCTCGTGGATCGCCTTCACATGCCCTTGGTACACCATGGGCTGGGTGAATGGCGGGCGATTTTCCCGCATTTCTCTCTCTGCTGCTGTGTAATGCGCAGGTCGACCCGCAGCCACTCAACCAGTCCGCTCGGGTACCAAAATGATGTGCGCAAGCACGTGTGTCTGTGTTTCTGCTGCTGCCTGGTGTGTAGGCCAATCGCCACGGATGTCTGCTGGCCGATCGGGGCGCGTGCCATATGCTGCATTAGAGCAAGGGTGCGCATCTTCAGCAGTCGGCGATGCCACGTCAGACAACCAAACGGTGAATCGAGAGAACACAGTCGCTTTGAATCGGTGAGGCACTGGCTATTCATCGATTCGTGCGTGCTTATCAGAGTCGTCTCCCGGGTTCTGAGCCACGTGTTGCTGCTCCCGCAGCAGCCACTGGCGACTCCACTGGAATGGCGGTAGGGAAGGGAAAGTGCCTGTGCATCGGACGCTCACCGAGTGACATGAGCGTGAGCTTGGTATGCTGTTTGGTGCAGTTGATGGGCCAGCCGCCCGCCCAGGAAGAGATCAATACTGTGCCTGCTTCTAAGCCACTTGCTATTGCTCCCGCTCCGGCAGCAGCAGCAGCTGCAGGCACTGACGTGACGGTAAGCGAAGAGAAGAGTCGATGTACATCGGATCACCAAGTCCCATGAGCATCGTATGCTTTTGCGTGCAGTTGAGCGACCCGCTTCTCCAGGAGTAGCTCGATATTATACCCGAATCTGAGAAATCGGATGACACAAAGGTGAGAGACAAATTAGACACGCAAAGCGTTTTGCATCGATGCTTGTTTCAGACCCGAGAAGAGGTTGCTGTTGGAGCGCCAGAGGCGGCGGAAGGCTCTGCTGAGCAGCATCTCCAGGTGCGTTTTACACGCCGATGCTGATGGGACGAGATAATTGCGTGTCACTCTTTTTGGATTTCTGCAGGGTGCTTCACAGTCGTGTGACTCCTTCAAAGTCGGTGGTTCTTCCGACTTCCTCTGGTCTCCCTGTGTCTATCTGGGTCCTGGACGGAACTCCGGGTTCTCCCTCCGACCGCCTTCCCCGACGACACAGCCGAGCAAACGGCCAAACAGCAGCGTGGATGTAAGCGGCCGACAGGCTATGTCACTGTGGAAGGTTCTCGTGCGCTTCTTGCCTCGTTTCAGCAACATTCTTCTCAAGTGGACAGATTGACCAACATGCGACGAAGGACGCAGCAGGAGCCGGAAGAAGTGGTTCTGGAGGAAAACCAGAAAGCAAGCGTCCCCTGGATGGTAAGGGAGACAGATGCAAGTAATTGTCCAACCATTTGTTCAATGGTTTCTCTCAGATTGAGGACCTCGGTCGATCCATGGCTGAACTCACTCTCACGGAGGACCTGGCGACCGATTCAGACCACCAATCCGAAGGGGTCAGTAACCACCAGAGCATCAGACCCTACACGTCTCTTTCATTCCTTTCGTTCTGCACTGTCGTCAGAGTGACGATGACAGTGTAGCGAGTCACAGCGTGGCCGTTGATGTGGTGCCCGAGCCCACTCACGATGTACGTGAGACTCCCACAGCACGTGACGATCCCTGATGTCCGTCTGTCTGTCTCGTGCTGTCTACAGGTGCCTGCTGGCAGCAGGATGAGTGCATTGCACTTTGCTGCACTCAAATCGCTGATTGTGCCGTCGGACCGCGAGTGCACCTTCACGCTGCTGCACAGGTATGTGCGTGTGCTCACAGCAGAAGACGCTGCGTGCACTTTGTGTGCTTTCGCGCTCTTACGTCAGGGCGTCTGATGGAGAGCAGCTTAGCGCCTTCTTGCCCCATTTGCAAATGCGGAGCAACCTGGTGTTTCTTATCTATCCTGAGGCTCCGGACGTCGGCCCTTTCGGTGCGTACGAAGCCTCGAATTTCGCCTGCGGTCTACGGCTTTTCTCTCTATCCCACCACCACTTCGACAAAGCGACGCAAATTGCCTTGTCCGGCCAGAGCATGCAAGTGTCTGACCGCGGGAGCTTGATCTTTGGTAGCTCCGACGGCCCAGGGGGCTTGATTTCTCAAAAACTGGGTTACGGCGATGGGAAACTGAGGAGCTGCTATCACAACATCCTCCTCAGCGCTCTCCCGAAAGGTTATCGGGGAGCAAGGGTGGCGGGGTACGCCCTTTTTGAAGGGCAAGATGTATTTCGCGCTCGAGAGGTTGAGGTTTTCCGAATCCAGGACTACGTACCGCTATCGCGACTCTCAGATTGGGTACATCAGATGGCGATCCTGCTCTGACGCCTGATGGATGAGTTATTGTTGTTTGGCAGGTACTCGACCCACTGGCACCGCAGATTGCAGGTTGAAGCCGCTTTGCAAGTCTGCATGTTGGCTAGTTCGATCGGCTTTCGCGTGACGCCGTTTTGCCCGGCTGTGTCGGCTTGTGCCAATTGATAGATTCGTGCTGGAGGCCATCACACATCACACACACGCGAGGCACAAGGCTATGAAGTGCGACTGTGACTGTGATATCTGACGTGACTGACGTTCATGGAGGGTATCATTCCCTACCTAATTGCATTCGTCTTCATTGATTCCTCGCATGAGCGCGCATTCACGTGCGACACACCAGCACCTCTCCTGCTTCTGGTCGTCTGTTCCCTGTCTGCCTGTGCATGTACACCTCCCCCACCAAAACCACGCACCCGCATAAGAGTCAGCTCAGCGATAGCACAACACACTTCAGACGACGGAAGTGACAGCGTATGCACACGTGCACACATCGGTGTATGACTGAACGCACAAGAACAAAAGAACCGCTGCGAATGGCGTGTACACCTGATGAAAAATGACCCCACCATCCACTCCCCCCACCCCGATGGCCGCATGTGTGCTTCTCACTGCGGCTCTCTCTGCTGCCTGGGATGCGCCACAGTGCTCTTCTTCTGTCCCTTCGTTTCTTCCACCGCCTTCGGGCCTGCAGCACGGGGACACGCAGACAGATGCTCACATCGTGTGTGGTGTTTCTGTGTGTGGGGCGGTTGGGTACCTGTGTGTGTGTGTGTGGTTGAGGTCCAGCCGATTCTGAATGAGCCATCGCACCCGACTCCTAAAACCACACACAAACCACCTAAAGGCACACAGACGTGACAGACCTCTCCTTCTGACTTGCCTGAGGATGGTCAGGCTGCGATTGCCGCGAGGAGGTGTGTGAGGTGGCCATCGCACTGCGGCGAGGACAGACATGACGAAGCCATTTAGTGCTGTTTGTGATTTGTGTTGTCTTTTCTGCTGGCTTACGTGAGCGGGCCGTGCACGGTCTCTGGTCGGTGCAGATCTGCCGACCGGCCTCCTCAGCGCACAAGAGATCTCAGGGCGATGGATGACAATCCACCTTCGGAGCGCACAGAAAACGACGCCAGCGGCCAAGGCAACTCATTCTTACCGATGATGAATGGCTCATTGCCCGGGGATGGCTCATTTTCGCGCGAGCTTGTTCACTCTGGCAGCGGTTTCGTGAAGTACCCTAGTCTCATCTGCGAGCTTTTCTCGGAAATCGTGGATCCCGAGAAACACTTGTGAGTGGACCCGCTTTAGAGCACCATGAAGGGCCCTCAGCGGGTTCCAGCTGCCTCGTTTGTCCGTCGTGTTGATTCATCCTCTCGTCCCTTCCCTTCCAGACATGAAGCACCTGACCATCGGCGCGAGTGCGGCGGCTGTCGGCGCGGTCCTCGTGAGTGTGGTGCTACTTCACCATGGCCCGGGCTGGAAGCCCAACTCGGCCGTCGTGCCCACCTCGAACACCTGGAACACGTCCGTGTTCAACGATCTGCCTGCGTTCGCCTCGCTGAGCGACAAAGGAGCAACGGCAGGAGGCGAGGAGGCCGTCAGGGACGTCTTGACGACCATCGTCGGCCCATCTCGCCACGGCAAGGTGCTGGGCATCCACCTCCCACACCACCATGAGAAGCTTCAGGAGGGAGAGGTCCTGCTGCGGACCGACTGCTATGGCGCCGAGTATTCCCGGCCCATCCTGCTGCCAGCAAGCTTTGCCTCTCTGGACCTGTCGAAGGCCTTTCCCTACAAGATGAAGCTGGGCGAGGGAGGTGATGTGGTGCCACTCGAGTACATGATGCCCTGCCCGGAGCACCTCGACGCCTTCCGCACCAGCTACAAGGCGCTGCTGGCCGACAAGCCCTTCCTCGCGTCGCTGCACAAGGCAATGGACGACAGAAACATGACCGAGGACTACGGCATCGTCCTGCGTCACCAGCATGAGCAGGGCAACCTCACCGAGGCGGCCGGGCCCATGGAGGGGAGCATGATGATTCGCCCAGCCACTCATGAGGAGATGGAGGCGGCGACGGCGCCGCACCACAACGCCACAATCGAGGTCGAGGGCGCTCACTACGGCACCATCCGTGCCGTCGGGTGGTTCTGGGCCAACGGGACGGGCACGAGCGGGCCCTTCCACACGTATGGGTGCCTGGAGTTCTACGTGTGTGTCCAGGTAGGGCCGGTCTGGATTCAGAGGAAGACCAGGCACTTCTGAAAATTGCCAGGTCCGCACCTGTCCACGCACCAGCAACACCAGCAACGGCTCACACATTCTCGCTGCCATCAGTGTTCTGTCTGGTGTATGTGCTGTTTGCTGCAGGGCTGAATGATACCACACACGACTTTATTGCCATTCCACTCACTTGGGATGGCTGGGGGGGTTGGGGGTGGAGGCTACGGCGTGCGTGTTTCGTTCTCTGTTGGTGGGCACCGTGGCACGTGAGGGGCAGCCAGGAAGTGGTCGGTCGAGTGGTCGTGCGGCTGTCTTTTGACGTCAGTCTGAGGGGGGCAGTGAGTTCGGTGTCTGTCTGGCTGGCCGGCTGTCTGTCTGTCTGTCTGTCTCTGTCTGTTTGTCTGTTTGTCTGTCTGTCTCTCCGGCTGCAACGCAGTGTCAGTGTAGGTGAGGGTGAGGGCATAGCAGTGGGCTGGGAATCTCTTTGCACACCCACACCCACACACACGTCAGCAGTGGGTGGGTGACATGGAGAGATCAACAACACTGAGTGGGGAGTCTTTTTGTCTCATTTCTAGTAGCTGTGGGCAGGCAGGGCAGCTGATGCATGTGTGAATCATGTGCCTTGTGGATGGATGAATGGATGGATGGATGGATACTTGGTTGATTGGTGTGCATGGCTGGCTGCTGGCTGTCCGACTGACTGACTGACTGGCTGACTGGGGGAGGAGATCTCCTGTGCGGCCAAGAGGCTGACGAGAGCCGACGGACCCGCACTCTCTTTTTGTAGTGATCCCTTTCTCTCTTTCGCAGTCTGTCGGTCGTGTGCGTGTTGGCTGGGCCACGTGGGTGGGTGGGTGCCTGGGTGAGTGTTTGTGTGTGTGTGTGTGTGGGTCGTGAGACTTTGTTTCTCGGGCAGTCAGGTGGGCGGGATGACTCCATGTGTGTGTGTGTGCGCGTCGCTAGCCGATGCCTTCATGAATGGATTGCCTGTGAGAGAGCCACACAGCCAGAGAGGGACGGGGGGGTGGGCGAATGGGAGAGTGTTTCAAGGGTCACGGGCGCATGGATTGCGTGTCGACTGACCGACGGAGTGAGTTCGGTGCCTGTCTGCCTGTCTGTCTTGCCTGTCTTTTTGTCTCTCTGTCTGTCTGTCTGTCTGTCTGCCCGGCTGCAACGAAGTGTCGGTGTAGGCCGAGGTGAGGGCATAGCAGTGGGCGGGGGGTCCTTTTCACACACACACACATACACACACACATGTGTCAGCAGTGGGTGGGTGGGTGACATGGAGAGATCAACAACACTGAGTGGGAGGGGCGGGGCGGTGGGCTGACACAGCTTTGTTTGATGGATGGATGGATTGTTTTGTTTGCACATGGTCTTCTGTTGGCCACAAAGACACACACAGACATTCGGTGGTCCATTGATGAATGAAAGCGCACAGTCATGACAGCCACGGCATGGCATCAAGTGTCCACCAATCCTGCAATGCACACACTCGCCATCTATATCTGATGCATCCCTCTCTTTCCATCACTCTTAATCCACTTCACTTCATGCATACAACCCAGCCAGCTTGGTCGTGTCATCCGTGCTTGGAAAGTCCCATGCCTCATCATAATATAAAATGTACGCAGCGATGGATGACCTGGGATGTGCCGTGGGGCCTGTCTGTATCCCTCTCAGGTCCCCCACCTCGACTCGTTCTCGTCGTTCGTTGCGCGTGGCATCGGGGCTGTGGCTGCTCCCGCGGGAGGCGTTGAGGAAGAGGGCCGA
Source organism: Vitrella brassicaformis (assembly GCA_001179505.1). Classification (NCBI taxonomy): domain Eukaryota; family Vitrellaceae; genus Vitrella; species Vitrella brassicaformis. The sequence continues at coordinate 67,720 of CDMY01000295.1, read as the reverse complement.
CTCTCCTTCCCTTAGCTTGAGCACCGGCACAAGGGGCAATGCGGACATTGGTTGAGGCTGAAGTTGTTTTCTCGTGGGGAGAGGGGGGAGGGGGGCGCAGATTTTTTCTGCGCGACAACAGGCAACAGGCGATGATGTGTCGTGCGTGGGGCCTGTCTGTACCCCTCTCAGGTCCCCCACCTCGACTCGTTCGCGTCGCTCGTTCCTAGTCGTGTCATCGGCGGGGGTGTTGCTAGTGCGTGAGGCGTTCAGGGAGGCGGTCGAATCTCCCTCCTGAAGCTTCAGCTTGAGGAAGGGCACAAGGGGCCGTGCGGACATTGGTTGAGGCTGAAGTTGTTTTCTCGTGGGGAGAGGCATCGAGTATCTGTTGAACTGCCAAAATTACTTCCCCCAGGTGGGGCTCGACGGTGTTGGTTTTGCCCTGTCACAAGACACACAAATACACGCATACGTGAATCCATGAATCCTGGGCGCCGCCGAGCTTGAGCTGCGGGACCAGAGGACGGGGTGGCTGGCTGACGCCCTCTGACCATTCATACAGGAGACACACATATATATTCAGATTCATTCAGGTACAATAAAGGCAAGTGTGACTGACCCTCTTCCTGCGAGTGAGGGGTGTCGCTGTCGACATTGACCCCTGAGGGGGCGGGGAGAGGGGGCGCGGCACGAAGGTCCTCAATTTCATCCAGCAAATCATCAACCTCAGCTTGTAGCTCTTCATTGTCCCGTTCTAGTTCCTCCTTCCTCCGCTCCAGCTCCTGAGGCATAAACACGTAACCGTCAAGGCTGCCCCCCTCCTTCACGCACCTTGCAAGTTTCACGCAGGATCTCGATCTCATCCTCGATGGCTATTGCGCTGCGACTGCCCTTGATGGCCGGCGACATATCATCCTGTGTACCCCTGAGGCGCAATGCCTTGAGTTCGGCTTGAAGATTAATAGATGCATCTCACCTCCCGAAAATTTGGTCTCTCGTCGGTACGCCTGTGGTACGCCTTGTAGATGTGAAAAGCCGCCAGTCTCGCTCTCGCGTCGACCTCTTACTATGTCGTCGCCGAGTAAGGGACTCCCTACATGTAGTCGATGGCAACAAAGGACAACGATGTAGGCAATGAACAACGATGGCAGACAGGCAAGAACGCGAATCAGCACGCCAAAATATGTCGAACTTCCGAGATTACTTCCCCCAGGTGGTGCTCAAGGCTGTTGGCTTTACTCTGATACAAGAGGCACAAATACACGCAGATGAATCCATGAAGATCGATAATGAATGCATCTCACCTCCCAGTAGTTAAGTTTTTCCTGGGTGCGGCTGTGGTCTGCTTGGTAAAGGTGGAACGCCGCGACTCTCGCCTTGCTGTCGATCTCCTCAGGCGCCGACTCGTCTATCAGTCGACGCAGCGTCTCCTGCATTGATCGATGCAATAGAGACAGAGACATCCATCCGGCAAGCACATATCACACAAACGAATGCATGGACGTGTCTTTTTACTACATTGATAGACAATGATCAATTTAGAAAATACATGGATCGTCCACCATTACTTTCCTCAGCTGACACTTTCCCCAGCTGAGGAAAGTAATGGTGGACAAAACTGGACACGTGTGTGTGTGTGTGTGTGTGTACAAAGAGCACCCTATCCCACTGCTATGCCCTCACCCTCACCTACACCGACACTGCGTTGCAGCCGGGCAGACAGACAGACAGACAGACAGGCAGACAGACAGACACCGAACTCACTGCCCCCCTCAGGCTGACGTCAAAACACGCCGCACGGCCACTCGACCGACCGCTTCCTGGCTGCCCCTCACGTGCCCACCAACACACGTTGGGCAGAAAAAATACAGAGAACGAAACACGCACGCCGTAGCCTCCACCCCCCATCCCCCCAGTGAGTGGAACATTCAGCCCTGCAGCAAACAGCACATATACCAGACAGAACACTGATGGCAGCGAGGACAGGTGCGTGGACAGGTACGGACCTGGCAGATCAGCAGCCAGTGCAGATCAGACGGCCAGCATAAGTCGAACTGCAGACACTACTTCCCCCAGGTGGTGCTCCAGTGTGTTGGCATTTCCCTGATAGAAGAGAGACAAATATAGATGAATCCGTGAAGAGTGATAATACATGCATCTCACCTCCCAGTAATTCAATTTTTCGTCGGTGCGGCTCCATGGGTCTGTCTTGTAGAGGTTGAAGGCGGCCTCTTCTCGCGACGATTCGTCAATTAAGCGACGTAGCGTCTCCTACATTGATCGATGCAGTAGAGACAGAACGCATCGACGTGTCTTTTACTTACAGTTAGAGGGGCCACATCGGTGCGGATGGAGTCGTGGGGCGCGGATGGTCTGCGTATAGACGTCTGCATCCTCACTCAGCGTCATCCACACCCGACATCTGCTCGGGTGGGCGGAATAGGCTTTCATGAGAGGTGGTGCTGACACAAACAAAGACGCGGGCAGGTGAGGGAGCGGGGGATAGCGGTTAAGTGAACGAATGACGCTCTCAAATGTTTCTTCCGAGTCGTTGAATTGTCTCACCATCGCGAATTCTCCTCGCCATCGCGAATTCTCGCCGGCACGTGAGTTCAGGTCATACACGAGGGGGTGCTCCTCTCACTCTAACTGCCCTTTGCAATGATTTCTCCTCTCCCTCTTTCCTGATCCCGATCGCTTCCTCGGCTCGCACGAAGGGGGGAGAAGAGGGAATGGACGAGGAGGACGCAGTGAGGGCCAAGCGCTCGGCGCCTGACTACTCGGCAGCATCCGCAGACACGAGCAAGAAGCGCCGCATCGAAGACGAGCCTCAAGGCGCAGCAGCGGAAGCAGCAGCCGGTCGGACGCCGTCAGTCATGCCCGAGGTCGACGCGCTGCGTACCACTCTCAACGAAAGCATCAACGGGGCGGCCGAGGCCGTCAACGAGAAAGAAGCGGGGCTGAAGAAGCTGACTGAGGAGCTGCATCGCATCAAGACTGAGAACGACTATCGCGAGCCCACTATCGTGAGTGAGAGGGTGCTGCTCAACGTGGGCGGGCTGCTGATGGAGGAGGGGATTACGAGGGCCATCTTGACCAAGCAGAAGGGCACCCTCTTTGCCGAGCTCTTCTGTAAGCTAACGGGCACAAGCAGGCAGGCGCAAAGGACAGACAGGAGGCCTCATGTGTGTGTCTGCCCGTCCGTCGTGTGTGCGCCTTCAGCTGGTCACTGGGAGCACAGACTGAAGGTCTGCACATACACACCAATCACACAAATGGACGTTTGCATCATTGCCCCATTCTCTCTCTCTCTCTCTCTCTCTCGTGTCCGTTGTGTCTTGTTGTGTCGCTACGTATCTTCTGTCAGCGCGATTCTGAGGGCCGCATCTTCCTGGATGTCGACCCTGAGGCGTTCGGCAGCTTCCTCAATGACCTCATGATTCTGGGGTGCAACGCCACCACCGTGGAGCCGTCCGATGCGCGACATCGCTTCTACTACGAAATGTTTCAGCGCTCTGGTACACAGTCAGAGGCAGACATCCGGACAGACAGAGGGAGGCAGGGGTGCAGGGAGGGAGGGAGGGAGAGAAAACACACAGGTCAGTGGCTTTGTCTTTGTGTCTGTCCCTGAGTCAGTTTCGTTGGATACCTTTGTTCGTAAGGAGAGCAAGGCCGTGCAGACCAGCGACCTGCAGCAGCCAGCCAACCAGCCGCACCCCACCAACCTCAATGACGCCATCAGCAACGCCTTCGCACAGCTACAGGTGGCCGCCTAAACCACACCACACGAAACACCACTTCACACCTCTCTCTTTCCTTGCTTGTGTGTGGTGGGTGCGTGCAGGAGATCAGGAGCACTGTAGAGAGCCGCCTGACGCAGCTGGACGTGGCCATCGCGGAGGCGACGGAGCTCAAGAAGCGGTGGAAGGCCGCCCTGAAGGCGATGGAGCCGTACTTCCAGCAGAAGGTGGCTTTGCGCGAGGGCGAGAGGGAGGACGAGGTGCTGAAGCTGGTGGTCGTGGGCCGGCCCTTCGCCACGTGCCTCTCCACCCTGATCGCCTGTGGGGAGGAGTCGGCAATCTACAATCGGTTCGACAAGTGAGCATACTTGCCATGGGGAGACGGGGAGGCGGAAGCGATGCTTTGAGCGTCGTGGTGGTGTGGTGGTGTGTGTGTTAGGTATGCGTTGAGGTACATCGACAACGTGGCGCCGCACGTGTTCTCGTACGTGCTGGACTTCTGCCGCCGCAATAGATACGACCCCACTGCCACGCTCTTTCTGCCATCATCTGCCGAAGCCGTCAAGCGAGAGGTGAGGATCCACTTAGCACACACACACACACACACCCCTACACCTGCCTGTGAGATGCCTGTCTATCTGCGTGTCGGAATGTATGTGTGCAGGTGCAGATGTGTCTGGACATGTACAGCATAACGTCGCGGGTTCAGAAGGTGGCGCCCTTCCACATGACCAGAGGCGAGCACCACGGCATGCTGGGCAAACGAGACCTCTTCACGCAAGTGGTAAGAAACACAGAGAGGAGGAGGACACCACACCACACCACACCACACCACACAGAGGGAGGAAATCGGCATTTGTTGGTATGTATGTGTTGTGGACTGTCTGTCTGTCTGCAGGTCACGACCATCGAGGACTCGACCAAGTGCACTATTCGGGAAATGAGATGCCTCTACAAGTAAGTGAGAAAACCCTTCACACGCCACACACCAACAGGTAGCCACATTGCCGTGTTGGTGTGGTGGGCTCAGGCGCGCGTGGCACCGTGAGAGCGTCGGCAACCTGCTGAGCGCCTTCCGTGGTGGTGCGTCCTACCGCAGGATCAGAGACGGAGACAAAGCCTCCAAAGCCACCTCTGCCAGTAAGACGCCCCCTCCCCAACACACACGCGACAGACACACACACACACACACATCCATCCATCCATCCGTATGCAGGCCAGACCACCGTCGACCCCAACGCCCCAGCCATCACAGTCAGCCCCCCCCTCCCCGCCCCCCACTCTGCCCGGCTGCTCCTCTGGCGGCCCAGCGACTCCCCATCGCTCCAGGGCGTCCTGATCCGCCGTGAGTTTGGCTTGCGGGAGCACTTCACGCGGCAGGGTGGCGTCAACGTCGGCGGCCCGAATGCGGGGTTCCACTTCACAGCCGACAGCCTGGGGATGGGCGTCGACCAGTGGGTCCTGATGCGGACCCACGAGGAGACAGTCAACATCACGATCCACAAGACCAAGGGGTTCAACATCCCAAGGCTCAAGTTCAGCTGCCACGTCAGGAGTGCAATGCAACCACACACACACACACACACACTCAGAAAGGGGAGAGAAGAGTGTGTGTGTGTCAGGGGTGGCGTCAAGGCCAGCCTCGTGGGACGCCCCCCGACGTCCGCTCCCTGGACCTCTATGAGGCCGGCGACCGGGCCGTCAAGCCCACGGCCAACCAGGCGGCGCCTTCCGAGGCAGCGGCGGGAGAGGTGCATCCCACATTCACACACACACACACACAGACCTCCCTCACTCTCTCACGAACCGCTGCGTGTGTTGTGTGTGTCGTCAGTACCTGATGGGCTTCAACGTGCAGCGCCAGACGGAGCGTGGCGGCAACCCCCTACTGTCGCCCAAATTAGTGGAGGTGTGGGGGGTCGAGATGGAGGAGGGCGAGAGGGACCGGGCGGCACCTGCAGCGGCGGCGGCTGACGGCGGACCTGGACCTGCAGCAGCTGGTCCAGCTGCCAATGCGCCCATCGTCATCCCGTGTAAGCAGCTCACACGGGGTGACGACGGGCTCGCGTGGTGCGATGGGAATGCTCACTCATGATGTGGTTTGCTCAGAGGCTGGTGGTGTGTCGTGTCGGCCTGCGGTTGGATTGCGGGCGTCTCCTCAGCTGAGCTAGTCTACGTAGCGTGGCGATATATACTTGTATAGCCATCCAGCCATCCAGTCCACTCAGCCGGATGCATCTGTCGCGCGTGTGCTAGTGTTGTGTTCGGCTGCGTTGCATTGGCTGAGCCTGTTCGCGTGCATTGTCACGCTGTGTGCGAATGGATGGCGGCAGGCGACTGTGCGTGAGCTTGTCTGTGTGCCTGCGCGTGGATGTGTGTGTGTGAGTAGGCTTTATCGACAATCTGACTCATTCGCAAGTATTATTGTGTGTATGTTCATTACGTGACGGAGGAACGCAGGGAGGGGAGACCTCTCGTTGAACAGTGCAACACTCTCATCTATTTGGTTCTCAACACACACACACACACACCTCTCTGCAGCATCACACCCAAGTCGCCACGCACACACGAACGGATGACTGCCTGCATAAAGGGCCGGGCCATGTGGGCACGAACACTAACAAACCTACTCATAAATTAGAAAGGGCATTGATTGATGCGTTCACCCCCCCTCTCCCCTTCTCTCTCAAAAACCACACAGGGGCACGGGCACAAAAGCAGCAACAAACTCACTGATGAATGGTCAGTGAACCCCTCCTCTCTGTCTGCCTCTCACGAGTTCAGCCGTATGATCGAGTGGCTCATCGGACATCGAACCACTGGTCCCTTCGACACGGCGACAGGGGCTCTTCACTCGCCACATGTCCATCCACAAGGCTGTCAGTGAGGCAAAGGCTATCCGTCTGGATGTCAATCTCAGCCAGAGAGGGGTAGGTGCTCTCCAGCAACGCCGGCAAAAACCTCCCAGGCGTATGAGTGCAGCCGTACAGCACCAGACGCAATCGCCGCACTGACGGTGACAGGCTGACGGGCTCGGTGACGAACCGGAAGGCGAATCGTTTGTCGCATATGAGCTCGAGGGAAACGGCGGCGGCTGGGGAGGGTGTGATGGCCTCAGTGACACGCCGCAGGTCATCAGGGCACGGCACTGCAGTGGTGGACAGCCGGGCGCTTCGCAGGTGCCGCAGACACCGGATCAGCGGCAGCTGGCTCGACAGATCCGCCTTGCGCCAGCACGGCTCCTGCATGCAGAGAGAGGCAATCAGACACCACCAGGTGGCCCACGCCTCCCCCGTGTGCACGTACCGTCATGGTGAGGTGTGTATGCGAGGGCGCCGCTTCGCTCCCTCTGCACTTGGAGTAGAGATCCCTGCAGGTCGGCGCCATGCGGAGGACCTCAACGGTCGGCAGGAAGCTGAGCACCACGTGACACTCGCTGCCTAGCAGAGGATGGGAGCACGGCAACGACACGCCATCAGCATCAGCGGCATCAGCATCACCTATCTTGTCGTAGTGCTCGTCCCGCACTTGGCTGTCCGTGAAGGACTGCATGATTCGCATCACGAGTGCCTCGAGAGAGCGGCGGATGGCAGGGAGGACGACGAGGCTGGCAGGGGATGGGAGCAAGAAGTAAAGTGTGCCGGGCACATGCATCACTGCCGTTTTCGCAAGTGATGCGGTGAGAGTCGCCTCCTGCAGGTCATAGCGGCGAGAGCGAGAGCCTGTCGGGCGTCCTCCTTCTTGCGAGGCTAAGCTTGCAGACCTCCAAGTTCAAAAGCTCGCAGTCGAAGGAAAGGAGAGAGAGGAAAAGGGGAGATCAGAATGAGTCCAACATGAAGGCAACAAGCGAAGGAAATGACATCGACAAGTTTTGAGGCGGAGGTGTTTTCGACGTTGGGTCAGCGTAGCGAGTGGGAGAGCACCAAGCAGTGGCAGAAGCGGCTCCGGTTCCTGCAGGCGGCCATCAAGGAGATCCGCGAGAAGGACCGGCTGGCGGTCCTCTCGGCCACCTTCTACAACGTCAAGTACCTCGACTGCCAGTACGACGCCGGCATCATGACCGACATCAGACGATTCGACCCCGACAGCGCCTGAGAGAGAGAGGGAGATCACTCAGGTGAGATGAGCAGAGAGCAAGGCACGCGTCAAGAATGAGCATGTCATGATTTTGGTTCCTCACATCCATCTGCAGGAATGGCCTGGAGGCAGCTGGATGAAGTCGACATCGAGTTCGATGACGAGCTCGTATACGGTGATTTCAGCCGACAGCTGGCCCAAGGCGTCATCCGCCGCACTTTCAACAGCCCTGAGGAGGTGACGGAGCTCATCCAGCGGGGAGCAGATCCGGGCGTCCAGTCCTCATTTCGGCTACGGCGCTCAGTGGAGGACCCTAACCCGGAGGACCGGGAGCACATCTTTTACCCGCTGCTCTCCCTTGTCATCGACAACAAGAGTGGCAGCTGCATGCCATCCATCTGGGGATCGGTCTGGGCACCGCGACCCATCGAAGATGAAGACGACGAGGAAGGCGGGATGATGTTCGACGAGGAGGACGGAGTTATGCTCGAACGTCCGGTTGTCCTTCCGCAGTGGTCGTCGCCGCAGCTCGAGCGTGACATCATGACCGCACTGCTCGATGGAGGCGCAGACGTCAACGTGGGGTACTCGGATGACGACCAGCCGACGATGCCCATCCGTGTGGCGATCTTGGCCGGCAACGAGGCGGCATTTGACCTGCTGATGCAGCATCAGGCCAACCTGCAAGACATGATGGTGGTGGAGCTGCCTCGCTCAGACTGGTTCGGCAAAAGCGCTCCCTCTGACTACGAGCACTCCCTGCTGGCCATGTATCGGCGCCTCATTCAGCAGGACAGCACTCTGGCGACGGAGGAGGACCAAGCACTGGGCGGCAACCTGGTGCAGCGGGCGGCCATGGAGGAGCGAGGATGCTTCTCTCAAGGCTTCATCGACGCTTACCTAGACCTTGTCGTCGAGAACGGGGCGAGCATCAGGGTCACTCGCAACATCGAATGGACGCTACTGCACGACGCAGTGTTCATGGGGTCGCCTTGCTCGGCTGACTATCTCTGCCGCCGCCTCCCAGCCGGCGACATCGACATACGGACACCAGCTCACCCTCAAGCCCTTTGGCCCGACGCGACGCCCCTCGCCATGGCTGCCGATCGGGTCGACACGGCCAGTCGGAGCCTGGTGCAGCACGTCACGGTGGAGGGGCTGCACGACGAAGAACTGGACCGAGAAACTCGAGAGCGGGATCAAGCAACCTTCATTCCCAGTATCAAGGCCACCATCCGGACGCTGCTGCGGACCGGCGCAGACATCACTCGCCTGCCCACGGCAAACGAGAGGCAGCGCCGTCAGCGTCAGCTGGTGCTGGCTGAGTACGGCACGGTGCTCAGCGAGCTGCCCAATGCCACCATGTCGGCCATCAACGCCGCCCTCGCCCCCCAGCGCGACTACTCGATGCTCCTCGCCCGTCTGCTGCCCCTGGCCCCCCACCACGACGGCGCCCACCCCCATCCCTCCCCATCCAACATGGCATTCGGACCACACGAGGCCGAGGGCATCGCATGGAAGATCGGGGCCTTCCTGTACGAGCCATCGGCTGCTCCCGCTGCCACTGACGAGTACCTCATCGGCGACACCCAGCTGAGACGTCGCGTCAAGGCGGCTGTCGACCACTTTGTCAAATCGGCGGCCACACAGACGAGCAGCAACAGGGAGGTGGTGGGCGGGACGAGATATGAGCAGCAGGGCAACAAAAGCGTCAAGGTGACCGTGCCGCCGCTGCAGTGCTTCGCCATTCGTGGCAGTGGGGTGCGGCCCCGGCAGCTCGGTGTGCGTGAGGTGGTTCACAAGGCTCGAATGGACGAGGCGGCCCATCACGGCGTGGAGGGCGTCCAGAAGGGCTTCAACGAGCACCTCGGTAACGACGACTGCCAGTTTGAGTGGCAGCAGCTCGGGCGCCTGTCCAGGACACGGCTGCTCGTCCCGCTGGGCATTGAATGAGTGAGGCGGAGAAATGGCCGGGGAGGAGGGGGACAGGCGGCATCAGACGGGTGTGTATGGCTGGCTGGCCTGCGAGTGAGTCAGTCGCAGACTTTTTATCCTGCATTGACGGTGTGCATGAATGACTTTTTTGCAGACAATGCACACTGCACGTCAGTTAACTATATGGAAGAGACTGGTTCAGCGAGATGTAGTCTGTTTCTCTCGAGGACGTCACGTGCTGTGCTGACCGATTCACGATGAATGAAGGCATGGATTCTTTCACTGCAGTCAATCGTGTCCGAGTGTCGACGTCACAAAGCAGGGCGGCGGGGCTGATGCAGGCTTGCATGCCCTCGCCCACACGCACACACACACAGGCAGTCAGTCGATGCAATATTAAAAGCAAACAAGGTGAGGCCTTACCGCCTCTCCCTCCCTCTCCCTCACACACACTCACACCCACTCAGTTCTCGATTCAGTACTGCAGGAAGGGCACCTCAACGCCCATGTCGGTGAGAATGTCCAGCAGCTGCTCGCGGCGGTCCGCCTTGTTGCCGCGCCACTGCGTCTGAGTTATCACGCCAACCTGCACGGCACGCACCAAGACAGAGCCACCCGTCGCTGTGCCTGCGTGTGGCCTCGTGGTTGTCTGTCTGGGTGTGTGGTTGTCTGTTTGACCGTCCATCCTCGTCTCTGGAATGAGCGCCTCATCATGTTGATCAGCCCTGTGTCAGTGTGGTTGAACAACCCTGCCCACGACACAAGGAGGGACACAGTCAACACACACACACACACACACAAAGACAGCAATTCCTGTCGTCCAGAAAGGCTCATGTCATTCCCCTCACACTCCTTCTCACCTGGCTGTCCCTCTGTGCCGACATCAGCGGTGCGCATGGCCCTGTCCAGCCCAGCCACGATCAGCGCCGCCCGTGTGTGGCCCGTCACGGCCACGTCGATGAGGTATGGGCAGGAGGGGTCGGGCTCCAGGCCGATCTGGTGGGCGATGCCCAGCTCAGATAAACACGCTACAAGCAGAGCAGCCAAGGAGGGATGGAGAGGGTGATGTGGTGATGCATCCAATGCATGGGGGGCGGTGGGGGGAGGGAGGGGAGGGGTACCTGATATTTCTTCGATGGCTTTGCCGCGGTATTTGTATGCCTTGTCGGACATGCCCTGCCTCATGTTGAGAGGAATGTCCCTGCAGTGAAACGAATGCGGTGCAGTACAGACATCGAGATGGACACTGGCTGCTGTCGCTTGGCTTGATGGATGGATTTGTGGATGGATCGCACCCACCCACCGCCACCGACCGACCCACCTGAGTTGTCTGACGAGTGGCGACGTGTGTATGGCTTTGATGATGTCCCTGGACTCACACTTCTCAACCTCGTCAGGGATCTGCATTTGGTGCACACACGCGCACCAAGTGTGCCTGCCTGTGTCTGCGGACATCCATCCATCCACTCACCTCAAGTAGGCAGACATCGGCGACTTGCTGCAGTCGCTTGAAGCCCATCTTTGCATGGGGATCCCTTCAGACGCCACACAACACACACCACCACCCACAATGGCGACAGTGTTTCCCGTCAAGTCAGCTAGCTGAGGTGAGATGGGCTCCCTCACTTGTTGTAGAAGGCGTAGTCGAGAATGCTCGAGAAGTACTCAGTCGTGTGGTAGCCAGCCACGGTGAAGCTCCACGCCAGGCTCACCAAGGCGTTGGCCGTGCTGTTGCTGAATGAAGGGAAGGAATCGCACAAGGAGTCAACAAGTCCAGCCAGCGTGTTCGTTCTGTGTGTTGGGTGGGTGCGTGTGTGTGTCAGCTCAGTACGTTTCCATCCTCATGGACTGCTGGTGCATCATGTTGAGGAGGTTGCTGTAGGCGGCGTCGAAGAAGGGCGTGTGGACGTGGTTGGCCTTGGAGAAGGCCCACACCACCGCTGACAGCTCCCCCACCGTCTTGAGCAGAGGCAGGTCGCCTATCAGCCGCTCCGACATGCTCTGCACACACCAACACCATACCCAGGTGTGCAGGTGCCTGCCACAGAGGGATGGCATGTGTGTGTGCAGCAACAGACCTGGTAGACATCGTATTCATAGTAGTTGAGCCTGGCGAGGCAGTTGATGAAGCGACACTGCTGGAAGTACGACAGCCGGTCCAACATGTAGCCGTCCTACACACAGATGGATAGACGAGACCGACACACCACACCACACGACATCACTTTGGTCCGTGTGTTGTGTTGGAGGGAGGACTGTGGGTGTGGATGTGGGTGTGCAGAGATGACTCGACTCACCCTTGCGATGCTGATTGCCTCGGTGACATATCCGCCGTGGAACCAGTCGGCCTTGGCGAAGTTGTCGAGGGCTATCAGCCACAGGCCGATGTTGGGCGAATAGCGCACCTGCACTCACACCCACACCCATATATACACAGGATACCTACTCATCGTGTGCTGGGTTGATGTGTGTGTGGGTGCCACTCACTGACCTCGGCGATTCTCTCCACCAGAATGTCCCCCAGTTTCTGGTGCAGCACCGACCGCAGCAGCCACGTTCCGAAACAATCCAGCACATCCACCGCATCCAGCACACTCAACGACGACAGGTCATCCTACACACCACACACCCACACCCACACCCTTCCTGTGCCGCCGTCCATCTCATCTTCCCTCGTGCCTGACCAGACAGACCTTTTTGTCCATGAGTTTGGCGTGTATGCCGATGACGAGCTTGCGTGTCCCCGGGCGAGCCTTGGGGTGCCACTCGAGGTAGGTGCAGCACCTGGCGGCCTCCTGCAGCGACATGTCGGCCAGGTGGCGGCTGGACAGCAGCATTGCAGCCGCCTCCTGCAGGGCCGTGAAGTCCTCGTGCCCGCGGAACTCCTTGCAGAACCGCAGAACCAGCTGCAGCTGCGGAACCGACAACTCGCCCAGCTGAGGAAGAGAGAGAGAGAGAGAGAGAGAGAGAGAGAGAAGACCAGAAGAAAGGCCGAAGAAGGCATTCATGGCGGTGTGTCGTGTGGTGGATGGGTACGTAGATGGGCAGCGTACCTGCTCGTTGACGATAGGCAGTGCTGTTTCGAAGAAGGTCATCCAGTCTCTGCAGAAGCGGATGAATCCCTGGGCGGCCTGCATGACCTCGTCGAGCGTCATCTGCGGCACCTTGGCTATCACGTATGGCAACGCATGATCTGAACTCACCAGCCAGACCAGCGAGCCACGAATCAATCAGCATCCATCCCATCTTTCTGTCTACCCTATCCATCCCATCTACCCTTTGAGTCGCTCCGCTCACCCATGAGGTGTTTGCACCTCAGTCCATGCCTGCCGCCCTCATAGGCATACAGACTGGCGCTGGCGGCACTCATCTGCTCAATGTACTGCGCCCCCAGGTCGAACAGGCCCCCGTGGAATATCATGCCCTTGCCCAGCTGGTGCAGCCCATGCATGGCCAGGCTCAGCTGCTCCTCGCTGGGGGGGCTCTGGCCCTCAAGGTGCCTGACATGACACCAGACAGACGCAGAAAGAAATGGCCATGGCTACGTGCATTGCGTGTGTGTGTGTGTGTGTGTGTACCGCATGAGCACTCCTGCGGTGCCGCGGAGGGGGGTGCGGAGGGAGAGGCTCGAATACGACTCCATCAATGCAACACCCTAAACAAACAGACACATACACGGGCAGGGAGAGTGACACATATAGACATTATATTTCTCTGCTGCGCTGCCTGTGGTGCCCTGTCCTGCCCTGCCCCTCAGCTCAGTTGTTTGTCACCTCTTCCATGGTGGCAATGTCGTTGATCCGCATGGCGTCCTCGATGGCCCGGTTGAACCGGCTGTCCCTGTTCTCAGCACCATACGAGAACCTCACCATCAGCCGCAGCATCCTCACATAGTCGTCCACACGGAACTCCTCACCGTGACCGTCATACGCCTCCAGCAGCCGCTCCAGGAACCCCTGTGCCGCATCGCTGCCCGGCCCGGCGTCATCGCCCAGAGCCCTCGCGTCCTCCTCCAGCCGACTCATGACCTCTGACGCGCCTTTCCGTGCTCGCAGCTTCTCTGGATCAACTGCTGCAGGCCGGTACTGCGGGAACATCCCGGTTTTGTCGTACTCATAAGGGTCGAAGGGCTGTGACTCGGGGAATGCCGTGTCGGAGTCGTGGAAGGAGTCGGCAGAGGTGGCAGCGGGGGGGCTCATATCTTGCTGGTACGGGTAATCCTCTGCCAGCCCGTTCTGCGAGGTAGGCGACCACCCGTTGTGGGGAGGGGACGGGGGTGAGGTGTCGGGCTCGTATGCGTCCATGGGGAAGCTGTCGGGCTGCTCAGCGCTGTAGCCATAGGTACTCGCCGGCATCGCTGGGTGGTCAGGTGTTGAGCTCGGATCTGTCGCAGCAGCAGCTGGGTTGGCCATGGCGGCATTGCTGCTGAAGTCCCTGGTCTGCCGGCTGTCATCTCGACTCATGGAAACGCATCTTCGGTGGCCGGCGGTCACGAGGGAGCTGGCGGCCGTCCTCGCCTGGAGTGGCGTGGACCACAGCGCAGATCCGACATGAGATCCGAGATGTCGGAGGCCTCTCTTCATGCTGATGATTGGGCTGAGGACGGTCAAGCCCTCCTTTGAATATTCACCTTCACCGCTTCTTTCCCTCACCACCTTCACCGGTAAGCGCGCAGTTTTCAGCTCGCAGAAAATCCACAAGCTTGCAAAGATTTTGGCGCCTCTCAGCCTTTCCGCTTTTCCCCTCTGCCTCGCGGCCTCCCCAGTGGCTCAATTCTCTATATAGAGAGAAGAGAGTATATTGTTCGCCTTCTTATCACCCAGCGTCATGTACAGCATCAATCGAGCTTCCCAGGACCTCAGCCGCTGCTTCCCTCATCACTTTCGAAAGTACCACACCGCCAGACAGCCTTGTCAGCCGCGGAGAGGCAGCTGGTGCTGCTGGTGAAGTCGAGGCAGAGTTCCTCGACCACAGACCGATCCCTCGTGTGGGAGCGGTCTCGGAGAGGCTTCTTCGGTGATGAAGTTCCTGGAGAACCCGACCTTGGCGCACCTGTCAGCCCAAATGCGTCACGTGGACGTCGGCGACCGCGTCATCCGCGGCAAGGTGGAGCTCTTCTCGTGCACCAAGACGGCATCGGAGCGGCGGCTGTCCGAAACAGTCGGCAGCGGCATGTCCTCATCCTCGGACGCATCATCGTCCTCACCCACCAGTATGCTCCGGCGGGGCAGCGGCATGAGCATCAGCGGGCGGAGTGATGCCAGCCCAACTGCTGCCAGTGGGAGTGCTTCTGCTTCTGCCTCTGCCTCTGCCGGTGGTGCGGTTAGTGCTGGTGTTAGTGGTGGTGTCGGTGGTGTTGGAGGCGGTGTGGGTCAAGGTGGGTTGTTGATGGTGCGGAAGGGGAGGGAGAAGGACGTGGGTCAGTTTGGGTCGTCGTCGCCGAAGCTGACGGTGCACTCGGACCCGTCGCATGTCAAGGAGGTGCTGGTCAATCTCATCAGCACTCTCAATCAGTCCTTCCCGGACTATGACTTCAGGTCCGTCACAGAGCGAGAGCAGGCACACGCAGCAAGAGGAACATCTCTCTGTGTGCGTGCGTGCGTGCGTGCGTGTGTGTGATCAGTACGTTGACGGCTGACAAGTTTGTGTTGGAGGCTGATCTGAACCAGGTGGTCCACTCGGTCAACTGCAACCTCGCCATTCACCTCGAGCGGCAATTCGGGCCCCACTTTATGAGAGAACTCTGGACAGCCGTGCGGGTGAGAATCTGTGCTGCCTTGCCTTGGCTTGACGCTTCAATCTATCGGGCCAATCTCTGTCTGTTTGTCTGTTTGTCTGTCTGTCTGTCTGTCTGTGGGTGTGTCGATCAATCAATCAGAGTTGTGTGGATTTGTCGAGCGTGGAGGTGTATCGGTTCCAGCCCGACGAGGAGGACGTCAACTTCAACTTCGGCACGGCTTTCCTCTGGTCCACCGACTACTTCTTTGTCGATAAGTCACAGGGACGCATTCTCGTCCTGGCCTGGGCCACCAAGAGGTGAGGGGCGTTCGTCAGTCAGCGTGTGTATACATGTGATAAAATAGGATAGATAGATGTGATAGATAGGTCAAGACACTGACTGACAGAGTGTGTTCTTATGTATGTATGTATGTATCCTTTCATCCATCCCTTCTCTCTCAGCAAGTTGTCCCGGTTACAACGGTCCGAATCCGAGAACAGCGATGCTGTTGGTACGCACACACATCCAATACCAAACCGCCCATCCACCCTCTCTCCCTCTCTCCCTCTCGCCTTTCCTCCATCCATCCATCCATGCCATGCTCAGATATGTCCGACGATTCGAGCGCCGGCGGTGACCGTCCGGCGGCGGCGGATGAGGACCGCCTCCAGGGTGATGGGGAGTTGGCCGAGGGCGAGTACGAGTTCATGGACGACGACAACGACGATGACGACGACGACAGATTAGAGGGCAACATACGGATGAAGGTCGAAATCGACGACTAGACTGCCTGCCTCAGTCGTCTCCCTTGCCCTGCCTTGCCTTCTCTTGTATTGTCGTCATATAGCGGGGAGAGGGGGACGCGCAAAGTGTTTTTCATAGAGGGTTTGGTGGTATACATGATGGGGTGGATGGATGGCCTTGTTATTTGAGGCCCGGATGGACGGAGGGACGGATGGGGGCGCTGTCGTGTTGTGTTGTGTTGGGTGTTGGGAGGTAGCGTGACTTTTTCCTCACTGGTGCAGTACTGCAGCTGAAGGCCCGTGGCGGGGCTGCCCATGCCTGGCTGGCTGGTGAGGAAGGACAGACAGAGGGGGGCATTTTATGCGTCGTTGTCGTGGATACTTGCACTCACTGCATGGTGTGTCGGCTGTTGACGTGATGGATGGACCAGTCACACAAAGATACACTGACTGACTATCACACACACGTGAGGTGAGCTGAGGTGAGGTGGCATATGATATGTGGATGGCTGCAGTACCATACAGGGAGGAGCGTGGGGGAGGGGAAGAGGGGAAGAGGGTTGTGTATGGGTGTACTAGTAAAGGGCAGGGCAGACAGGGGGCAAGTACTTACTGGCTGACTGGTACGCTACGACTCGCACACGCACAGACACACTCAGACACGTGCACCCATTCGTGTGTGACCTGACAGTGAGGATCTCTCTCCGTTTTGTTCCCGTGGTTCCGGGTGTGTTGAAGTCTCGTGGCGCGGCCTGAAATGACTTGGCTGCCCACCAAGTCTGAGTGGACAGCCATCTCGTTGCGGGGAGGCTCACAAGACGTCAACACGCCAGGAGAGCACACACACGAGCAACAGCCAGCAGGATCTGGACGCAACATGACGAAATGCCGCTTCCTCACTCACTGTCCCGCCGTCCTCCCTGCTCTTCGCTGACCGATGGTCACATGTATCTCTTGACTGCACACATACCATACACACAGTGAGTGTACACATGACTGACACGCATCTCTTTCTCACCACTGCCTTGGTCGCTCCGCTGCGATTTTTGCGGTGCCACAGAGAGGACGGGCAGTCAGGCAGACAGCAGTGAGTGCGCGTGTACCTACATCCAGGTGGCGTGGCGGTCGGCGTACATGCGGGGGCGGCCCCCCCGCTGCGATTTTGAGTCGAGTCGATCAATGATCTCTCTCCACTACAGACTACCTGGCTGGTGCACACACAGACGGTCGCTCGGGGCTTTTTGGTAGGCTGCTGGGCTGCATATAAACCAACCAACATGGGTACGTACTTGCTTACACGCCTTACTTATGCATGAGTCACGTGCATGTGAATGCCCTGAAAGGACCTGCATGCCGTGCCGTGCATCGATCGTCCGTCCGTCCATCTGTCTGTCTGTCTGTCTGTCTGTTGGCAGCCAGCCGCCCTCTGGGGGGATGAATGCATGTATTTTTGCCACCATTCTTGCCTTGCCTTGCCTTGCCTGTCTGCTGCTCCTGTGTTGGCCCGCCACGAACAGTGACTGACAGTGTTCCCCATGCACATACGCTGCAAGTATATACACTTACTGTGACACTGACTGTCTGTGTCTGCGTGCATGTGTCGGTGTGTGTGGGTAGTGTGCATGCCTGCCTGCCTGCCTGCCTGCCTGGGAGAACCCCTGAATGCAATGAATGCGATGCATTTCTCCTCCTCCCGACACACGGTCGACCAAAGCGGGGAAGAGTGCATTCAGGCGAATAGGGTTTAGGGTTTAGGAACCCTAAACCCGAATGGTATCCTGAGGAAACCTCATGAACCATCATCAGACGTCGATAGCACCTTCCCCGCTGCGCATCGTAGTAGGATCCACCAACAGCGCCAAGATAGAGTCCGTCCGTCGGGCCTTCTCGTCCCTCGAGCACTTCAGCGGCAGATCTATCGAGGTGGAGGGCATTGCTGTGGACACCGGGGTGGCAGATCAACCGTTCGGTGGGTTGCGTGAAGTGCATCAACACAGACACGAACACGTTTCTCCATCCACTGGCGTGTTTGTTTGGCTGCTGGCATGCAATGCATCGTGACCTGCAGGTGACGAGGAGACTCTGCAGGGCGCTAAGAACCGTGTGTGTGAGGCCAAGCGCAAGCGGCCTGACGCCGACTACTGGTGTGCGGTGGAGGGCGGGTGTTTCTGGCAAGAGTGGGGCCTGTGTGTGTTCTCATGGGGCGTGGTGGCCGACAAAGACAACACGAAATGGGCGCGCTCGGGGAGCTTCACGCTGCCACAAAGTGAGTGGGTGGGGTGTGTGCACTGGGGTGGGTGGGTGGGTGGGTGGGCGGGTGGTCCTGAGGATGATAAGACACTTAAGGTTCTTTATCTACCCGAGACGCATTCGTCGATGAGAGCTACTCGTAGAGCCTGAGGGACGCACTCCATCCCACCACACCACACAACACATGGATGGATGGCTGCATCTGTGGACACAGATGCGGACGACGCACCTTGCCCATTTTCTTTTGTGGTGGCCCGGTGGTGTGATTGTGTGTGCAGGCATTGCGGAGCGGGTCAAAGCTGGCGTCGAGCTGGGCTATGCGTGCGACCACGTCTTCGGCACTACTGACGTCAAGCGGGGCCTGGGGGTGGTCGGCGTGCTCACACACGGTGCCATCGACCGCATCCAGTAAGGAACACCACTCACACCGTGATGTGTCTGTCGTGTGTGTTGTGTCATTCTCGCTGGGTGACGTAGATGGATGGATGGATGTAATGCAATGCAGGTACGGTGCGCACGTGATCACGCTGGCGCTGATCCCGTTTATCAACCCATCGCTGTACCCGCCGCCCGAGGAGGAGGCAGCTTAGCTGCACATGATGGTGGTCATCAGGCGGGCGAACCAGACCTTCGTCTCCCGGCAACTGACCGACCTCTCCAAGCACAGCACCCAGCAGGCGGCTGAGGTGCTGTTCAGCCACCAGGGAGCGGCGCGACAATGGGGCAAGATATGCCCCTCTCTCTCTGTCTGGCGGGATGTAGATAGATACAGAGATAGGTTGTGCAGAGGGCTGAGAGAAGGAGCAGGGTAGTCTGATAGACAGAGGTCTGGTTACTGGATGGTATATAGTGAGTGAAGTGAGTGCAGTGAGTGCATCGCATCGGATTGTGATTGCTTGACGGCTTGATGAGTAATGGGTGCCGTTGTTGGGGCGGTCTGTCTGTTTGTGTGTTTATTCTGACTCGCGTGCCGGTGCATGTCAGACACAGCCAGAGTGTGTGGACGTGTGCCGACAGCTGTGAGGACACATACACACCGACGCAGATCCGGCCAGGATACGCACAGCATATGCGTGTCTTGACTCAGTCGTATCAATCATCATGAAGGTGTTGATGTGGTTTGATTGACTGACGCGCACTCTCTCTGCGTTGTGTGCCGATGGAAGACGTCGTCCGGGCGAGAACTTAAGCCAAGCTCGCAAACGGTCTCTGTCTGAAACCCTCTGTCTGCGAGTCTGAAACTGCTGCATCTTGCAGATCTCCTGCTGCCAGATCACGCACGCGTGAACCGGTTTTCCCTGCCACGTACAGCATGAGTGAAGCTGCTCAGTCCAAAAAAAGGAAGTTGGACGGTACGTATACGACACGAGAAGGCACATACAGACAGGGCAGGTCACGGACGTGTGTGTGACATGTGTGTGCAGAGCCCGTTCAAGTGACAGTGAGCGACCTTCACCTCCCCGCTGATGTCCCGCTGCCGGAATTGGAGATATCTGAGCCTCCGGAGTTCATCGGGGCATCAGCGGTCAACAAGGTGTATGCACTTCTGCTGCCTGAGTACCGACAAGCCACAGACTTCACCGACCATCGCGTGGCGCCAATGTCCCTGACCCGCTTCTCCCGTGGCGGCAAGACACGCATGCTCACGGAGGTACACGGATTGAGTCGATTCGCTCAAAGTCCCGCCGTGCAACCCCTCCCTTTTGACTCGACTCGATCGCATGCTTATTGCACAGGTCGGTCGCAAGCTGAAGGAAGAGGGCCTCAGCCCTATCTACATAGGCTTCTGCGACCAGACCGCTCTTAAGCGGAGGGAAGGCACCACTACACGGCCGCTGCTCATGCGACTTGCGTGGGCTGCTGCAAAAGATGAGTTGAAAGAGAAGGTGGCCAAGGCAGCTGGTGAAGACGTGGCTGATCTCTACTTCGATCACTTCGCCAGCCACGCGAACGTCGATCAAGAGACCGTCGATGCCTGGCTGTCGTCTCATCCATGTGTGCTGCTGATCGACGAGCTAAATCGTAAGGATGGCAGGGGTGCACTGTATGTTTAGAATGCACGGCTCATGCATGTGTCTTTTTGTTTCTTTCTAGAGTTCGTGCGTCCTGAGAGGGACAGCAGTGAGTACCAAGAACTCGGCAAGTACCTGAAGAGCACATTCTTGCTCAGAAAAAACCGGTACTTTGTCTTTACCACCCACGTCGCCGCCACTTCGAGCAGCCTCAACGACTTCCTTGCCTCTGACAGCAACAGGCCAGTGCTCCAACCGCAGCTCCCTGTTATCGACGAACAAGACCTCAGCCACGTGCGGAGCCTCCTTCGCGCGAAGCCGGGCGAGGTTTGCTGGGCCGGTAGGTCCCCTGGATTAATTTGTGATTGGCGTCACACTAAGGAGCCCCTCGATGCAAAGGTTCAGCTTCTATGGGGCAGCCCGGCAGCCAATGAACCCGATGCAGCGGTCAATCTCCTGCGGTGCGTCCTGACAACAGCCGTCAACGGGAACCAGCCAAGCTGCGATACCGTCAAGGAATGGTCTAAGCTATTGGACGTCTTCAAGGAAGGGGAGAGGCAACAGTCAGAGGGCACCAAGGCTGAAGAGGAGTCGTCGAGCAGACAACAGAAGGGCCCTGTCCTCCACGTGTGGCCTGCATGCTATCTCTCTGGAGTCTTCAAAAGCCTATCTCTCTACCCCCTCGAACGCAGGCTCGGCGTGCATGTGCGTCAGGGTTTAAATGTCATCGCGCACAATTTGGGGCGTCTCATCAGCATCCATGAGTCGGGCAAGGAGTGGGAGGGATCTTGTGCGGCAGCGGTTCTATTGCGACTGATACAGGTCAGGGGAAGGTATATACATGGTTCATGCGCGCGGGCGTGCGTACGTGTGTGTGTGTGTGTGTGTGTGTGTTTTCAGAGTGATATGTTGCTCAAGGGCCAAGGCTCTCAGGGCCTCCCAGCCATGCCCACAGAGCTCACTGACCTCCTGCCCGAAGTCGTCGTGCAGCAGCCGGGGTGTCAATTTGGAGGACACATTTCGAGTGGCACCTGGAGCAGCACTGATGATATCCTCGGCTCAGCTCTCGAAGAAACGGGATGGCTATCAACTCATCTTGAGTGGCACACACAGCTCAAGACGGGGCACGCAGCATTCGTATTGCAGGGGCA
This sequence comes from Vitrella brassicaformis, assembly GCA_001179505.1. Taxonomy (NCBI): domain Eukaryota; family Vitrellaceae; genus Vitrella; species Vitrella brassicaformis. The sequence goes on along the minus strand of CDMY01000295.1, from coordinate 46,114 downwards.
CTCTTTCCCGACATTCGATTTCTTCATTGCTGTGACGATGGACGGCCGGCTGCAAGAGATTTGGTGCTATCAGTGCACCAAGCGCGGCACTGTCCTTCCCCAGCCAGACTCCCGCTACCCAGACAAGGACAAGATCGACCTATGTGCAGCTCGCCGTGAGCTATCCTTCGGCCACCCGCAGTCCAGCACCATCGTACAAGTGTGTGTGTGGCTGCGGGGTGCGGCTGGGGGGAGGACTAGACCGTCACAGGCAATGACAAGGAGGGAGAGAGATACGGGCATCACGTGGATTGTGCCCTCACTGAATGAGCAAGAGGTGCTTTTCGGTACGTCACTGAAGTACACGTGCCCTTCCTACTTTCTGACGGGTGAGAGGGGAGGGAGGGAGGGCTGGGAGGCACATTCATGCTTCGGATGCACAGCTAATGGACGTGTCTGTGTCTTCAGGAAGCGGGTCGGATTGATTCCAATGCTCTGAGCGCGGGGGAGGATGGAGGGGATGTAAGTGGGAGGCTGACAAGCTTGTGTGGCTGTGTACACACTGTGTGCTTGACATGAATGTTCCAATCAGTGAGTGCATCGGATGGTTGCTTGATGGCTTGATAGCTGATGGTTGTCCTTTTGCCATGATTGGTCTCTGTGTGTGTGTTTCTGATTGGCATGCCGGTGCATGTCAGACACAGCCAGAGTGTGTGTATGTGTGTCTTGACTCATTCGTATCATCAATACGGCCACAGATGCCATGCCGCTTACGAAAAACCGTGCTCACATCTCTCTCTGTTCATGCTCGATGCTCACAACCAGAGACCGTGAGTGGGCTCACTCATTCTGTGGCCGTCACTGAGTCCACTCGGCGTTTTCTTCAGGCCATCTCGCTTGAACGCACTCGCACTTTGCAGCCGGCATCCTGCGTTTCTTCGCTCGGCTGTCGTCGGCCAGGATTCACCAGCCTAACTGCCACCAACGGCCGACAAGGCGCCGATGCGGCATCTCTGTCTCTTCTTTGCTGCTTGCTGCATCACGGCGCACGCACAACAGACGCTGCGAAAGCCTGTTGCGAGCACGGACACACAAAGCAAAAAGCGGGTTGTTGACGAGGTGGCGCCTATTGCCAAGACTGTCCTTGAGACTGTCGATGTGGACTTGAAGCGGCTGACAAAGGCCAAGGATCTCTCCATCGATAACACACTCTATACCCTACATTTCTTGCATCTTGAACAGGCAGGCAGGCGAGCCAACCACTTTCTCTGACTGTCTGGTCTCTCTGTGTCTGTGTGCACTGAAGCGTCTTCATGAGGCTCTCAAGGGCAAGCAGCTGCCTGTGGACCCTTTCGCCGTGAGCAAAGGAGTGGCTTTCGCCACCACCTTCCAAACATTCAGGGGACTCTTCCGCGATAGCGAGAAGCTGCGGCGCTTCATGCGGGATACCCACACGCAGGCGACCACGAAGGGCGTGATCGTGGACATGACCATCATGCCGTGGGTGTTCAGGCAGGAGGGCGGCATCGAGAGCCTCGAGAGGCGGCTACAGCGGATGGGCATCACGAAGGTCGCCCGATATCAGCACGTCATCAGCGCCTTGCTGCCGTACTCAAGACGAACAAACAAACCTCCAGCCATCCAGTCGGCCTGTTTGTGTTTGTCTGTCTGCCTTTCTGCCATGTTCGCACGTGCAGGTATGGCAAGATCGGCGACCTCACGAGGATCAAGGCCGTGCGCGTGCTCCGTGCTGCCCAGGCAAAAATCGGGCCAACCAGTCGGACACACCCACATTATGGCGCCCGCCCCATTGTCAGCTCACTGGCGAGAGAGCCGAGAGCAGGGAGAGAGGGGCGTGGTGGTGGCCCGAGTGCGCCGAGCTCCAAGAGCGGTCTGGTGACCTCTGAGGGCGACAAGGCGATGGGAACCGATATTGTGAGGGACACCTTTGCCGTCAACGGCTCCACGCTCCGCTGCATCGGGATTCTGAGCGACTCGTTCAACTTTTTGGGGAGGCAGGAGAAGCTGATTGCGAGTGGGGACCTGCCCGAAAACATCATCGTCTTGCAGGTAAAAGAAATGCTGTCAAGGGTGAGGGTGTGCATATGCTGTTTGTCTGTATGTCTGTGGCATGGGTGTGATGACAGGACATCGATGAGGTGCTCGATATGGAGGAAGGAGTCGAGCCAACCGATGAAGGAAGCGGCATTGCCGAACTCATGTACGCATGTGTGTGTGTATGTATGTCTGCAGTTAGGCATATGTGAGCACACCTTCTTGTTCCGACAGATTTGACGTGGTGCCCGGCATCCCGGCCCTGGCTTTCCATACAGCCCAGGGAGGGCAGGTGCGCTGACTGACACTCACGGATCACTGCTGAGCCGAGAATGGATGGATTGATCAATGGCAGGCTAATTTCGCCAGAGGTAGACGGCAACCAGCCGTCACTTGACTTGATGTGATGTATCGGTCTACAGTACGTGTGTGCATAAGGAGTGTGTCGACCTGCATGCAGGCATCGAGCGGCTTACCTCCGAATCGAAATGGTAAGGACTGAGCTGAGTGAGTGAGACGTCACATTTGCTTTCTGGGTACACATGTGCCTCTCTGTGTGTCTGCCAGCAGTGTGACGGTTGACGACATCATATATTCTGCAGAACCGTTTTTTGCAACAGGGTACAGAATCCCCACACAGACACGCACAGACTCTCACACACCGTGTATCATGTCACTTGCAGCATCGTGGGGCAGGCCGTCAACAAGGTGGCAGCCAAAGGCACCGCATACTACTCGGCTGCGGGGAATACGGGCACTCCAGGGTGAGCACCAACAGGGGGAAAGGCGGATGCCACATGCATGCTGCACATGCTTGCAGTCTGTTCGGGCGCTTCAACAACGTTGGGAGGAGGACGGATGTCACCTTGCCCGATGGTACGTGTGTGAATGCGCGTCTTCTCGCGCGTCGCGCCAAGCCTCTCCCTCCCCACTGGCTTCTTTCGTCCGTTCAGGGTCAACGGTGACGTACGAATTCCATCGCTTCAAAGAGACAGGGAGCATCGACCTACCTTTCACGGTATGTATGATGACAGTGACACTGACCAACCGCACACCCCTGCGCTGTGCTGTCATGTATGTATGTATGCAGCTCGGGCCCGGCGTGATGTCACTGTTTGTGCTGCAGTGGGACCAGCCGCACTTCACGGTGTTTGGCCCCCCAGGCGCTTTAACAGACCTCGACATTCTCATGTATGTGTGTATGTGTGAAGAGCAACGGACACAGTGCACACACAGACACACACTCACACTCACACTCACACTCACCCACACCACGGTTGTTATCAGATATGACAGGAGCCGCCCGCTGCAGCTGCTGTTTATTGGGGCGGAAACTAGTTTCGGTGCGGATCCAGTGGAGGTACTGCCCATCATCAACCCGTTCGTCAGCCCACTGGAGCTGAATCTTCGCATCGGCAAATATATACCTCCCAAGCAGGCTGGCACCCCGTACAGACAGCACCCATGCACACACACGCACGGCCATTCATGTGGTGGATGGATGGATGGATGGATGCAGTCCTGGCCCGGACCCCAATTTGATCGCCCTTGTTGACATGGCTAATGACGCCGTGCTGCCGACGAGGTCAACCAGCCCCACATCCTTTGGCCACAGCAATGCACAAGGCGCGAGTGCCGTCGGGGCGTCCTTCTACGCTGTGAGTGGCTGTACCTGAAGGGCTTATGCACACACACACACACCTACATACATACATACACACACACGCGCACTCGGAGTAGTCGTGCGTCTCGGTATGCTTTATGTGTGTGGGGGTGCTGGTGTGACTCAGAACACGACCAACTTTGGCACGGCTCCCCCGCTCGTCAACGACTTCTCATCGCGAGGCAGGGACACACATTCCGAGCATCGATCGATCGATCAACACGTCACACGAATGGCCTCATGCTGTACGTCTGTCAGGCTCCTTCCCCTTGGTCTTTCGCAAAAACGGCAGCCGCATCGTCCCGCCCATCGAGCGTCAGGTGGTCAAATTCGTTGGACCCGACGGTAGGTAGATTCACAGGCGCCCAACGGAGACACTGACACCCATGCACGTGTTTCTGTGCCTGCCTGCCTGCCTGACTGGTCGTGGTGTTTGCCGCGTCATTTCTAGGCGCCAACACGCGTTTCTTCCCTTCTCGGTCTTACCTCCCTGACGTCGACCTTGATGGCGACGGCAATCCAAGTAAGCAGATAGCACGCAGATACACACACGGCCGGGCAGCCAAGCCACGTGAGTGTGGCTGTTATCCTTCTTTCGTTATTTCTTTCTGTCTAGACTTCTCCGGCACCTCTGCGAGTGCGCCCCATGTGGCTGCCTTGGCCGCACTGATCCGAGAGAAAGACCCATCCCTGACGCCCAGACAGATCCAGATGCTGCTGATGGAGACGGCTGACGACATGAATGGTATGTATGCTCAGCGTGAAAGGACCAGAGGGAGGGACACATGGATGGATGGATGGATATGTGTATGTGTGTGTGTAACTGCAGACCCCGCCACCCCTGGCTTTGATGTGGGCATTGACGAAAAGACAGGTACATACGTTCGTACGTATGTCGACTGGCTTGTCGGTCGGTAGATAGTGGATGTGTTGAATGTTCGTTCGTGTCTCTCCTTCCTTCCCTCCCTCCCTGTGTGCCGTGCCCACAGGTGCTGGATTCGTCAACGGCCCGGCAGCTTTCCGTGCGCTGAGCAGCCGAAGGGCATACCCACAAGAAGCGGAGCTGGCGACCTCGTCGCTCGACTATGGGCGTGGTTGATACATACATACACACGTGTGTCGATCGATCAATCGCACCCGCTGGAGACAGAAACCACCAGGCCACATATGTACGTGCCATCCATCGCATGCACGATTTTCCCTGAGAGCATGCCACGATATGCACACTTTTTCCGATGTAGGCGTGTCTTTTTCCGTTTGCACGAGTGTGGTGCGCATTTTTCGCTATTTGAGTACTACGTACGTATCTTCGTGTAATAAATAGCTCGGTATTTGCGTAGTCTGTACCTGTCTGTCTGTCGTGTGTTGATTCATTCGACCACGGACGGAGTCAGCCAGCAGTAAGTAAGATGAGCGGAGTGAATGTCTTCTTCTCTTCTGCGCTTTGTCTTTGTGTGGGTCTGTCTACATGCAAGTGTGTGGGCTGATTGATTCGTCGCACATGTGTATCGATCGCACTGTGTCAGGGCAGCCATGCCATGAGTGCAAGGGTGTACTGCGCTGCTATGTACCTGATCTGATGGATAAGCTGCTGTTTCTCTATCTATCCGCTCGGTGGCTCACTGGCCGTATATATCGTAGGCGTACATGATTCAGTGTCTGTCTGAGTAGGTAGGTGTGTCTACACGCTCATGTATTGACTGACATGGATACGTCTGTCGGTCTCCGTCAATAAGACTGGTCACATGCACTCACAAGTACGGCCTGCCACAGTTGCCATGCCGCTACCGAAAAACCGTGCTGACATGTCTCTCTGTTAATGCTCGATCGGTGCTCTCAAGCTGAGACTATGGCGGTCGAGAGACAGGCAGAGGCTGTGAGTAGGCTCACTTACAGTCAGTACACGTCGCTGTCCCACCTCCATCACAGCTTTGGCAGCTCCGAGTCTGAAGGAATGTCAACGCAGTAGTCCTTAGACCTCAGGCAGTAGTTGATGGCCGTGGCCGTCTTGAGGATCACCCGGTCCTCGCCACCCATCTGCTCCACGTTGTACCTACACTCACGTAGACGGCCAATATTGTGTGTGTGTGTGTTTGGGTCGGTGCATTATGCCCCCCTGTGTTCTCTCTGTATGTCGGTCTACTTGTTTCCGTATTTGTTTTGTATCCTCTGCCAGAATCGGTACGGCAGCTTCAGCTGCAGATCAGGGTCGCCACCCACATTGAAATTCAGCAGATTCCCTGGAATCAGGCTCACACACATCAAACATCTCAGCAGGACCCTCACCAATCCATGCATTCGTCCACCCATCCACCCATATGTGTGTGTCCGCGTGACCGACCAGAGAACGATTTGTCGACAACCATCACCTGTGGGGGTCATCAACACAGGTGGGACATGTTCAAGACAGGCGAATTCATCATGGAGCACGATGGTTTTGTCGTACGATGGTCTTATCGTCCACGCCCCAGTAGTCCTTGATGGCCAGGCCGGGCGTCTGTGGGTAGTCCTGACACAAGATCCGCAGCTTTATGCCCGTGGCACTCTCCATCTCCTTCGTCAGACGCTCCAGCCGCCTCTCCTCACCAGACGTCAGAAACTGCACACACATCAACAAAACACAGAGAGAGAATGCGCGTGTGTCGGTCAGTTCGCAGCCAGCCGGACAGTCAGACAGTCACGGCTGCCTTTCCGCTTGGGGTACCCCTGCAAGGTCGATGACGTTCACCTTGTCACCAGTGGGCAGCAGCTCGGGCTTGTTGACGCCCTCACGCCTCGCTGCATCAGCACCAGATGACCCGCCCAGCAACGCGCCGCCCACTGCCGACAGTGCCGCAGCGGTCTTCAGATCAAACAAGTGCCTTCGAGGCATCACCTCTGCCGATGGCGGAACGTTGCTGTGCATCGTCAGCTGCCTCCAGCTGCCTCTCTGCGGGCGAGAAGCAGGGAAAGAGAACGCAGATGCCGCAGTCCATGAAGTGGCGATGAAGATCAAGAAAAGCCGCCGAAAAGGGAGATGGTTCCTGTGTTGTTGTGACTTCATTTCCAGACCAAAGTAGATGCCAAAGTAGATGAATCACGTTCCGTTTTGACGACGCGGCGGCCCGCTGGATCGCCGGATGAGCCGGCAATTCTGTCGAATACGGCCGTTTGCGAGGATGTGGTAGCTTGTGAGATGGGCGGCAGACAGGCTTCTGAAGTCGCTTCTTGCTGACACCGACCAGTCGCTGATTTCTGACTGAGGTTGCCTCTTTGCTGGCGTGCGGTGGCTTTGTGGGGCCCTCCCTATGTCCAGCCATGATGCTGCCGGTAAGCCAACGAACCCCTCCACACAAGAGATGTCTGGACGTTTCCTGCGCCAACCATCCATCCATGCATTCATTTCAGTTGTGTCTGATCTCATCTCCGCGCTGCAGGTCGGTATCCGTATCTGACGGTGCCTGCCCTCGCCCCATCGGCCTCCCCGGCTGCTCCCCCGACGGGCGGCATGATCCCTGCCGAGCTCGCCGCAGAGATCCAGCAGGCATACCAGCACGCTGCCCTTGGACACTACGAGGCCTCGCAGACCTACGTGGACGGTGCTGTGAGGCACATCACCTTGCTGACATCGCAGATGAAAGATCCCATTGACAAGTAATGCTACACACAGGGAGAGGGAGAGGGAGAGAGAGGCCATCCGGCTTCATTCGCCCGCGCATGTGTGCGCTGCTGTTGTGTGTTTAGGGGCCGTCTGATGCGTGCAAAGGAGGACCTGCACGCGCTGTGCCGCAAGACCAAGGAGATCGAGTCTGAGCGGCGGCTACTCAGCGAGGCTTTGACGCAGTGCGCCAAGAAGCCCGTCGCTTCCCCCTCCACACGCTCAGACACCGACAGCGACAGGACACTCGACGACCACGAACTCGCCATGAGCGAGGCGTCGGCGTCCATCAGGGGAGGGGGGCCGAGGAAACCACTGGCACAATCTAGGCCCTCACCTCTTGACCGAAGGCAGCCGCCGGATGGTTTGTCGAAACACCACGACAGGCGTGCCGTCCCCCCGCCCGTGCCCCTGCCCACACCCCACAGCATCCGCCGTGATGCGTTACCAAACCCCTCCGGCCCTGCGAGCAGGCGGCCAGCTGCTGCTGGCGGTGGCGGTGTACAGGGCAGTGGCATGAAGGAGCGCTGGGGCAGCAGCAGGCGGGGGCCCATGGAGCGGACGGGCAGACCCAACCAGCAGCAGCCGCAGCAGCAGCAGCAGCAGGCACACAAGGACGAGCCGATGATGCGGTCGCGGAGCGTGACGCCGATGGGCAGCAGGCGAGCGGGCAACGCTGCCGCTGGTGGGCCGACGCAAACACAGACACAGACACAGGATGTAGCTGACAGAGACAGCAGGGACAAGGAGAGCAAGCGGCGCGACTACGCCAAGCCTTGGCTGCAGCCGGCTCACCCCGTGATAGCTGCGGCGATGGGCAGAGGGGCGGGGGTGGGGATGGACGGGCGGGATGGGGCCCACCATGTGGTGACGGAGGCCGACCGGTCCAAGTTCATGTACCACGTGTATGGGGAGAGGATGGACGGCCCGGATGCCGACCTCATCACCATGATTGAGAGGGACTGCATCGAGAACAACCCAAAGGTGCGCACCGCACCTTGATGGATGGATGGATGGTGGACGGATGAATGGACGGACGTTATGGCCATGTTGTGTGTGTCTCAGGTCCAGTGGAGTGACATAGCCGAGTTGGACGAGGCCAAGCGCCTGCTGGAGGAGGCCGTCGTGCTGCCCATACACATGCCCGACTTCTTCCAGGCAACACAACACACCCACACACAACACAGCCCCCACCATCCGCCATTTCATCTCTCATTTCAGGGCATCCGTCGGCCGTGGCGGGGCGTGCTCCTGTTCGGGCCACCGGGAACAGGTGAGTCAGCGACGAAGGAGCCCAAACACAGCTGGTGCGACCATCTGTGTGTCTGATGCGATGCGTGTACTGCAGGCAAGACGCTGTTGGCCAAGGCGGTAGCGACGGAGTGCGGCACGACGTTCTTCAACATCAGCGCGTCCACACTCGCATCCAAATACCGAGGAGACTCAGAGAAACTCGTACGTGAGCATCTCTCCATGGAGCGACCCATGATATGCGAGACGGCTGTCTGTCTGTCTGTCTGTCGATCTGTATCACTCCCACACAGATCCGGATCTTGTTTGAGATGGCCCGCTTCTACGCGCCAACCACCATCTTCTTCGACGAAATAGACGGCATCGCTGGGTGGGCTGGGTGGACACACATCCCATCAGTCAGTCAGACAGACAGACAGACAGAGGCCTGCCTGCCTCTCTTGGATGTGTGTGTGTGGTTCAGGAAGCGAGGCGATCCGAGCGAGCACGAGGCATCCCGGCGCGTCAAATCAGAGCTTCTCATCCAGGCAGGCAGGAAGGCACTCACTCACGGAGCCAGGCCAGCCACACACCAAGACGCCACATTGCTCATCCATCGATATTCTATTTTGTCAGATGGACGGCGTGTCGTCCACCCCGGCCCCATCGGACGGGTCGAGGTCGGACGAGAAACCCAAAATCGTCATGGTCCTCGCCGCTACCAACCGGTGAGCTTAGCGAGTGACACACACACACACACACACACGCAGCACAGGAGAGACGGCTAAGTGAATATCTGTGTGTGCGTCGATTGACTGTGTGTCTATCATGGGTCTGGCCGAAACGAACAGTCCTTGGGATTTGGACGAGGCACTCCGCCGTCGGCTGGAGAAGCGCATATACATCCCGCTGCCATCCGCCACGGTACGGTGCGAGAGGAAGGGGAGCACGAGGGCATCCTCATGGTGTGCTTCTGGGGCAGCAGGGTCGTGAGTTGCTGTTCAAGATATACCTCAAGGACGTCAAAGTCGACGACGCCGTCAAGTGGGATGAGGCAAGCCAAGCCTGGGGGTCGGGGATGAGGACACCCAAGACAGACAGACAGACGGGAGACTGATGCTGCTTAAGCCTGTGTGTGTGGTGTGTCTGTCCTGTCTATCAGTTGGTGAAGCTGACGAACGGCTACTCGGGTGCTGACGTGGCGTCTGTGTGTCGCGACGCCGCACTCATGGGCATGCGCACACGCGTCCAGGCGGCCAGGTGAGGGGAGACTACCACACCATCAATCGTGAAGACCGACTCGACTGGCTGTGTGTGCCCACGTGGATGCGGTGCAGGCGCGAGGGCTACACACCTGAGCAGATGCGGCAGCTACAGGCAGAGTGCACGAACCTCCCCATCCGCCACGAGGTAACAACACCCACACACACGCACACACACACACACAGAAGTGTGTGTGGTGTGTGTATCTTACCTGCAGGATTTCCTGGAGGCGCTTAAGCGCTGCCACAAGTCTGTGGGGGAGGAGGACATGCAGAAGTTCGCACAGTGGATGAAGGACTACGGGTCCAAGTGAAGTGATCGACCGATGGGATGGATGCATTTCATGTGTCTGGCTGCATGGCATGACGGACTGCCTACACCTTGCGAGGGTCAGATGCCGGCAGGTAGTCTAGATGGCCAAATGGAATGACTGGATGGATGGATGGATGGATGGGCGCCGCAGTCATGGTTAGCGCATGGGGTGTTTGCAGACAGACAGACGTGCGCATTGGTGTGTGTATAGCATGATCGATGGCGTGGCCAACTGGGGCGCAGGAGGATGCCTGCGCCATCTAGATGGGGCAGCAGCTTATTGACACGAAACACTTCACGTGCAATGCAGGAACGAATCGTCAGATACACATGCAGCAGAGGCACCTCCGTCCTGCAGGCACACACAGGCGAAAGCACACACACCCAGGATCACTGACAGATAGCGACGGGGCAAATCACCACCCACCCAACAACTCACCAAGTCTTGAGGTGTGCGTTGACAGTGCCGGCCATTCCCAACTCGATGGCGAAGTTGCCGATGGTGTGCGTGGGGCACAGGGCCTTCATCTGCTCGACAAAGCCGTCGAGGCAGCCGACTTGGATGGTGACCGTCTGCAGGCCGCGGACGTTGTTGACCATCGATGCCAGGCTCCGGTGGACAAACGAGGCGGCACTCGCATCATCCGGCACTGCACACACATAAGGGATATGGATGGATGAGGAAGCATGTAACGATTTGTCGGCCCGTAATTGTTTGTGTCTGTCACCTCCACCATCCCACCCACCGGTAAGCTCGACAGACATCTGTGTGATGGGTCGGGATGGCCTCAGCGTCCTCGCCCCACGGCAGCTCCCGCCCCTTCCCGCGCACCTTGACATCCACGCTCTCGACAGCCCTCTCCCCACCCACGGCTGTCAGCAGCTCCTCCATGTCATCAGCAGGCACACTATGCTCCTCGGATTCTTGATCTTGATCTTGCCCGCCGCCGCCAACTGCCGCAAGGCCCCGAAGGCCAACCGGTCCATCGGCCGCAGCTCGCCCAGTGTGCCCGGGACGGCATCGGGTCCAACACCCGCACTCGCAAGCTCTTTACTCGTCCAGGCAATCACATCCCGCGACGTCGGCCGGTATCTTGGATACGTCCGTGCGTCAGATCAGCAACACCGTGACGCATCCAAAGACGCGCGAAGGAAGATGAAGGAAGATGGGGTCATGATCAGGCTGCCACCTGAATACATATAACGCATATACAACACACACACACACACACACACACACGCACACCCACACAAGAACTCGTGCGTTCATGCGCCAAGACCCACGACCCCCACCCTCAAGAACACGCGGCAGCTTCCACTCGCGCACGCTCGCACACGTATTCCTGCGTATTCCTGCAGCAGCACACAGACCAAAACGAACACACACGTCGCGAGAGAGCGAATAAGTGCGTATACGCACTGCCCATCGTCACGCACGCTCATGCCTCCATCTCGTGGTACCTCGTCTGTTTGCTTCCCGTTCTTGTGAGCGACGCAGTCGACCTCACAGGCCTGTACACACACAGAGCAAAGCAACACACTTGGGGCGAAGAAAAGGCCTCGTGACTCACCGTTTTTGTTTACGAGTGACGATCACTGTTTCGAGGATGGCGTTGGGGTTGTTTTCATCGTTTTTGCCCTCCTCTCGGTCTGTACACATCATGCAACACACCATCACCACTGTCAGACAAGAATCACCATCGTTTTGCTTTGGTTTTTTCACGCAGCTCCGTCGCTTGTGCTTGTCGGGCGGCCTCTCTGACGACTGGTGAAGCAACAGCCACACCTCCCATGTGCCGTACCTCATTGTGCTTGACTCAGCGATGGTTTGCTTGTGCTCGTCGCTTCGATGGCCTGACACAGACGGACAGGGCGGTGCAAGTGACACCTTCGTTGCTTTGTAGTGAAGATGCTTACCATGGACAGACGAACAGACACCATCGCAATGCTGTGAATGATGGTTTCGTGCGCGTGAGTGACTGATGACTGACTCCCTTTTGCAGTGATGATAGTGGCTGTTCCGCGGTGACTTCCAGCACCACTGCTCGATGCCTGGCAGCCCTTTCTGAGGTTTGGCTGGTTCAGTGGCTGCTCTGAGCCCATCGTCTGGTCGTCATCGACTCATTCATTGCCACGGAGCCCTCCATCTGCCGGGAAAGCAGCAAACACCCACGCCACGAGCGTCCTTGGCTCAATGCTGTTTGTTTCTGTCCGTCAGGCAAATCAACCGCTCATCGGACGTTCTTGGCCAAGGTCTTGCGCATCCATCCTTGCCATCTGTTGGCGACCCGAACCACATCCAATCATCTCTCTCAGCCTTCCAACACCATTCAACTCGCTCTTGCCTTGTCGTCTGCTGCGCGCTTCGCCCCCACCGGATCGCTCGGGCTCTTGTCTCGGCTCTTTTCGACGAGAAGAGCTCATCTGTGAGTCGTCCGAGCGCCTCTACTCGACCGACGACTGAGATCTTCAGCCCCATCCACTCAACGATGACAGCCCCCCTGCCCATCCTTCAGCTGCCCGGCGACACCCCAGACTTGGAGCTGACCAAGCTCCTCGACATCGGCTCGAGTGCCAATGTGTATGTAGCCTTCATCCCCGGCCCCACCGGCACCACCATCCCCGCAGCCATCAAGCTGCTCAAGCTGCCGGATGACCACTCCACCGCCTGGGCGCAGCAGCAGCTCACATCAGCCCAGATGGAGGAGCGACGGCTGAGGGCTGTCAGAGGAGCCGGCCACCTCTCGTCACAGCACAGCCCATTCGTGGCCATCTACACCAGCTACAGACACACCACCAAGGACCCGCCGGCCACGCTCATCACACGAGATGAGCAAGGGAGGATTAGGGAGGAGAAGTGTCTGGCCATCGCGATGGAGCTGCTGTCAGGTACGTGTAATGTTTTCACACGTGGGCAGCACTCACACACGCAGCTCATTGGTTTCTTTCCTCTATCCTGTTTGTGTGTTCAGGCGACAAGTGGGTCAACCTCAATCGCCTGCTGCGCAGCCACAGCTTCAAGGCACTGGTCCATCGCGATGCCACGACACTTCGGCAAGACCTCTCCCGCCTCGTGCTCGCCCTCCTCCTCACCATCCGCGCCCACAGAGCGGCTGTGCGGCACGGCATCGTCGGGCTGGACAACATCAAGAAGGATGTGTTCATCCGCAAAGAGCTGCTCGACAACCTCAACCTGCCCCACAGCCTCCAGCGCCCGGCCACCACCCCCACATCGACAGGCCCTCTCCCATCGGAGGGTGCCAAGCTCATCGACCTCGCCAACTCGGTATCCCTCGGCTGGCACCCTCCCTCGTTCCCCCCGCCCCCTCCGACATTCGCCAACAAGGCCAAGGTGGCCTTCGTCCCTCTCGACGAAGGCGGCAAGCGGCACCACCACCAATGGCCTGTCGGCACCTGCGGCGCCATCGCACCCGAGCTGCAGCTGGTGTACAAGCACAGCTTCGAGGAGGACACCAGCGGCAACCTCTGGAACGACACGGCGCTCTGCATGAACCGCGCGAAGGCCAACTCCTTCCTCGACCGGATGCGGGAGCTCCTGCCACCAGGACGTCAACCGCATCTCGGCTCCGCCGCCGGAGAGTGGCACTCACGCTACCTCGCTACCATCAGAACCGCCAACGAGCTGGAGGAGACCCTCAAGCTCAAGGGGGTGATGGTGCGAGACGCGGAGGGCAAGCAGGGCATCTACATCGACGAGGCCGCGGTACTGTGGGGGCTGGGCATGGACATGGGCGACGTGATGAGGGGCGAGGACTTCATCAAGACGGTGATGTGCGAGGAGGGCCTGCAAGACAAGCTGCTCGGCTGGAGGCACCTCAGCGACCTGGACAAGGAGCAGCTCAAGCAGAAGTGGCACAGCTTCGATATGCTGCGCAGCCTCAGCTGGAGCCGCCACCACCAGAGGTACTTCAGCAAGGCCGGCCCAGTCCTCACCGACAGCAGCAGACAGCGGGCGGGCAGCCTCCTCCAGGACCGCCAGCATGAGCCAGCCCTCAGCACCTGGCTGCCCCACACCATCAACGTCCTCGGCGATATGGCCTATCGCATGACCTCCCCAGCGGCAGAGGACAGGGGGACACTGGAGGGCGGTGAGAAGGACCTCGTCGGGCTCTTCCACTACCTCCAGCCAGGGCGGCGGGCCTGGGTCAAGTCGCTGGGCAAGGCGGCCATCCCAACCGTCGAGGAGCTCAGGCGGCAGGAGGAGCGGACATGGCGGGGCAAGTGGGCGGGAGGGGCGGTGAGGGATGCCAAGCCGAGGGTGGACACGGGGCTGAGGGGGCTGAGAGGCAGACGGCCTCTTGAGAGGCGTGCAGGCAATGCTGGGTTGAGAGGGGATATGGTGAAGCGGGAGAGGGGCTGGAAGCGGTATTTTTGAGGGATGTCACGAATGTATGTGTCAATATGTTTTTGCGGTGGTTGCGGGATGGGTGTCGAGATGTTTGTGCTTCATTTGTGGGCCTCTGTGGCTGATTTTTCGGTCGATGATAGCTGGGTAGGTGGGTGGGTGGGTGGGTGGATGTGTGCATGCCATGCGTGCACTGTGTGCTTTGTCGGACGTGCATCAGTGTGCCCGTGGAGTTGATGCCTTCCTGACCGTACTAGTAACTGTGACCTCTGTCTGTCATCATCTGATTCATTCATACGAGTGTATCGCGCGGTCTTGGGTATAATTGAGTCGCCATGGCACATCCACCATCCGATAAAACCACTGACTCCTAAAGCCTTCCCGCCCCTCATCGCAGCGCCCGCCCGCACAAATGCAACAGGTGGTGTGCGCTGTCCTGACATGCAGCACGCCACACAACACCACACCACACCACATCGTCACGCTGCATGACCAATAATATTCTCTCGTCTGTCTGTCTGTCTGTCTAGCTAGCTAGATAGATCTGTGACCAAAAAGAGACGCACGTCTCTCACATCCATCACAGCTGAGCTGTCTATCCGATCCGGACAACAACAACGACAACAAACAAGACACCAACACTTCACAGGACGGACACACCACACGACAAATAACATCGACATCGATCCGTCGGTCGGTCATGATATCGTGCTATCGTGATGTGGGTGGATGCACAGATGTGCATGTGGTTATGCGTGTGGCACCCCTGCCCCATAACCAACAAAAGCATCGCTCTGAGAGCAATCGATAGAGGGACGCACGCCCATACAACCGAGCCACCTTTCCCTCCCAACCTGCCCTCAGGCATTAACCAAATAACATAGTGACATATATCAGCAAAACACCCTGCCGCACCCCCCTCACCCCTCAACCCTCCCTCTTGCTCATCAGGGACCGCCAAAGAGTCTCGGATTGGGTGACTTCTCCCTGGCCCTGGTGGTTGGTGGCGGCGACCGCTGCGGTGTCGTGCGTCGGTTGCCGCTGCTGGTGGCGCTGGTCTGCTGCTCCTGGGTGGTGCCCTCCGACTCATGCGACCGTCTGCTGTTCGACCGGCTGCCGAGGATGTCCCGCAGCTGCTGACGGTCGGCATCCTGCACGAATCTCTGAAGGCCCTCCAACACGATGTTGGCCAGTGCCTACACAGACATCACAGACAGACACCATGCAATCAGTCATTGTACTCCTCTGCTGTGCATGCTCTTCCCTGCTTACGGTGGGGTGTCTCTCGGATGGCAGTGGCACGTGGCCATTGCTGGCGGGGCCGCTGTCGGGCTCCTCAGTTTCCTTTGTCGCGCTTTCCAGCTCTGACCACTTGATCATGTCCTCGTCGGCCACATCCTGGTCGGTGTACTCACCAGTAGCCTGGTGCACCGGCTCACTCGCGCCGCGTGTCATGACCTTGCCACGCCCCCTCCCCTTCTCTCTCTGCTGCAGCACGTCAACACGCTCCTCGCTCCCGCCCCGTTTGGGGTGCTGCCCGACGGACTGCGCCTGGCCCGCTGTGCGCATGGCGGCCGAGCGCCCGACGTCACGGTAGACGGCCTCTGCAAACTCGGTGAAGCCACTGGACGAGCCGGCGTGGAATAGGCTGGGGACGTAGATGCCGCTGCTGGAGCCCGAGAGGCTGCCTCTGATCTCGTTGGGGTAGGTGCCGTAGTAGGTGCCCACGTTGTCGGACGACATGGACGTCGGCTGCAGCCGCACCGTGGAGAAGGGGTGTCGAGGCATCGAGACGGAACGCGCATCCAACGGAGGGCGCTCGATGACGTTGGCGCCGTTGGATGCGACGCTGGCGGGGTAGCTGGTGCCGACCAAAGTGCCAGCCGCTGCTGCGGCAGGTGAGGACTGGGAGAGAGGCGACTGCTGCATGGCAATGTTGACGATGTTCGGGGGGGCGAAGTCCTTCTGAGACGCGTAGCTCGCCAACGCTGCCGGCACATCCTCCTGAAGCAGCCAACCAATAATGTGTTCATGGCCATGATATGCCTGTTCGTTCCTCTCTCTCCCTCACCGGCTGTGTGCCGGCCTGAATGAGTTTCTGTTTGGCCTGTCTGAAGGCGAGGTAGAGGCCCATCCATCCGCCCGGCTTATCCTTGTCCTCGACCACCACCTCGCCGTGCCGACGACGGGCACGCAGGGTCTTCTCGTACTGGTGCTGGCGGGTCACCAGCTCGTCTACCACATACGACAGGTTCAACTGCACATACACGCAGAAGAAAAGGGGAAGACATCATGCAACGCATCCTTTTGCGTGATGGCCTGGCCTGTTTTTGGCGCTTGCCTGGAAATCGTCTAGAGGGACGCCATAGATGGACCCATGGCTGCAGACAGACAACAGACACAGAGAGAGAGAGAGAGTCACCAGAGATATCGAATGCCTGTCCGTCTGCCCGCCTGCCTGCCTGCCAGTGGCTCGCTGGCTGACCGTGCAGGTGGAACGCTCGGGCTCTTCGACACCCCCGCTGCCTCTTCCTTTCCCCCGCCCTCAGTATCTACGTCGTGGCCCAGGTGGCTCCCATGGCTATCACTCCGGCGACTGTCCACGATGCTCACTGCGTGGCTCACAGCGTGGGGCGTACCATGCGGCGCCCTCATACCCTCGGCCGTCGTCGACTCGGGCAGGCTGGAGATGGACTCGGTGACGGCGGCCGGGATGTCGAACATGGTCTCGGTCTCGGTAAATATCGACCGCATCTGGCTGGAGTCGACGCCACCGAGCGTGTGCCTTCTGTCGCGCGACCGTATTGGCGAGTGGGGCGAGCGGCTGCCCTCTGAAGATGTGTTGTCGCCCTTGACGCCGCCCGAGTCGACATTGGTCCTGGCCTTGTTAAGTTGGGAGCTGAGAAGCGTGGCGGGTGAGGAGCCGCGGCGTCGGTTTGAGCGGGCGATGGATGGGCTGAGGTGTCCCTCTGATTTGTTCATCTTGTTGCTCTTGGCCTGGAGCAGGAGGGAGGCGTGCTTGAGGTCGGTGCCGCCGACTTCCTTGATGGCGTGGGAGAGGTCCTCACTGCTCATCTGACGCAGACCCTGAGAGACAGACCATGTCATGCGACAAAAGCAGAGAGAGAGGGAGACATGGATGTGAATGCCTTGAAAGGCTGAGCCCCCCGCATTATCTGTCTGTCTGTCTGTCTGTCTGCTTGCCTGTGTGTTCTCGTCTAGAGGGTGGGGCATGACGATCACCTGCTCCTCTGATGAGATGAGAGGCAACACACACAAGATGTGGCAGCCATTCATTTAGTGCCTGACGGGTGTCCAGCTGTGTGTGTGCCAGCCCTCACTCTTGGGGTCTTCCCTGTCCTGGACGATCTTCATTCGCAGAGCGTGGAATAGAAACGCCTGACTCCAGAAAAACTCGGACAAATCTGTCCAGACGAACCAACACCAACACACACAAGTTGAATCCGCAAGACAACACAATGCACACACACACACACAAAAGTCTCACGCACCAGGTGGAATCTTGTGTATCTGCAGAAGTTCGATGGCATCCTGCATGGCGTGTGCGGTCATGCGGACGACCGTCACCCCCACCCGCACGTCAGCGGCGCTGCCCCCGCCATGCAGCTTGGGCATCGTCCGCTGCCGGCCGTCCTGCGCCCCCTCCTCGCCCCCCAGAGTCGTCGACGTCAGCCCACCTCTGAACCCAAAGCCATGGGGGCACCTGACACACACAGTACCGTCGGGCCATCCTTACCTCTCTCTGTGTGTGCGAAGGCACGGCAGTGCACTGACCACCACGCGAGCTTGGTCATGGCGCTCTTCTCGCTGTTTCGTCGCCACATGGCCAGCGCGGCCGAGGGCGTCCACGGGCGGGCGGTGGCCATCGACTCGGTCTGCGTCAGCCGGGTGGTCTCGCCCCCCAGCTCCCCTGTCGGCATCTTCCCGTTGGAGTGAGTGTTAGCCCTCGGTGTGACGTCGTCTTTGTGGGTGGGGCTGGGCGGGCCACCGCCCCCGCTGCCGACCCCTGATGCGGCTGATGATGTGCCAGTGCCGGATGAGGACCGTCTGCGGCCCTGCCTCAGGTCGAGGTAGCCGGTGGCCCAGTCCAGGAAGACCTTGGGCATGGCCTCGCGGCGCTTCTCCTCCTGACGGATGAAGTACTCGAACAGCGGGCTGATCATGCCCAGACCTGCACAAGCATTGAACCATATCAATGGCTGCCTGCTGTTGGGTCTTTCTTCTTTCTATGTGAAGTGAATGAAGAAGACACTGACTGCATCTTCGTACCAGCAGCAGCGCGCTGCTTGCCCGCGGTGGCGTTGGTGTACTGGTATGCGGCATGTGCGAGCGAGTGTCGCGAGATGAGCAGGCCCAGGTTGATGTAGTGGGCGATGTTGAGGGCCGCCACGATGATGACAATCACGGCGTTGATCGTGCTGTTCCAGTTGATGATAATCACCACCTGCATGAGCAGGATCGAGCCCGTCCATATCGCCAAACTGACACCAACACCAACACAGAGAGAGAATGATCTCTATGAGGCAGGTGTTGCCTGTCCGTGTGTGGGTGTGCTGACTGACCCCTGGACTTCCATGCGATTGAGGATATCAAAGTTGCGATGGTCGAAGGGGTGTACGATGAGCTGTAGGGTGAGGGACCCGATGGCGACCACAGCCCAGGCCACGAGCTGGAACGGCGCGGCGCCCACCGCCAGCTGCGCTATCATCAGCACTAACACACGACGCAGCGCAAAGACAGAGTCCCAGAAAAAGAAGTTGCGGCGGTATCCCTGCACACAGGAGCGACCCACACACCACAGGGGCGGGATGACGCCATGCCTCCCGTCGCTCAGTGCGTGTGTTGGCTGCCTACGTTGTACAGGAAGCCGAATCGAGCCCTGGTCTCGGGAAGGTGCAGGTTGGACCGCTGCAGGCACAGCACCGTCAGCAGCACAAACACCGGCAGGATCGACCACAGACAAAACCCCACGACAGCAATGATCCAGAAGGACTCATGAGCGTCATCGCTTACAGACAGACAGAGAGACAGACAGACAGACAGACGGGCAGGCAGGCAGGAAGGCGTCAAATCAAATAGGGGAGGGGCGAAGGAGGGAGGGAGGAGGGGGGCAGTGGCTCACAAGCAGATGATGTTTGGGTTGATGACCAGCCTGCGCTGGATGTGGGCCTCATCCTTCATGTCGACGTATCTCGTGTTGGTCGTGTACTCGGGCTGCAGCCAGGGATACTCCTGACATCTGCAAGAAGAGACAACAGACACACAGAGAGACGGACAGGCAGATGCCTCCAAGTACACCTGAGAAGAAGTTTTCGTCAGCTCAGCTCAGCTCAGCTCAGCTCGCTTACCGTAGCAACTCGAGCATGTTCCTGGTCACAGCTGAGAGGCGGGCAGATAGACAGGCAGGCAAGGAGGACACCCACTCAATCATGGAGCCGTCAGGCCTGCTCTGCTGTGACTGGATGGCATTGCTTACTGGGGTGTGCGAATGTGAGCGTGACGATCCACAGGGGCGCGCACTGGCCGAGGAAAGTGGAGATCGAGTGCCACCAGGGCGTACCCACATTCCAGCTTATCTGCACACGCCCATGACATGACCATGACCTCTCCACCCATTCAGACGCCCCCGATCCAGCCCCACACCATCCAGCCCACCCCACCTGGAAGATGCCCAGCACTTTGACGGACTCCGGAGGCTTCTGAACCTCTCTCTCATCCCGCGACTTCACGACCGCCACCTCAACCTTCCCGCTCCCACCGTCATCCTTCTCTCCCATCGCACGGCCCTCCTCAACTGTCGCCAAGTCAGCCGTGTTGCGGCTCCGCAGGGCCTGGTCCTGGGCGTGTATATCGGTCAGGGCGTTGAGCGTCTCGCTTTCGGAGAGGGGCGGGACGGCGGTAGATGCGAGCGACTCGCGCCGGTGCTGCTGCTCGGCCTGCTGTTGCTGCTGCTGTTGCTGTTGCTGTTGCTCTTGTTCGAGCTTGCTCCTGTGGATGGAGGGGCGCTTAGATGGGGTCTTGGATCGGGTGGGCGTCGTGCTGAATGGGTCAAAGAAGGAACAACCGTGTTACAGACAAAGGAGCAAAGGAAAGGAGATGACATGGTTAATGAGATATGGTTTGTCTTTGGGCGTCACGAGTGTATGGTGGTTTGGCTACGATAGATACACACCTGCGTGTGTGGGGCGTTGTGGGTCTTGTGTGGTGTGTGGGGTAGTCGGAGTCGAAGGCCCTCGTCCACATCCACGGCCGCAGCAGGAACATGATCAAATCCCCAAGGCTGTACCGACTCTCGTGGCCCAACAGGTAATACCGCACCAACACCGCAATGCCACCTAACACACACCACACCACACCACACACAACCATGCGCGCCGCCCCCAGCACCACCCACATGCCACTCCCCACCAAGCAGAGTGACGGCGAGGAGCCACATGGCGGGCAGGATGATCCAGAGGCCGTGTTTCCAGAGGACGGCGTCGTCGCCCAGGCGGTCCCGCATGATGCACTCCGAGCTGCCGTAGGAAACCGGCATGCCCCCGTCCCACGAGAACACGCTATCCAGCGTGTCCTTTGCCCAGGAGGGCCACCGGGTCTTGTAGGCACTGAAGTAGGCCAGACCACTCAGCTGAAGAAAGAAATGGACAAAGAGGGAGGGGGGAGGCATAGACAGGGAGGGAGGCACAGACAGGGATGCGTATGTGGCGGGATGACGTACGTGTGTGCGTTGATGTTGTGTGTGAGACGGGAGGTCTCTCTCCCTCTCCCCTCTCTCTCTCTCTCTCTTTCTCTCTGACTGACCGCGGTGAAGTGGTTGAGTCCCATCTTGATGAGCATCGAGTGGATGTTGGCTCTCGGCAGCGCGGCGGCTCGTTGCGAGAGGAATGTCAGGAAGAAGATGAAGATGAGCGCCACGAAGAGCGACACGATTCCCGTCGCCATGTCCTGCGCATACGTGTTGCACTTGGCACACACGGTGAAGGGGTTCGTGCGCGTGTAGCCCTGCAGGCAGAAGCCGCACAGGAACCCGCCCTCGCCCGTCTGCAAGCAACACACAGACCAGACATAATGCGGACAGAGGGAGGGGTGGGCCAATTCGATCAGCACACACCCACACAAAGACAGGCAGATCTCACACGCACCTTGCACTTGTTGAGGCCTGTCTCTCTTTCGGTTCCGAGGCATGCGTCGCGGGCAGGGCACTCCACGACCACAGGCAGCGCCGTCACTTTCGCGTCGTACCTGCACACACAAACGCGCCAACACAAAAACAGCACACACTGTGTGTGGATGGCTGCTCCTTCACACCACTTGTCAGATTGCTTACGAGGTCATTCTCCGTTTGTGTGTGTTGTTGTCGACTAGAAGGGGAAGCCCCAGGTCCGTGAGCTTCGGTATCGGAATGTAATGGCTGGAGTTCCACGTCCACTCCAGCAGCCGCCTGCGACCCCCCTTCTGACCGTCAGTGTGCAGCTCCTCAGGCCCATCTGAATGGGCGTGTTTAGGGAGGATGGTGAGGTTGACCTCGAGCTGGTAGAAGCCTTCTTCCACCCGGGGGTGGAACAGGATGGGTTCCGAGCAGTTGAGACCCCTTTGACACTCCATGCATTGAGTGTCATTGGGGTTCCTGCACACACAGGGAGAGAGGGAGAGGTGTGCCTTGCCTGGCTAGATGGGGGAGGGCAGGGGAGGGGGCTGTGACGTGACAGACGTACTTGATGTATCCTGCGTTGCAGAAGCAGTCTTTCTCCGATTGCGAACCGGGCAGGGAGGAGAACTTCTCGTTGCGGCAGGGGGTGCACGGCGTCGAACCAGTGTCTTCCTTGTAGGAACCTGCAATCACACAGGCGCATAGTGCTCTGTATGTCTGCGTGTACCTTCTTACCCTTCTCGCACAGCGCGCATTCGCTTTCGCCCACTGCCTTGTACCCCTTGTCGCACTCGCAGATCACGGCTCCCTCCTTCGACGTCACTGGACGCAGGCAGGCCGACAAACAGGACAGGTACGTGAGCTTGGCTTGCTCGTGGGTATGTATGTGAGTCCCGGCTGCTTTTACCTACCTCTGCCCGTGGGACAGTCCTGGCATGTCTTGGTGCCGATTTGTCTGTTGGAGAAGGTGTTGGCTCGGCACTTGGTGCAGTTGGTGCCGACGCCCTCGTAGCCGCCCACACACCGACAGAGCTTCTCAGAGTTGAAGGTGTCGTCGACCTGTGTTGTCCGCGTGCGTCAGACAGACACAACAAGCCACACCAATTGAAGGATCTGTGTCGGGGGCTGGCGGACTGACCTCAATCTGGTGGAAAATGGAGCAGAACTCGGTGCATTCGTACTCGTCCTCCTCGCCTTCGATGTCACGCACCAGGTAGCCTGCACACACCCGTCCCGTCACACAGACCGTGTCTCGTCTATGCCAACGCAGTGAGTGAAGTGCACTCAGGAGGGCAGGGCGTACATACCTTGTGGATCGGGCACCAGGGGCTTCGCAGTGCTCATCCGGCTGAAGTTCTTTCGCAAATCCTGACATTTCTGTTAGTTAGAGGTACCACACGCAGGCAGAGGTAGAGCACACAGAGGGACGGTATGAATGCAGTGCGGGGAGAGGAAGGGAAATGGCGTGTGGATCACTCACTAACTGACCTCGATATCCATGTCGGTGACCGCGTCAAACCTCAGGTCGGGGTTCTCGGTGAAGCGGGCGTACTCGACATGGAACACTTCCCAACTGCCGTGGCCGCTAGCAATCGTCACGAGGGAGTTATTGTGGAAATCGGCGTGGTAGAGCTTTTCCAGCCTCACGCCCCCCGTGTCGATGGCCGTGATGCTGTTGTCCCTCATGTGCACTGACGTCAAGGTGGGGAAAGCCCAGTGTGTTTGCAGCATCTTGTTCGACAACTGCATGAAGGAACAAACCCACACAGACAGGAGAGCGCCTTGCCGTGACATCTGCGTGTGTTGGGCAGGAGTGGGAGGAGGGGGGCGGGGGTGTTACCGATGTCTCCTGGTCAAGCGTGCCGATATCGAAGCGCTGCACTTCCTGGGGGTTCAACGCGACGAAGGCCTCGCAACGCATCGCGCCGTAGAGGCTGCAATTCGCCGCAGTGAGCACCATCAAGCTGACAAGAACACATAGAGGCAGAAGGTCGATTTCATTTGGAGGGAACGGCCACATGCCAGGGAAGATTGCGTGCAAGCAACATACTTTCTCTGCCACTTGAGCGGCATTAGGAAGTCGGTGACGTCGACATTGATGGGGTTGTTCGAGACGTCCAGGTCGGTCAAGCTGCCCCAGTCGGGCGGGGCGACACGCGGATCCAGCAGCTGCCGCATCACGTTCGAGTCTGTTAGAATCACACACATGACCATGCATCACGACCTGCCCGCCTCTGCCTCTCTCTCTCTCTCTGTGTGTGTCTGTGTGTGTATGTGTGCGCGTGCGCGCGTGTGTATGTGTGTGTGTCAGGAGCTCACTGAGTTGCCCCAATTGGCAGAATCCATCGGGGGTGCGGCCCCAAATGGGCCAGCCTGTCCGGTTGATGCGATTGTTGGCGACGTAGAGCGTCTCCAGGCTGGGCATCGACCGAAAGCCCTCCGGCAGCGCCGTCAGCCGGTTGTCGCGCAAGTCCAGGTAACGCAACCTGTTTATCAAGACACACAAACACCATCCATCCATCCATCCCTCATGTCTGTCTGTCTGTTCATTGGCCTGGTGGCTTACGATCGTGGGATGGATCCATTGCCCGAGAATCCCGTTATAAGGTTGCTGTGGAGATCGGCGTACTCGAGGTTGGGGAAGACGGACAGGTCGGGCGATAACTCGAAAAGGTTGGAGTGGACGTCCAGCCGACGGATGCTCTCGTAGGCCGGACCACTGTGATCACGGCCCACCAAACCCACCAGCCTGACACCCCATCCATCCATCCATCCATCCATCCATCCACAGTATGTCGGCGCGTGTTGTGCGCTCCGCACGCACCTGTTGTTGGATCCATCGAATCTGGTGAGGTTCTCAAAGCTCTCAAAGCCGAAGGGCAGATGGCCACCAAACTGACACGCAGCCACCAACAGCACAGACACAAGCATTTGCCAAATGCCCTTCCCCTTTGTGTGCCTTTCTTGCTCACCGAGTTGTTGGACACCCTCAGCGCCTCGAGCGACGTGAGGTTGCTCAGCGGCTCCAGAGTGCCGGAGAAGTTGTTGTTGCGCAAGTCGAGATACTCGACCGATCTCCAGCCACTCAACGTGTCCGGCAGCGTACCGGAAAGCTGCACACACAAACAACAATTGTGGACAGGGAGAGTGCGTCATACGTGTGTGTGTGTGTGTGTGTGTGTACCTTGTTGTAAGCGATTGAGAGTTGCTGCAGCTTGCTGAGCTGCCCCAGCTCCGGTGGCATCGGGCCGCTGAAGCCCGGCTCCTGCCTCTCCAGACTCAGAAACGTCAGGTTGGCCGCATTGCCCAAGGAAGCCGGCACTGGACCGGAAAACTGGTGACAGAGAGAGAAACAGGCAGTTGTTGACATACAGAGGCATTCTCAAATACGCATCTGCGCGCTCATGCTGGTTGTGCTCTGCCTACCTCGTTGAACGACACATCCAGCTGTCGCAGGCTGTCCATCTTGGTCCCCAGCCCGTCCGGCAGCGACCCATTGAACCCATTGTTGGTCAGAAGCAGCACCCGCAGCCGCCTCAGCTGCACCAGCGACCGGGGCAGCTCCCCACTCAGCCCGTTATTCGCCAGCGTCAGCTCGTCCAAGCGGGAGAGGGTGCCCAGGTCGCCGGGCAGACGGCCCGAGAGGCCGGTGCCATCGAGCTTCAGTCGGGTGAGGTTGCGGCAAGACGTCACACTGGCGGGGAAGGTTCCGTTCATCTTCTTGTTGTCCCATATCTCCAGGGCGCGCAGCCTCCTGAGATTGCCGATGTCTTCAGGGATGGACCCTGAGAAGCTCGTCGATGTTAGTGTGAGGGCCTCGAGGCGCGGTAGACTGGTGATGGAGGGTGGGATGGGGCCGTTGATGGCAACCATCTCCTGCTGAATGTACAGGCCCTTGAGATAAGGCAGCTCGCCGATGGTGCTGGGAAGCGGCCCTGCCAAGGGGCCCTGGCATGACAGACAGCACAGACACAAACATGTGGGTGGATGAGTGAGCGGATGTGCGTATGATATGCAGCTCACCGCTCCCAACAGGAAGAGGGCGCGTAAAGAGGTCACTTTGGAAAGCTCATCGGACAGCGTCCCCTGCATGGGCACCTGGTAGGACCAGAGGCACATCACGTGCCGCAGCCGATAGAAAGCATCCGAAAAGACGAGAGGCCTCCCCCGTCGCTGCTGCAAGATCCCCGGCACATCCGATATCTCTCTGTCGCCGGGAAACCCCGTCAGAACGATAAGGTAGCCCTCTCGCGGGCCGCCGTCCGCCAGCGCCTCGCTCAGCCGCACGCAGGTGATGAAGGGGACGACGCAAAGATTGTCCTCGAAGATGGATCTTGTCTCGTTGGGCGCCAACCCGGCCTCGTGAGACCACTCAAACAATGCGGCCGCATCCTCTTGGCACGAATCGCAGCTCACGAGCTCTTCCATCTCGGTGTAGGGGAGGATGTTGTCGCCTTGCTCGACTGCATCGGTCACCACATCGGCCGGGCGGAAGACGAGAGAGAGCTGGAGGAGCTTCAGCCTCTTTGGGTCACGCCAGCCTGGAGGGAGATCAGGGGATGGATCCGTCTCATTGGCGGCCTGGAGGATCCGCTGCAGGGGCGACGCCGCCGCCACCGACGATAAGACGGCCAAAAAGAGGACAGATGGCAGCATCACCATCACGGCGCAGCAAGATCAGCAAATGTGACAGTCATCGTCAAAACCAGTCTCTAGGCGACTGTGAGAGGGAACGAAGATGCATCGAGGCCGAAAACGTCTTTCTGTTGTCATTGTGACCAAAGGCCGAGAACTGCGAGCTTCTCTCTAGGCCCCAGGACCCAAAGAAGCGCCGTGCTTGCTCTTTCTCCTTCCTCCATCTCCCCGTTTCGTTCTTTGTCTTGCCAATTGCATCTTGCCGTGTCTTACCACCACCCCTTTCCACTGCGTGACACGATCATCATGCCAACGAAGGAGTCTGGCTGCTTTCGATGCCTCTGTGGGTGCCTGCGAGACTCGGATGCCAAGCTCGAAACGGCGTCAGAAGAGGTTGATATCAAGATGCTCAAAGGTATGGCCTGCCTGTCAGTGACTGCGCTTGGTGCTGCAGAGCTCGAGAAGCTGTGTCCATTTCTCGGTGTTGTCCTTGACATCTGTGCCCCGCTTGTTCCTCAGGTATATCAAGCTTAGAGTTCTCTACCACAATCGCCGACCCGGACCTGCCTGACTGCCCAATCGTTGCAGTGTCAAAGGGCTTCTGCGACCTGACCAAGTTCGAGCCATGGGAGCTGATCGGACGCAACTGCCGGTGAGCAGGGGGGCCTCACAACAGCTGCATGACCGCAGTGTGGCAACACATAGGGGGAATGGGAGGAAGAAGGCAAGGAAGCAAGGCCCTATCTTGAGTGCTCCATGTCTCGTGCTTTCTTAGCTCTGCTCATCGCCCCTCCTGGTGCCGGTTCCTTTAATTCAGTCTGTTGCAGTGTGACGAGACGGACCGCAACACGACGCAGAAGATCAAGGACTACGTCCTGCGCGTCTACCGCAACGACTCGTGCGACGAGGATCTCATCGTCAAACTCGTCAATAAGCGGAAAACCGGCGAGATATTCGAAAACCTCCTCCACATCTCACCCCTCCGGCTGGGCCGCAAACTCTACTTCGTGGGTGTACAGTGCGACGTGACCAACAAGGGCATCGACCCGAACGTTGCCAACCATTCGGATCTGGTCGTCCAGACGGCACAGCGGGTGGCGCAAGGGGCGACCAACGACATCGGTGTTGAGGTCAGCAAACTCGTCAAGAACTCATCCAAGTACCTGAGAACCAATCCCAAAGCCAAGAAGCTGATCCGGGAATGAATCGAGGGGGAGAGGCAGGGAGGAGCTGGGAGAGAAAGGACAGGGGCTGAATGGGGGCTGTATGTCTGTGCTTGTTTGCGTGGGAGGGGGGCAGGGGGGAGGGAGAGGGGAAAGAGACATGCATGCGCAGCGTGATGTCATCCTTTGGCATCCGCAAATTAAGAGGCGTGCCGTGCTTGCTTTCCCTGTGTGTGCTCTATCTGTGCTGCATTGTGTGGGCCCTGTAGGCTGGGCATCATCCTTGCTGTCGTACACAAGGAAAAGGAAACTGCTCTGCATACATACATGCATACATCGACACACGTACACCTGTCAGTAGACAAACGTAGGAAGCGGCATGGTTGTGCATGTGCCTGACTGAACGAACCCTTGTGCTGCAAGTTGTGCATGACTCAATAGGCGCTTTTTATTGATTCGAGCATGCGCGAGATCGCCCAGATCGTCTCGAGCTTCGCTCGCTGAGGCCGCTGAAAGCTGTAGTTTCCTCGAAAGGAAAGTGCAACAATGAAGGCAACCTGCGAGGACGGAGCTCATCTGCAGCCGTCTCCGTCAGATGTCTCCCTTGACCTGGATGCTGCCCTCTCGAACCTCCGACAGGTCGTCGCCAGAATCCAATGGGAGAAAGGCCCTTTGTACCGCCGCCTTGCTGACTACGGGCTCGACTCGCCCCCTCCGAGTCAGCTGGCCAAGAGCGGGAGGAAGCGGCGCCCGTCCTCGGCCGCGGCAGTGATTGATTCGGGCTCTTGTGGCTCTTTCGGAAACAAAGGAGGACCGAGGGGCACGTCGGGAAGGCCGGACCGGTGCGATCTGGATGCTGCACTCAACGAGCTGCTGTCTACTGCTTCCAGGTGGCGCACGAGACGAGCATGCACCTCCTCACGGCAAATATGACCCTTATGCTATGACTGTCCATTCGCAGGCTCCAGGGTAGCCTGAGAGCTGAGCAGAGGAGGGCCGCTAAGGCAGAGGACAAGAACAGACTGCTGCAGGAGGGGATAAGAAAGCGTGACGACCTGCTGAAACAAGCCCTAGCTGAGAACAGGCTCCTCAGGGAAGAGAAGAGACAGCTCCAGATCGGCCTGGACCTGGCCAACTCCTCACCCCGTCGACATGCCGACTCACCACCGACCGAGCAGGACAGCACGGCACACACGGCCGCCCCAACGTCAGCTCGCTCTGCGGTCTCCATCCGTTCGTATTTCGAGCGTGGGATTCGGCGAGACATGGTCGACCACGTGGATCTTTTTGAGAAATGGAAGGACCCGACAACTTTCGTCAAAGACCTGCTGGGCCTCCCTGCTGCGGAGCAGGCTCGTGTCGTCACGTCGCTGCAGGCCCAAGGCGCGAGGCTGCGGAGGATGACGCACCTCGCTCACAGGTGGGATGGCAGGCACAGACTCAGCGGGTTGTTGCTGCAAAGACACTGGGTCCCTTGTTGTTGTCTCATGAAGAAAGGCTGAAACACGAGCTCGTGGCTGTCCACGAGATGTCGCAAGCCACCACGCTCAGCGACGCACTCGTTCGTGGGAGCCGCAGCATTCAGCAGGTGGTGCAGTGCCTGCACGGCCGGATATACCTGCTGGATGAGAGGAGGGGTGACCTGTGGACGCATGTGGAGACCACACGGAACGAGAAGAGAGAGGTCGAGGAGCAGCGACACCAAGTCACCGATGCGGACGTCATCGGATGTGTCTTGTCCACCAGCCGCTGTATCCGCAACGCCACACTGACTAGCGACTACACTATCCGTTCCTACCTCGACGCCCCCAGCGAGCCCTTCTGCTCGGCCCCGATCACAGACCCACGTAGCAGAAAAGTGGTGGGAGTCATCATGGCAACGCAGAAGAAGTCGGGAGCGACGGTCGGTGGCTGGGGGTGGGGCGGGGCGCATGAGGGGGAGCAGGGCTTTACGAGCGAAGACGAGGAATTGCTGCGGTGTTTCGGGTTGGCCGCCGGCGTTTTGGTGCAGAAGGTGGAGGCTATCGAAAAAACGACGATTCAGAACCAAAAGTAAGCACGATGGCTGGACGCGTGTGTGCGTGTGTGCACGTGCTGTTGAGCCCACAGACCATTCTCTCCACGCTTTGCCCTGCAGGATGAAAGATGCGGTAGAGCTTGCCTTGAAGTTGTCCAGCACGAAGACCTTCAAGGAACTTTGCACTTGTCTCGAGAAGTCATTGCCCCACGTCGTTGAAACCCCAGCTGTCCGTCTTTTCTGCGTCGACCGCTTCCACATCGATCGCTTCTTCAGGTGAGCCAGGACGCGTCGACCCTTTCGGCGGATCAGCTGTATCTGTGGCATTGTTGCAGATTTGCTGACGGCGAGAGGGTAATTTTTGATGAGTTCAGAGGCCTCGCAGGGGCGGTGCTCTACGACGGTCGCCAAATCTGTGTGCCCCAGGCCAATGCCGACGACAGGTCGCCGCATGAAGCACTGACAGGCATCGTAGTCAACAATGTCTCGTACCATGTCTCATGTCTCGTGCGCAGATTTGACCCAGGCGTCGATCTTGATGTGCCCTTGGGAATGTCTGTGCTGCCCATCAAGCTGACGGATGATCCGAGTGCAGCTCTTAAAGGCTGCCTGCAGGTCGCCCACCCCCGAGGTGCTGTCGAGCACCACACGGGCAGGTCGGCCGTGGACAGAGACATCCTCTCATACCTGGTACGCCTTGCCGGGAAGCCCGGAGGCTGCTAGATTGGCTTCGCTCGTGTCTGTCTGTGGTCATCAGGTCCGCCTCCTGACTGCTGTGATTGACATGCTGTGGCACTCGACTAAGGGGAACGAGCCGCTATCGAAGATGGCATTGGAGACGCCAGCACCAGCCCAGCGGCGGAAAACCGCCCACTTCTACCGGTCTGCCACACTGGGTCATCCTTCGTCGTCACCGGTGGTGAGCCCCCTGCGAGACAGCAGAAGAGGGAGCTCCAGCAATAAGGAGGACAGCGACGATTCGGGCAGTGACAAAGCGACATCGGGCCCACGACCAAGCGAGCTTGCCTTCTCTCTTGAGATATCGCTTCCACCGCCTCCCGAGGGGCAGCGGCCGGAGCCGTTGCCGGAGGGGCGGGACATCCGATTGTCCACTGGCGGCGATTCCTGCATCACCCCCCTCACGAGCCCGTTCTGCTCGCCTGTACCGCAATTGCATAGCAGAGGGCTCGATGACTTGCGGCTGTCGGCCGTTGATGCTACTTGTGCTGCTGATAGTCAGGGAGACGGAGACGGCACGCAGCCGCCTCCTGTGCATGCACGCGGCCGCCGTTTATCGACACCATCACCACTCGACTCGTATTTCCCAACTCCCCCCACTGATCGAAGCGAGAGTGGAGCGGCCGGAGCACCACCCCCGGCTGAGGACCTCTCGGAGCTGGTTGTGTCTCGGGGAAGTCTGTCGGTGTCTTCGAGTGACCCCGCCTAGTGAGTGGCAAACCACGACTGCATGCCTATGCATCACAAGATGCTGAGATTGTGATGGCAAGTGGGATGCGGGGGTTCGTGCTGTGCACAGTGAGCTGGACATTAGTGACAGCGCCAATGGGTGGTCGGCTTAGGCGAGGGACACGTGCTTCCTTTCATTCATGCTTGAGTCAACTAGGTTGACCTGATGGATTGACGAACTAACTTGTATGTGCGTGCGTCCCTGACTGACAAATGGCATGGCTTCATTAATGCGGAACGTGCCTTTCGGTATGTCAGTCAACCGACTCCCCCAACGTGTAAGCTCGTAGAGAGGATTGATGACCGTGCACGCACGCGTGTGATGTATGTTATGTGTGCGGTGTGATGTCGGTCGATGTGAGGTATAGGTGGGCAGGAAGGGGAGGGAAGGGAACCCGAAAGAAGAGTCAGTCGGGGAATCCCGCACGACGCATGACGACGCATGCAATCAACGCACGCTTGGATCCACACAGATGGTCTCATGCACACAGACATTCACGTGCGTGGACACGAGCATGCAGATGGTCTGCATGCAGGAAAATGGCTTTCTTTGCCGATGTGACAAGTGCGAGAGTGAGGCCATGTCGACTTGAGACGCAAGGTAGCTGATTGATTTGAGAGGTGTAGACTCAAGCGTAGGGCCCTCTTGCACCCGCGTGTGTGACTGCTGTGGTGATGGTTTGGCTGTGTGCGTGGGGAGATTGACAATGTTCCTGCCTGTGCTCTATATGACACACGCAATTGAATGAATAGAGCCGATTGTCAGAGTGTCAGATGAATGGATGGATCACGTCTGTCTGAGCCCCAAACCCACAGCCGTTCCCGACAGCACACCAGTATATGTCCCCTTCGCCCTCGGCCCCCAAGCGAGTGAGAACAGTCAAACACTAGGCGAGTCAGACCAGCCGATGCCCACACAGCCAATTTGGCCGTCAAGTCAGAGACAAACGCCATCACTCACCTGGCCGTCAACACGCTACCCAGCCCACAGCCCAGTCCAGCCTCAGTAGGCGAAGTAGAAAAAGGGCGGAAATGGACGCCTCAGTGCCCAACGATGGTGGGGATGGATATACACACAGCTCAGCGAGTGTTCTCATCCAGGACAGCGAGTGTTCTCATCCAGGAAAGAGAAGGTCGCGCGCACTGCCCAAATGAAGAAGGCGAGCGCAGCGGCACCACCCATGATCATGTATTCGAGGTTGATTGCCCCGCCCCCATCGACCACCAGCGCAACGATGAAGAGGCAGCTGGCAATGAATCCCAGTGCGCTGAGGATGAGCAGGAGCCACACGCCTAGAGTCACAAAGCTCTGATCGAGAGGGGGCCACTTGTCCAGAAGTCCATTCGCTCGGGCGAGGGCTCTCTCAGTGGCCTGGAATCGGTCCTCGAGAGCCACGATGGCCTCGTCTCTCTGCTGCAGGGCCTCTGTGGTGTTGTGAAGGTCCTCCGTGAGGCGCGCGACCTGCTCGTGGAAGGCCGTGATTGTGGCAGTCTTATTCTTCAGATCCGCGCTGGCCGTTGCCAGCTGACCCTGGAGAAGCACGTTTGCCGCCTCCTTCTCACCCATCGCCACCTCGTGTTGGCCTATTAGTGCGTCGTTGTCCTGCAGGTGCTGCTGCAGGGCCTTGATTGTTGCCTCCTGAGCCACCAGTTGCACACGGTTGATGTCGCCAATGACAACGTGAGCCCATGCGGCACCGCCAAGCACCACCAATAGAAGGAACAGCAGGCAGTTGGTGCCGCCAGAGGCTGGGAGGGTGATGGTGATGCTGCCCTTGGCGGCTCTCTTCGCTCGAATGAGTTGATCTCCCGCCTCCTCCAGTGTCATGACGCGAGGCGACGAGCCCATCGTAACACGTGAACCGACTCAGAGATGCATCCCACAAGTACAGCCGCCGCGCCTGAAATCAGGACCAAAGGTCAGACGAATTCATTACAACATCGTCGGATCTATCTCAGTGGCTATTCACCCTGCTGTGCCAAGCACCTGATGGCGATTCCGTCCCAGCCGTTTACTCCCAACCGTCGTTTGCGAGCTCGAGGATCTTCCTGTCCCATTCGTGTTGGATCTGAGGCGTCAGAAAGCTCTCTGGTGCGCCGGCAGAATGGACCTGGAGCAGGTGAGAGCCGACGGAATGGGTGGATTGGCAGAGGGCAAGGAGGGATAGATTATGGGCACAGACAGCACGGACGTCATCCGTGCCGGCCCTCTCTCTTTCTCCTCCTGTGTGTGTGTCAGGTGCGCGGAGCCCGCGAGGCTCAGCAGCTTCAAGGCAACGTGCGTAGGCCACACAGCGACAAAGACAGAGGAGGCTGACTCAGCCATTCCATTCTCTCTTTGCAGGTGAGCTCGTATCCCTCTCCCTCTGGCCAGGCCAATGAAGCGGAGATTAGTCATAGCCCAGGTGGGCAGAAGCTCTCACTGCTGGGGCCGCTTTTATTGTGTGCTGTCTGTGTGTCTGCCGGTCAGCTGAGGCATGGTGCACAGTCACTGGACGGCAGCCTAAATCAACTGAGCGGCATGCTGGCTGAGGTGACCCTACACAGACCGACAGGTGGTGCCTCCCTGCAGCCGCGCTGTTGTGTGTGTGGTATTGTGTTCAGGTTTTCTGGACATCGTTTCCCTTTCAACAGCGGCAGCCATCCCAAACCACGTCAGAGGTAAACACCACAGCGGTGCTTGAATGGCATATACAGTCATTATGGCGGTTGCTGCGGTGTGTACAGGCGTCATTGCGTGCGGCGCGTGATGTGGGTGAGCAGATGACCTGGATGGCCTCACATGTGGCGGCCATGACGACACAGCTCTCGCTGCTGAAGATCCCGCTCGACCGCGCCGCGGCGGCAGCTCTCGCCACCAGCACGCCGGCAGCAGCATATGACACATACCACTACCACCAGCATCAGCACGGCAGCGGCGTGTTTCCCACTCCAACATACACAGAGGTGGGTCGGTGGGATGGCACACGTGGAGATAGGCAAGGCGCCCAATACAAAGGCCTCTCTGATGTATGTGGTGTGCCAGGGCGGGCAGCCGAGTCGGCCGTATCGTATTGTATACAGGAGCGGCAACCCCGAGCCAAAGGATGGACCGGTACACAATCTGCACAACGCAGAGAGGGAGGGGAATGTCGCCCAGCTCTCTCCCATGTGTTTGCTTGCTGCGTTCAGGCCGTGCATCGTCTGTCGCGCGACAACCACGTGTGCATCTTCAGCCACTTCCACCCCTGGGAGTTCTCGCGCATGCGGTCGGCCATCGGCCCCGCCTTTGAGATCGATGCCGCCAAGCAGTACACACAGCTGACCCTCGACTGCACCGACCAATCGGCCAGGCGGATGTGGGAGAACCTGTCGTGCGACGCGGCGTTTCAGTGGGGCCAGAGGGCTCGCAACATCAAAGAGCTGACGGTGCGGTATCCACAATGGGAAACCGAGTGGTCTGTCCCGGCCTGGGTGTCCTTAGTCGAGGGCCATGCACACGGCCACTCGGGCGACCAACAGCGCCAGGCCAGCGATGAAGCGTCATCTGCAATCACTACGCCGCCCCCCTCCCCGCTCCCCTCCCCGCCCCCCACTCACGCCACCCTGCAAACCATCCGATTCGAGGAGGTCGACTGTCGCCTCCCAGGAGGCCGGAACGATTGGTACCAGCGCCGGCCCCCTCCCCCCTCCTCCCCCGTCCATCTGCCGGCCCTCACCACCGTCACCAACATCCCGGCCCACAGCGCGTGGGCACGTGCCGGTCGGGGGTGGGTGACGCCCAATGTCACCACACTCACATTCGACGGCCGGTTCGTCGACGAGGTCGAGTACGATGGGGCGCGGGAGTGGATCGGTGGATGCAGTCGGCTCGAGAAGCTCGAGTACGATACGAAGGGCAATCAGGGGGACAACGAGCGTCTGCTGACGGCCATGCCGGAGGGGCAGGGCCTGGCAGGCCTGCGGTCACTGGGCCGGGTGAGGACGGTGGAGGAGTTCCTCGGCCAGGTGAGGTGGGATGCGGCAGGAGTGGACCAGTTCCGCCAGCTGCTGGTGCGGCGGGGGTGCGTGAGGAGCCTTCAGGAGATGACGCTCGACATGGGGCGGGACCTGGATGACACCAGCGAGACGCGGCGGCTGATCGAAAGCGCAGCGGCGCTTTCGTAAGCAGGGGAGGGAACACGGAGAGGGCGGGCCGACAATACTCATGACCTCTTCTGGTTCCTCTCCTTCTCGTTGTCTCTCTTTCAGTGACGCCGTGATGCATCCTGATGCCCTCACCAAGTCGCTGATGCCGTGCGTCAGCGACTATTGCGGAATCAGCCTCCAGGTCCTCGCATGGAGCCGCCAGCACCGCTCTAAGACGGTCAAGAAGCTCGTGGCCGGTTTCGCCAAGGGAGTGCGCAGGGTGATCTTCGACGAGCGGCGACAAGCCTCTGGCGCCAACCCCGCGACCCCCACAAGCTTCCCCCAGGCCACCACCCTCATTCTGCCCCAAGGCCGTCGCTCACACTTCTGTGAGCAGGTTAGGCGGGCTGTGAAGGTGGCCGTCAAGATGCCGCGGCTGGAGCGCATTGAGTGTCGCGAACATTGGGCGTGGGCGATCGCTTTTTTGGAGGCATTGCATACGGCCGCACCGGAGAAGAAGCTGGCCTCATTCAGACTGAGACGAACTGCCGACAGCCTCGTCGACATGAGGCCCGAAGAGGTTGCCATGTGGAGCAAGCAATGGATCGACTATCTGAGCAAGATGCCGGCCATCGAGTCCACGGAGATATTCGTTGAAGGTCAGTCAGGGCCGTGGCATCCAATGGGCCGTTGAAATGCAAATGGAGTTTCCCGCTACATGTGTTGCTGCGCACAGGTGCGTTGTCGCGCGCTTCGCTCTTCGAGTGTCTCTACAGCCGGCTGACGACCATGCTCGTCACTCTCAGCAAGGCAGAGGTGGGTTGGTTCGCGCATCGCATCCAACCGGGAGAACAGCGTGGAGGGACGTCGGGGTGCTCGTGTGGTTTGTCTCGGTTCTTGCAGGACACCAAGCACTCGTGTGTCATGCTATGCTGTGAGGAACGACTACGCGAGAAGCTCCACGAGAGGTTCGTTGGTGCGATGGCGCTCTTCAACCTCGCCAGCACCACACATCGGCTGGAGGATTCGCTATGGAGCACATTCACGCTGATGAGGGTCGGATGAGTAGTTGCCGCGCTCGCAGCCAGGGAATGAGGGCAGAGTGGGGGCCGGCTTGTTTAGCTGACTGGGTGTGACTAGAGTGCTTGGACTGCCGGTGTGTTCGCACAGGCATAATTAGAAACATGTGGCATGGATCCCATAATTAGAAACATGTGGCATGGATCCATGTCTCTCAAGTTTTTCGGTCCGCCAGACTCGGTACGGTGCGATTGCATTCGAATGAGTGAGCCATGCATGGTTCGTGTCCAGGCCGCCCTCTCATCAGCAAGCTACGCATGCACAGTGTGACACGTCCGACCGTCTCGTGTCGATGGTGTCTTGGCTCTGAGTAATCTGCCTCGAAGAAGACAGACCGACAGCAGTGCTCCACAGCCACGCGAGTGAGGCATTGGAGCAGTCTGTCTGCCTGCAATGGGAGGGCGGTTGCTCAGAACCACACACAGCCCTGCTTACAGCCATCTGTGCACCGTCCAGATGCATCAAAACTGTTAACCCAAAATGCCCACCGCACGCTGCACTCAGCCTCTATTCATGCCAGCAATGCTGGGCTGCGACACGTCAGATGCGAATATGTACACCAAGGCACGAACAGCTACATGTAAACGAACCCCCCCATCGAAGCAAACACTGCATCCATCCAATCCAATCCTCGCTACGTCTACCTCTCAGTCTCTCCCACCCACCACCGAACAGCCGCCCACCCACCCACCGTCTCTCCTCTATCGCTTGAGTGTGAGTGTGGTGTCATCAGCCGACACCACCACAAACGGCGACCCGGCCGACGCGAGCGTCTCATCGACAGCAGCAGACGCGAGGTAGGCCGGGTAGTGCTGCAGCCGGTTTGGATATCTGTCGTGGACCGCCCCGGTCATCCTCTCGCTGAAGGTCACCTGCTGCAGGCCGTGCGTGTTGGTGATGACGGCCATGATGAAGTCGATCTGCAGGTTGCCCAGCTGGCCATGGATGCAGTACGGGGAGTCGATGGTCAGGTGTTTCATGGTGGGGAGGCGGGCCATGAGGGAGGGAGTCTTGTACAGGTGGTAGAAGGGGGACGTGTGCGGCAGCCCCCTGTCGATCTCGTCAGGGATGACAGGCATGAAGTCGAGCTCCACCTCGTCCACCTGACCAGTCGCCTCGAGGCACTCGACCGCAAGTTGGGCAAGGAGGCCAGGAGCGGCTTCTCGAGCCGGCGGCTGGGCGGTTGTGCCGTAATTGGTGTCGTATCTGCTGGGCGCGTCGATGAGGAAAACGACGGCCTTGGGCAGCTGGCCCTTGACTGGAGACAGCAGCTGCCTCACCCCTCCCTCTCTGATCAGATGGAAGGAGGGGAACCGGAAGAAGACCCTCTGCAGTCGTGGAAAGCGGCTGCAGGGAGCGTCTGGCAGCAGGGGCAGCACGGCGTCCGTCATCTCCGCGGGGTCGCAGATTTGCAGACCGGCCAGCGAATCGAAGACGTAGTCCCCGAAGCTGCCCCTGCCAGATGCCGCGCTGCTCGATGTGGCCTCCACCGCCATCACCTCGGCCGCCCGGGCCATCTCGCGAACGATCTTCTTGGGCAGCACGTCGGACGCCTTCAGGTCCAGACGCAGCAGCTTGTCGTCGAAGTGTGGGGGCATGTAGATGAGCAGCTGGAAGGGGCGCCTGGTGGTTGTGATCTCAGCCACTGGCTGGCTCGTACTCGCACCATCAGCATCACCTCGAGGCACCATGTTGGGGAAGAGGGGCGCCTTGCGACTGGCCGTCTGCCCGCTGTTGTCAGCGGCAGCCGTCGACGACGAGGCCGCTGGTCCCGTGCTGTCCGATTGCGCTGTCGACTTGAGCATCTTGCTGGTGACTTTGTCGTACCATGATGAGCGCGGGATGGCCGTCACCTGGGTGTTGGGACCAGCCGAGATGCCGCTGCCGGCGATGCGGTCCACAAACACGGCCAGTGCACGCAGGGCCGCGAGGACGCGGTCGCGCTGCACGTCCCGGTCATCCTCTTGCTGCTGGCCCTCCTCGTCGGTATCCACACGGCTGAACGACGGGAGCACACTGAGGCTCTCGATGTGGCCACTGCGGCCAATGGCGCCCTTGTCCTCCAGCAGGCGCAGAAACGTGTCGAGAGAGGGGGCGAACTTGTCGTCGATGTCGATGACGCCCAGCGACGTGAGGCTCTTGAGGGAGGGGACGGCCCGCAAGACGGTGATGAAGTACAGGGCGTTGGCGGTCTCCACCTCGCAATGGGCCAGGTGGGGTGTGTGCTCCAGCCACCTCATCATGAGCTGGGGATGGCAGCCGCTACTGACGAAGACCTTCAGACTGGGCAGCCGCCACAGGCGGCTGTATGCCACCGCC
Organism: Vitrella brassicaformis; assembly: GCA_001179505.1. Lineage (NCBI taxonomy): Eukaryota > Vitrellaceae > Vitrella > Vitrella brassicaformis. The sequence goes on along the minus strand of CDMY01000295.1, from coordinate 7,650 downwards.
GCCCACAGGCTGCCATCTATCTCGACTACATGAAGCGACTCGAAGGTCACCCTTGGCTGTCGCCTCAGCATCTCGGAGATCGACCCCGGACCGTCGCTCACGCCAGGGCAGGCCTCGAGTAGGTGACACTCCTTGAGCCGCGCAGCTGAGGCCTCCAGCAGCCGCGCGTAGACGGACCGATGGCCATGGCCCAGGCTCTGCCGCTCCTCTGACGTATCGAGGGGTACGGTCTCGAGTGCATCGTCATTGGCCTCTGGCTCGTCGCCCAGCCGGTCCTCGTTGAGCCCTCGCGAGTAGACATCCTCGTCTGTGATGATGGAGGCCGTCTCCAGCCGGGTGAGGCGGCCCCGCAGCTGCCCCAGGACGCTCCTTTGTGCTTTGCGCCACAGCTTGTGCGACTCGGGGGTGACGTTGAGATGGCGGATAACGAACGGCGACTGGGACGTGTCTTGGATGCTCTTGCTGAGGAGGGCCAGCCGGATGGCCTCGTGGGTGTACATGTGCTCACACACGTCGGCCAGCTTCCCTGGCTGGAAGCCGCACAGTGACGCATTCGGCGGAGGGGACGCCTGACAACAACAGCAAACGCATCCACATTCCTCAGGGATGTGTTGTCTGGTCGGTGTTGGTGTGTGGCTCACCAGCTGTCGCTGAGTGATGATCTCATCGGCGATGGCCTGCGCCTCGGGAGTGGTGAAATCTGAAGGCATGCATCGAAAGCAAAACACATCAGCGCATGTTCAAGCAGATCTGTGGGCGTGATAGCCATCTCACCTGTGTCCGCGTGGCGCTGCTGAGGCGCTTGATCCGCCTTGTCCGTGGGAGGGACGGGCAGTAGGAAGCGGCACATGCTGACTTGGCGCATGGTGGAAGAGGACCAGGAGCTACAGCGGAACTCGTGTGTGGCTACAAGAAGGACCGGCAGATCAAAAGGACTCGTCTACTCAGGATGGACTCGTGTGACGCCAGATGTGATGGATGGGTGATGACAGCTTGAAGGGCGGCACGGCAGCAGAAATGCAGGCAGCCCCTCAGACAGCTGGACTCACGACGATCAGGAATCGGGATCCACCAGAATTGAGACCCGACGTCGACGAAATAATAGTACAAGAAGCCGTCTCATGGTGTCGGGTGTGTTGCCTTCGTTGTTTGTTCTCTCCATGGTCTTCATGATCTCAGACGGGCAGGAGCCGCAAGACTCCCAGACGGAGCTGTGGGTGGAGCAGCCCAACACCCGCGGAGGCAACGACACCGACGTCGCGGACGACACAGAACGGGACCTGCCGAGTATGGACGAAGAGGGCAGACAGGCAGACTGATAGTGTTTTATGGCTGTTCTTGTTGTGGGTGTTGCAGGTGCTGTGGACGTCAGGTACGCGCAGCTGGTCAAATCCGTCCCCGAGACGGCCCGCCGGCTGTTCAAGCCCTCCAACATACAGCTCGACACGCTGCTCTACCAGCTGCACTTCCTCCACATCGAGCAGCGGCTCTTTGACTTACGACGGCAGGGCGTGTCGGCGGCACTCGCAAGGAACGACCCGTTCAGCGCCGACAACGGCACGATGCGGCTGGCCCTCGGCCAATCATTCCACCACTGGCGCGGCCTCTTCCGCGACGGGACCAAGCTGCGGCAGTTCGCCAAAGACACGGCCACACAGGTGTCTACCGAGGGCATTGTTGTGGACATGGCCATCGACGAGTCGCGGCTGGAGCGGGGCGGTGTCAAGGGCCTCACTTTGAAACTCACCTCACTGGGGCTCACGGGCATCAAACAGTTCCAGAGGGTGATCTCGGCGAGGCTGCCTTTCGACAAGATCGCCTTCGTGTCAACCATGATACCTGGGATTCGCGTGATTCGCACAGCGATGGCAGACATCATCCCTTCCTCGCCGCCCAGAGATACGCTACCGACGGGTGGGAATCCGATGATTGCAGTGAGTCTGGTGGGCAACGTCACTTCCCAGGGGGACCGTGCGATGGACACCGACCTTGCGAGGCAGATATACAACGTCGATGGATCCAGTCTGACTTGTACGACGCAAGATTGCAACACAGCACCACACGGCCGGCGATACCATACCTGGTGTCAATGGATTGATTGATCTGGTTGGTGTAGGTATTGGGGCACTGTCGGACTCTTATGACGTACGAGGAAATGCCGCAATCCTTAGGGAGCTCGGTGACCTGCCGGAAGATGTGGCCGTTCTGAAGGAGGGGGTAGAGGGCATGAGCGATGAAGGCCAGGGAATGATGGAGCTCATGTGCGTGCGCACACGAAGCGCCCACATACACACACACACAACACACACATAGGCGAGAAAAAGAGCACCGGCCCTTCTGCCTATGTTGGCTGTGCAGGTACGATGTGGCCCCGGGGCTTCCCAAATTCGCTTTCCACACAGCCTTTTGGGGCCAGGCCGATTTCGCCCTTGGTAGGCCTGCCTTGTGTCACACACTTGCAATATGGGGCCGCATTCACACGTATGTGCGCGTGCGTGTCAGGCATCTTGCTGTTGGCTGCTGAGGGATGCGAGGTCATTGCTGATGACGTGCGCTATCGGGCAGAGCCGTTCTTCGTCGATGGGGTGGGTAGCACATGACGCAGCTGAGGACGGCAGCACCGTTCAGCCATCCATATGCGGCTGGTTTGTTGTGACATGTGTCTCGACCTATCAGATCATCGCTCAGGCGGTCGATAACGTCACTGGGCTTGGAAGGGCCTACTATTCATCGGCCGGCAACTACGGCGACAGCGGCATATCTGAGGCGTACCACCCCAGCGGCATCAATGATACCATCTCGATTGGGGGATGTAAGATTCCAACCAGACGCCTAGGCGGGTGCAGTCATTCATTGTGTCTGTATGCGTTCAGTTGAGACCGTATACGAGTTCCACTTGTTCAACCAGACGGGCGACATCGACTTCTCCTTCACCCTGCCCATCAACCGCACTCTGACGAGCGTCCTCAATTGGGATCAGGGGTACTTCACCGTCTTCGGTGAGTCGTGGAGGGAGGGCTGGCTGCAGGGAGAAGGGAGGATTCAGTATTGCGTGTGTGTGTGTGTGGTTGTTTCAGGAGGTGATGGGGCCATCACCGATATGGATACCTTCCTGTATGACGAGTGAGCTATACACCACACGAATGGCACACACTTGTGTCCGTCGGTCGGATCGCTTACATGAGTGCCGGCTGGGCTGACCTGACATGCGCTGCGCAGGAACAGGACGCTCGTGGAATTCGGCATCAGCAGTAAGCTGGGCGACCCCATTGAGATCATGTCATACAAAGTAAGCCAAAAGGCGGACAGGACAGAAGGACACAAGGGGAAGAAAGGCCTTATCGGTTCGATTGCCCCCTGTCTGTCGCCGCACCTCACGTGACAGAACTTGGGCCCGTCAGATCAGTTCTTCCTTCGCATTGGGAAGCTCGTCTCGCCCACGCCGTGAGTGCAAGGCATCACCCACCACTCACTACCAAACACCCATACCATACATGGACGCATTTTCCTTTCGCACCTCTTTGTCTGTCTGTCTGTCTGCGTCATGCAGGGGCGATCCCCCCGAGAAGCCCGACCCCAATTGGATCGGTGTCGTGCTCTTTGGCCTCAACAGCCTCACACGCAAGAATGAGGACTTCTTCGGACCGGCGACATATGGGTGAGAGCGACAGCTCGTGGCGTGCAGCCAGCCACCCACCTACACAGGTGTGTCGCTGTCCGTGTCACGCACTTAGGCATTCCTACGCGGCGAGCAACACGGCGTGCTGTGCAGCCGAGTACCTCAACACGACTGCATTTACCAACAAGACCACAGAGGTCAATGGCTTCTCATCCAGAGGTGGGTGACTGGTCAGGCTGCCGGCAGCGGAAGGCAGCTGCTCTCTGTGTCTCTGTGTGAGTCTGCAGGTGTGTTCCCCATCTACTGGCATCCGAATGGCACACGGCTCGAGTCGCCTGAGATTCGCGAATCTCCCGTGGTGTGCGGACCAGGTGACAACATGACACACACACACACACACACATATACAGACCTGGAATCATCGTAAGGCCCACCCTTGCCCTTTCTGTGTGTGTCTGAAAGACGGTGCAAACACGAATTTCTTTCCTCCAAGAGTGAGCAACATCAGCGACCGAGAGGGGGACGGCCTCCCAAGTAAGCAGATAGCACACACACGGCACGGCAGCCACGCCACGTGAGGGCGGCTGTTCTGTTCTCCTTCGTCCTTCCTTTCTGTCTAGACTTCTTCGGCACCTCCGCCTCCGCCCCACACGTGGCTGCCCTCGCCGCACTTATTATCGACTACGACCCCCACATCTCACCTGCCGAGATCAAGGCCTTGCTGCAAGAGACGGCACAAGACATGGACGACCCTGGCCAACCGGGTTTCCAGGTAGGATTCGACAACAGGACGGGCTATGGGTTCGTCAACGGCACGGCGGCACTGGAGCAGCTGGCCAAGACCCAGACGGACCGGGTGAGGGTGGCTGCTGCTGCAGCTGCAGCTGGTGGCCGTCGGCTCGACGAGGGAGGAGGGGAGTGCTCTGGGTATCGGGGGAGAACCCAGCTCAAGAGCAGCTGGTGCTGGCTTGTGTGTCTGTTTCAAGCGTGCGACTAGCTGAGTTGTCGGTGGGTGGGTGGCGGCATATCAGGAAGAGACAGATAGTGGCGCCGCCTATCTCCCCATTACTCATTGTCTTCTGATTTTACTTTGACCCGACCCGTGTCTCTCCCAAAGTCTCATCCGTCCATCTCTCTCTCTCTCTCTCTGTGTGTGTGTGTGTGTGTGTGTCACTGTCGCTGTGGGTGTTCCTCCCGCTTTTCTGTGTGCAGCCGAATGGTCGATGTGTCTAGTGCGTGTGTTGGCAGCCACAAATTAAGTCAAAGTGAAGAAATGGATGTTTCCATCAACAAGGGCGTGTTCTCGCCGCAGACATGTAGCTGGGAAGAGATGTCCAGTCCTCGATGCTCCACATTGTCTGTCTCATTGTCTCGTGTCCACCCCACGACTGATCCCCTCGCTCACTCTGTCTTTGCAACCGTGGTCCCATTTGTCTGTTTATTCCATGTCCGTTCCATCTTTTGTAATGTAACTCCCTCACTCACTCACACCTAGCTAGCTGGGTGGACAGTGGTTTCCCATCTGTCTGTGTGGATGCTTTGCCTGGGTCTAGCTGGCTATTTGTGCGTCCTTGGTTCCTTCCATCCCTCCCCGTCAGTCAGCTGCATGTGTATGTGTCTGTGTATATATGTGTGTGTGCATGCAATATTTGTGTGCATGTTCAGTCAGTCGTGCGTGTTGCACGTGTATGGTGTGGTGCATGACAATGTCTGTCTGTCTGTATGCCTGCATAGCTAGCGAGTTGACGTGCGTCAGCCAGCCACATACATCAACGTCGATCGACATGAATGCAGGGGAGGGACAGTGTCACACACGTACTCGCACACCTGGTCCAACTAACCAACAATCGGTGGTCAACAACGACTGCCCGTGTCAGTCAGACAGAAAAAGACCAATCACTCCACCAATCAAATCCCTCCACTCCCGTCCATCCCATCTCCCTCACTCTACGCCCAGCTCCAGCTGACCCCAGCCGAACTGGCAGTCCTCATTGCCCAAATGCGCGTTGAAGCCCTTCTCGACGCCCGTCAGCTGATACTTCGCCACCTCGTCGAGCCGGGCCCGATGCACCACCTCACGCACGCCCACCACTTGCCCCCCGTTGCCAGCGGCACGGGTGGCGAAGCATTGCAGCGGCGGCACGGTCACCTTGACGCGCTTGTCGCCCTGCTGCTGGTATCTCGTCCCGCCCACCACCTCCCTATTGCTGCTCGCATACAGCGCCGACTTGACGAAGTGGTCGATGGCCGCACGCACACGCCGAGCCAGTGTGCTGTTGCGGAGGCCGATCTTCTCACCGATCGCCATCGCTGCGTCATCCCAGTCGAAGCAGAAGGCGGCGATCTTCCAGCCGATGCCCTCGGCCTCGTGTGGTCCGAATGCCATGTTGGATGGGGAGGGGTGGGGGTGGGCGCCGTCGTGGTGGGGGGCGAGGGGCAGCAGACGGGCGAGAAGCGTCGAGTGGTCGCGCTGGGGGGCGAGGGCGGCGTTGATGGCCGACATGACAGCCTCGGACAGCTCATTCAGCACTGTGGCATACTCGGCCAGCACGAACTGACGCTGGCGGCGCTGCTCCTCGGTGGCCATGGGAAGGCGGGTGATGTCTGCCCCGCCCCGCAGCAGCGTCCGGATGGTGGCCTTGATGTTGGGAATGGCTCGGGTGCGAATCCGCTCCTCCTCGGCTGGGTCCAGTTCTTCGTCGCTATCGTCATCGTCATCGTCATCGTCATCCTCTCCTCCGTCTCGTTCGTCGTCGAGCTCATCGTCAACGTTTTCCAGTTCGAGATTGTAGGAGGGGAGCTGCCGAGCAGCCGCAGCGAGGGGTGTGTTGTTGGGCTCGTTGGCTGTCCCTCTGTTGATGTCGTCAGCAGAAAGGCGGCGACAGAGGGACTCGGCCACGCGGTGGGAGGCGCATTCTGCCGCACAATGCAGCGGGGTGGCGCTGGATGTGCCGGCCACCGCCGTCATGTCAGCACCGTGGCCGACCAGCAGCTCTATGTAGGCGTCGATGAAGGCCTGTGAATACCAAACGCCGTTTTCGGCCGCATGATGCAGCAGGTTGTTGTGGCCGAATCTGTCTGTCTCAGTCGCGAGTGTGCTGTCGTGCTGCAGCAGGCGCCGAAAGAAGGATAGCAGCTTCTTCTCGTAGTCAGGGCCTGGCGGATGGGAGTAGACGCCGTCGCCCCCTGGCAGTTCCAGCACCATCAGCCCTCGCAGGTTGACCTGGCGCTGCATCAGGATGTTGACAGCCGCCTCGTTGCCTCCTGAGATGGCCACCTTGATCGGCTTGTTTTCTGGATCCAATGGAGGAGGGTTTTCTGTCCAGAAATCCACCCCTCCTCCATTGATGTCCGCCCCACCATTGATCTGCGACAACAACAGAAGCAAGAGCCATTTCTGTCTGTCTGTCTGTCTGTCTGTCGTATCTGGTGACGGACCAGTGCGTTGATGATGGCCTCCTCCAACTGAGGCGATGCCCACCGAGGCAGGGCAACGGGGTGAAGAAGGCACATGCAGTCCACCAGGGTGGTCCAGACGGTCGGGATGGCGTGGCTCGTCTTGTTGTCGATGGCCAGCGCTAGGCAGGACTTGGCCCTGGGCCGTCCGCCGGAGCTCTTCCAGCACGTAAAGCGCTGTGCCTTTCTCTTGTGTTTCCGCATCAGTGGCTCGGTGTTTGGGTCGGCTCCCCGCTGTATCAGCCCCGCCACCTGTTCTGGACCAGTCAGTGTCCGGTGGATGATGGCCTCTGTCAGCTCGAGTTGACTTCTGCAGCACGACACTATGGTCTCCCGCGGCGCCAGCCAGCCCGGCGGAAGAGAACCTTGTGATGCGGACGAGGACGCGGCCATCTGCTCTGGACAGCCCTGCCTGCGTGGCTCACCACAGAGAAAGAACAAAGGGAGAGAAGGCAGCTAGTGTGGGAATCTGATCCATTGCTCATTGTCTTCTCGTGCAGATGTGCTCACCGAAGACCTCGGCGAGAGATCTGTGCCCTTCATTTGGCTTAGCTCGCAGGCCCCCCCCCCCCCCC
>CDMY01000294.1:113118-123333 GCA_001179505.1 Vitrella brassicaformis | reverse complement strand
CCTTTATTTCTCCACACGCACCGGCGTGGCGTTTTCGGCTCAAACATCTATCTCGTTTTTTCTTCTTTCCCCTTGTTTGTTCTCCGTGTTCGTTCCATCTGGCTACCACTCCATGGTCAGTCAGGCCGTTCGGGCATGCGTGTGCGTGTGCGTGCGTCGACAGACAAACCTTGAGGTCGGGGTGTGATCCACACACAGCCGACCTTGTCCTTTGTCGCACGGCGTGTACCAATGCTCAGGCTTGACCGCGATATGCGCAGGGAGGACTCGATGGATGCGTGACTTACTTCAAGATGCCAACCAATTCACTGAAGGGAGAGGTGCTTCAAGTGCAATTAATTCGACCATGAGCAATGCACACACCGTGCGATATATGAGTCCGTCTACGCTGACGACGACCACATGCCGCGCATCCATCCATCCATCCATCCACGCACAACACACAGATGGCTCTCCCGCCACACACCACACTCAATCAACATAGCTCTATCCCCTCCCCCCTCTTATCCTCCCCTTTCGCACCCGCCCCGGCGGCTGTCGGACTCCGCCATTGGCGAATCCGCCGCCAAGCCAATGACCACGGGAAACCTCCAGTTGACCCCAACCACATAAGGGTTGGCCACTGATATTATAGATGCAGAGGAGAGACACACGAATTGGGTGAGGGCTGGTCTGGCCTGCATGCATGTATCTCTCTCTGTGCGTGTGCCTGACCTCCCTGCGTGGCTTCGTCCCAATCGAAGGGATCATCGTCTGCGAACTGTTCCGTGATGGAGGAGACACGGACATCCCCACCAGTGTCGGGAAAGGGCGCCGCTGTGGACTCCTTGGCTGCGAGATGGAGGATTGAACTAGATGAGAGTGCCGTGGCTGTCTTGGCGTCTTCTTACTTGTCTGTGCATGTGGACAGTTATGTGTCTCCCCGATACATCCCTTCAACTCGTCACAATACTTGAGGCCGTCGCGACACCCCCTTCCACTCGTGGGGAAATCCTCAGACATTTCCTGCACAGGACATGAGCCATTCATCGATCGACCGCCGCATGGAGTGTGAGTAAGCAGTCCTCCCCCTCTCTCCCTCGCTGGATGACTCACTCGTTGGGCTATCTCTGGCGGCAATGTCGGAAGATCTGGGAGAGTGTCCTCGTCAACAACAGTTCCTGACAGACAGACAGACAGACAAACAAACAGACAAGTGTGGTTTGTGTCTCTCGTCCATGTCTCAGTGTCTCTCGGTCTCACCGTGAGGCTGTTCGACCACGGTGGCATTGGCGAAAAGGTCTCCCTTGATGCCCTGATGAATGGGCGCGTTTGGATCTGACAACTCCTGGCTTATAGAGTGGAAGGCGCCCTCAGCGTCGGGCTCGCCCGGGTCGTTGGGCGAAAGAATCTGCACCACACACACACACACACACACCAAAGCCGGACTACTACGGTTGCGTTGACCGCCTGCTGATCGCCCACCTCGACAGTGACGACAGTGGACCCCGGCTTGACGTCCAAGACAATGATACGATCCAGCTGAATGACGGGAGAGGTGTTCGAGCATCCAACGTCAGCCATCAGCGTCTCCGTGTCTTGCTCTCTTCCTACCGATATGTGTCCCGCCTCTGCGAGGGCGATCGCCACTTCTTCCTTGAATGCTCCGAGGTCCTTTATGTCTTCGAAGGGATAGTCCAGATGAACCGCCGCCTCAACCACCTGATCCTGAGTTGATTGCACGCCATGAGATGAAAACAAAACACCACCGTCACTTCACTTACATCGTCCCCTTTTGGCGCCTCCAAGGTGTCGTTCGCATCGCCCAAGTCCTTCTTGATATCGGTTGGCGCCCTCGTCGGCGGTGGCGGTGCAAACACCTCCTTTTCCTCACGTGGCGGCATCTCAGTCGTCACAGCCTCAGTAGGGCCGACACTTGCCGGTATTGCCGTAGCCATTTCTCTGATGGGCCGTGCCGTCGTCCCTCTGGCCGGTGGGAGCGGAGGCGCTTCCTGTGGCCGTCTGGTGGTCGGCATTTCTGCGGGCACCTCTGCTGGAACAGGTGGTGGTGGTGGAACAGGCGGCATCGTCACAGCTGGAGATGGCGGCGCCGGGCTGGTTATGACATGTGGGGGAATGGTTGGGACGATGGGTGGAGGGAGAGTTTCCAGCGGCACTGGAGAGGCCGTGACCGTGACCTGTACGATACATATCATATCACACGCATGCACACCACCGACCGAATGCCCGCCCGCATTCACTCACCGGAGGACTAGATGGCATGGAGGCAGCCGTGGGGACAGCGGTGGTTGGGAGAAATTCTGTGGCGATTGGGGGGCTCTGAAACCATGGAGATCTCATTGGCACACCCAGGATGCATCCATGTCTTTGATGCGTAGATTACAGTAGCGCTGAGAGGAGCCTGAGATGGTATTTCTGTCGGCAGAAATGAAGGAGTCGCCGTCGGTGGGCCGGTCACCATCGGGGCAACGCTAGTGTCGGCAGGAACCTGAGAGACGAAGAAGAGACAAAGAGCATGAGACACGCCTGGATGCTTCATTCTGATTTTTCAGTCACTGTGGCGGGCTCCAGTGGGATTGCTGAAGGGCCCTCAGCTGACGGCGCCGCCGCTGTCGGCTGAAGAGGTGGTGACGACGGGCCACCTGTAGGCAGATCACTCGGAACCTGAAGCGGAGATGAGACATGAACCACCAATCGATGGTGTTACGCGTCTGACCGTCTCAAGCGGTGGCGTCGATGAACCCGCCGCCATCGTTGGAGATGTGATGTCAGCAGGCACAGGGGACTCGACATCAGGCGGAGCCCCACTCTCTACCTGCATGATATAGACCCACAGACAGACACAGCAAGCGCGTGTACATGTCTCTGATGCTGAATTTCACGACATACCGCGGCCTCACTCCCTGGGCCCTCCGTGGCAACCTCTATCTCCCTGGCCGACTCAGTCACAGCCCCCATTGCTGCATCCGCAGCACTTGTGCCTTCTGGTACTTCCGCTGGCAGCTCTGACAGCTGTGGACTGCCATATGCAATGGACTGAATGCCTTCTCGCCCCAACGACGAAGGGGCCGGCAGGATGTGGCGAGGTGCGTGTGGCAGCAGGCCGTGATGGGGGACAGTGAGCACAAAAGAGGACAGGGCAGGGGCAGGTGGATCTTCATTGGGAGAGGTTGGTGGAGGGAGCGGCTGGTCAGGACCTGACAACGCAATCATGAGAATGCAAGCCAGTTGGACACATCTCGGAGAGCAGGTGTCACCTACCGCGAAATAGGATGTGACCTCTCAGCAGGAAGTCAGATGGAGAGTGCCCTGCACGCCGGCAGAAGAGAAGAGCACCGTCCTGCACTGACATCTGACACTCGTGTGTTTCTGAGGCCGCTCACTTTTCCAATCTGCGGCCTCTACCAAAGAGAGAAGACCCGGAAAGAAGAGCAGCCAGTGCAGACAGGCCGCCATTGCGCACAGCCGCTGACCGAACAAGCCTCTCTCAAGCAAGTGCCAGGGATCTGCCACGCGCTCATTCATCAGACCCATGGAGATCTTTGCTCACTTTGTCTTCCTCTGCTCACCTACGGCGTTGCTGACCTGCCTTCATGTCTATCCGGGCCCTTCGTATTGGACCGTGCAAATTCGATGCATAGAGCTGCCCCCCATTTTCGTCGTTTTTCTCGCTTCGCAAGATGGATCTTCTCGTGCGAGCGTCCTCTGTGAGTAGCGATGTGGACAGCAGTGATATGGTAACGCCGTTAATATTGCCTTGGCCCTTCAAGAAGGACACCGAGCATGGTGTGCATAAGTGGAGGGTCACCCCTGACCTCTCGTTAGCCTGTCGAGAGGTGAGGGGATGCATGTGGGCATTGCACAAAGCGAGAAGATGCGAAAAAATGGCTGCATGCATGAGTCTCTGCATTGGATTTCTTTGTTTGGTTGTTGCAGATGGCCAATGATTTCTGGGCTGAGCGGAAGGCTGAGGGCAACACTCCATTCGTGACGGGAGACTACCGCTACGAGGGCATACGCCGATGGAGGTCACCTTCGACCCGGCCACCCGCCGATACTGGCCGCGGAGGGATTCCAAGATGACCTCAGACGCCTACCACTGCGAACCCAAACGTGTGTTCTGCAACCTGGAGGTAAAATAGTCAGCCAGACAATTGCAGCCAGAAGACCATGAAAGGGCCACATCCACGGCTCACCGGCGGTATCTTTCTTCATGTGTGCCCATTTGTTTGTTCACAGGTTCCCGAGCTGCACAAGCTGGGTGCGTATGAGTTGTCGGACATCCTCGAGGGCTAAGCCCACGGCCAAGGGCAGCCCCTACCCGTCCACCTCATCCATCAGCACGGACGCCCCCCACATGCCCACGGGTGATATCGACGAAATCGCCGTGCCCATCAGCAAGGCCAAAACCAGCTGCTGGTTAAGCATCGTGTCCATCCAAAAGCTCATCAAGTGGGTCATCGGCAGCTGCAAGATCGGCCAAGGCCCTGCCAAGATCGACGAGCACGAGATCATCATCTGAGCCCACAAGTCGTTTCGCCCCGCCCCGCTACCTACCTAGCGCCCGCCACACACCTCACGTTGTCGAAGTCAGCCCTCGAAGCTACTGTCGCCCGTCTGCTGCCAATCCGCCTGCCCCCAAGCCACCCACAATCGACTGAGACCTCGCGCCTGCAAGCGAAGGAGGAGCAACAACAGAGTGAAGAGGAGCAGTGAGCACCGTGCAGCCATGCCTGTGGGGCGCGTATGTGGCGGTGGCCAAGGCCCGAGAGTCCGCACACACAAGCCGCGCAGCCACCGGGCCATCCGTTATCGATGGGCGGGACGTCGCATCGACAAACCCCGTCCATCGATAACGGATGGCTCAGGCGATGTGTGTGGTTTGGGAGGGCGATGTGTGTGGTTTTGGGAGCCTCTTGCCCACCACACATCACACACATTATCACACACCACACACTTGCTCCACAGACAGCCGTCAAGAGGCGACTTGTGGCGCTGCATGGCTTCACGCTCAGCGACATGAGGGGCAGGGAGGCAGGCAGAAGTGCACAGCAGATGGCGGCGTGGCACCGAAGAGACAGATATACGGGGGCTGGGCTGGTGTGGTGTGGCGTGGTGGGGCCTGGCGGGGTGGGGCGGGGCGACTGTGGGCATGCATAAGTAAGGGATAGGTGGCGGTTGGATGGTTGTTTGGAGTGTGCCGATTCATCTACACCTGCCTGCCTGCCTGTCTGCCTGCCTGACAGTGCATGGGTGGTGTCGGTCGGTCGGTCGATGTCACTAAGGTGAGTGACGCCATCGGACGGACGGTAGCTACTTTGTCTGGGGGTGGGATGGAGCCAGCAAGCAGCCAAACGAGACAGGAAGAGAGACACAGAGAGATATCGCTGCTAATGGCTGGCTGGCTGGCTGGCTGCATTTACTAACGTGCGGTCAGCCGTCTCCGTATTTGCCTGGCTCTGTTTCCTTCATTGCTCTCGGCTGCTGGGAGCCTCTTTGTCTCCATGAAAGTGTGTGTGTGTGGGGATGGGATGACTGTGCGTGGGTGGGTATGTTGGCATGGCTGTCGTGTGTGTTTCATCGTCATGTTATTGAGGAGGTACCATCCCTCCCTCCCTCCGTGGTGCTGTGTGCCCACCTGTGTGAACGACCGGATGAATGGATTTCATTGATGGACACCCCCTTGATGATGTCAATGCATACATACGCACAGAGATCGGACCCCTCACAGCATGCCACGGCCTTCACCCACCAGTGCACTTACTGTACACGGACTCCATGCCCACCACCGACACAAACCACCGACACAAACATACATGTCTGTGTGTATGTGTGTATGTTTGTGTGTATTTATGTACAGATGCTCGGGCCATGCACACACGCCCCTTCTCAGCTGCTTAAGTCACCCTCCCCCGGGTGTGTTGGAGATCTTGCCATGGTGAAGCTGAACACATGCACACACAACCGGACAGACCCATCAATGTGTGCTCTCGTGCGTGTGCTCCGTCCGTACCCAGCTGAGGGCCTGCGCATCGGTGAGGGCATTGATGGCGGTTTCGTTCTCGAGGCTGGCGCGGAACTCGGTGTCCTGCAGCCAACTGAGCACTTGCAGACAGTGGGGGTACCTGCATTGCATTGCATGCACACACATGCAGCCACACCGCGACACAGTCATTGGTGTTCGTCGGTTCGGTTCACACGTGCCTGCCTGGTGGCAGCTCACTGTATGTATTTGAGGTATGGAGGTGTCCGCCAGTACTGCAGGTACGCCAGGAAGTTGACAAACGCCGCCTCGCGGAAGTAGCGCTTCTCGGCCAGATCTATGAATGAAAGGAAAAGCACCATCACACAATTGATTGATCCACACGTCATCGCTTCGCTTGCTGCTTGTGTGTGTGGCTTACATACAGTGGAGGTATCGTGGGTCGGCGAGCATCTGGACGAACTCCAGCTCCTGCTGAAACCGAAGACTGTTCTCCTGCACACACGCACACACAAAGATTGATCCATCTCAACAATCAGCTACCGTCATCAGTGTGTGTTGTGCGCGTTCGTGACCCTCACCGAGCCAGCGCCGCTGGCAGACGACGCCATGCCTGGCTGCAAGAGTGTTTTCGCTGACAGCACGAACCAACAGAATCAGTCAGTGATATATCGAAGCCCAATTCAAGATCTTCGCCGAGCGGCACAGAGAAGCCGTCGCTGCAGCTCCCTTCTGAGGCGACGTTGAGGCGAATCAGACGCGAGCTAATGTGCGAGCTCAGAACCACAAGAAGAGGGCGTGCAGATCTCTCTGGTGCTGCCCTGTTATCGGTCATAGAAGATGATGCTTTTCCGCAAGGTGCGAGTACGGCCAGGGCTTCCTTCGCAAGGCGCTGACGCCCTTGTGACTGCCGCATCGAGCCTTGGCCACTGTGATGCAAGAAGCGTGCCGCCCGTCATCTGCGTATTCGGCCGTGGGTTTGGCAGCAAATACTCAGTCAACAAGCCTCTGTAAGCAAGAAGCAGTCACGCCTCCCTGCGCTGTCTGTAACGGTCTACTGTGTGTTGTGTTGTGTACTCATCCATCCGTTCCATTCCATTCAGGTACGACTCGACCATGTCGGCCAACAGCAGCTTTCCCGCCACCTCCCCGCGCCCCGAATCCCTCCCCAGCCCCTCATTCCGCAAGCCAAAGGCAGCAGGAATGGCCACGCCAGGCCTGGACTGCTATCGGTTGCCCGTGTTCAGCCCCATAGGGCAGCTCAGCAGAGTGGTGCTCCATCACGGCGACATCCTCAAGCTGCGTGTCGACGCCATTGTGCAAGAGCTGGACCGATCTCTGTCTTTTCACATGGGTGTCGGGCGGCCGGGCGCACTGTTCGCTTACGGCGGGCCGAAGCTGGCGGAGGCGTGCAGGACGGCGGGGCCGATCAAGCCGGGCGAGGCCAAGTTGGTGGAAGGGTTCGATCTCGCCTGCAGACACGTGATCGTGACGCATGGGCCTTACGGAGAGGATGAGCAGGTGCTTAAGCAGTGCTACACGAACGCCCTGGAGGTGGCGAGCCGCAACGGGCTTACCAGCATCGCCTTCTCGTGTGTGGGAACTGGCTTCAATCACTATCCTCAGTACTATGCGGCTGAGGTGGCTGTGGGGGCGGTTAGTGAGTGGCTGAGTGGGCCGGCCGGGGCTGCCATCGAGCGGGTGGTGTTCTGCACAGAAATCGATGAGGACTGGAAGATCTATCACATGGTGCTGCCCAATGTCATGGCGCGGTGACTTGACCTGCCGACGGACGGCGTCCCACGGGATGGACGACGTCCATGTGTGTCAATGGGCTGTTCTGGATGGCCCTTTATTTCCAAGGCTGGCCCTGTGTCTGCAGGCCTGGATTTCTGACTGAAGGGCTTGGTCGTTGGTTGAGTGCACGACTGGACATCCACCTCCGGGCTGGCCGCGGGGTCAGCTTTGGCTTAGACGTCGCTTGTGTCTGTTGTGGTGCGTGGCCTCTTTCTGGATGGATGGATGGCATCATGTGAATCGAATCGGCCATTTCTATCTATCCTACTGTATGTGACGGATGGATGGAGAGAAAGTTTGTCGCCCAAGCGCATGCCACACATACACGAGCAATCCGCCCGTGAATGAATGTCTGGGTGCAGATCCACCAGGGTTTCCAAACCCTTGACCCCACGAGCACTCGTCCGCATTCCATATCCACCTGTTTGCTGCATCTGCCCTCTGCGTGCTGCGTGTTGCGTGTCCGGGTTGCATGTTAGGGTGGTGTTTCATGATCGGCTGCCAGGTCGCCTAGGGTGCTCCCTGAAACCGCTGCTGCTTCTTGACCACACGAACACTCGACGGCTATGGGGCAGACAGAAAGCCGTGCGTCGACAGACGGCAGCGCTTCCGGTGCCAGCGACGCCGCCGCTGCCAGACCTCCCGGCAACGGCCTCCAGGACGTCGTCAAAGACGTTGTCGAGGGCAGCCTTCACGAAATCAACGACGTGATTCAGCTGTTCGAATCCATCCTGCCGCAGCAAGCGCAAGCCGCTGCCCACGAGACGGCCAAGAAAGACGAGGCGCCTGCCGCCCATGCAGACACTCCTAAGGACGAGCCTCAGGTGGTGAGGTCCCCTGCAGGAGAGTCGGGCGAGGAGGGGAGAGAGGAGGTGCGCGGACTGGCGCATGTGCCGCCGAGGCCGCAGCAGGAGCGGACCTGCCGGCCGCAGCAGATGGTGGAGCGACAGGGTGCCTGGAGCCGGGAGAAGAAGGAGCTGCAGAAACGGGTCGAGCGGCTGCTGCGCGACAGGAAGAAACTCAGCAAGGTGCGGGAGAGGGAGGGAGGGCACGCACCACACGTGGTTGTTGGATGCATCGAGAGAGACAGCTGCTCACTTTTGACACATTGTCTGTCTGTTTGCCTGTCTG
This sequence comes from Vitrella brassicaformis, assembly GCA_001179505.1. Lineage (NCBI taxonomy): Eukaryota > Vitrellaceae > Vitrella > Vitrella brassicaformis. The sequence continues at coordinate 114,422 of CDMY01000294.1, read as the reverse complement.
TCTGTCTGTCTGCAGGAGGTTGACGACTGCAAGAGTCGCATCGACGAGTTGGAGGCGCAGAAGAAGAAGGCCATCCGCGGCATGATCATATCGGGCGTTGTGGGGGGCATGGGCATGACCAGCCTGCTCTTCTGGGCCTCAGGAGTCAAGTAAGCCACAACACGCACTTAGTCACATCACATGCCGTTTGCTTTGCGTGTATCGGTCTGTCTGTCTGTCTGTCTGTCTGTCAGGATTGAGAGTTCTCGTCACAAGGCCCAGTACAACCGTGCGGAGAAGGAGCTGCGCACCGAGCGCGAGCGGCGCGAGAAGGCCGAGAGGGCCCAGCGGCACTATCAATCCAAGTGCATCCACCTCACACGCGGCGACCCCGACGTACCCCTTCCTGCCACCGACAGCCTCCCTTCTCCCTCCATCACACCCACTAGCACCACCATCACCACCGCCGCCCCCGTGCTGCCTTCTGGTGTGGATGTGGCGTCGACGCTCAAGGAGGGGCCGCCGGCCGAGGGCTGGTCGCAGGCCGAGATGGCCGCCCTGTACCGAGCCGGGCTGTCCCGTGAGGACCTCCGCAAAATGGACGAGAAGAGCGAGACCGATCGGCAGCAGCAGCAGCTGAATGAGGACAAAGGCGCCATCAGCAGTGATGAGGAGGGTGCCGAGATGATGCACGAGGGCGAGGGTGAGGGCGAGGAGCTCGAGGTGCGGCTGGCCGACGAGGAGATCGATCGCATCGCCGCGGCGCTCAGCTCGCGGCTGGCCGACAAGCTGCAGGTGGACATCGACCCCAGCAAGGTCATGGCCCTTCGCGCCGTCCCCTACCCCAAGTCCACGGCCCACTACCGGCTCGCCAACCAGGCGGCCGTCATCGACCGCCTCCAGGCCAAACTCGCCCAGGTGAGGAAGCAGAAGATGGAGCAGGGCGTCGAGCTCAAGCTCTACCGCCAAGGCAACATCCAGCCCCTCGTCGACACGACCGCATACGCCACCCGCCGCCGTACGCACAATGCCGCATTCGCCAAGGCCAGCACCGGCAGTGGCACTTCGCGTGGCGGCCTGCTGCTGTTCGGTGTGGTGATGGCTGGTGTGGGCTTCGCGACGTGCTGGGTGATGGAGGAGGGCGCCTTGTTTGGCGAGTGGGGCGAGTGCCCGCCTGTTCGCTTTCCGTCGTTTAATTTGAAGGGGCTGTCGCTGGGGGCCGCCCCACAGGTGTTTGACCGGTCGTGAGAGGGGTCTGACTGGATGGATAGAATGGATGCAGTGAGTGGATGCCTTAGTTTCGTCCCATATCTCTCTTGGCGTGG
>CDMY01000294.1:92406-109023 GCA_001179505.1 Vitrella brassicaformis | reverse complement strand
GGTCGACGGTTCTATCACACCAGTCCCCTCGTGTCTCGTGCCTCCTCTGCTGATTGGCGCCTCCACGCGTAGTGAACAAAGACGGGGAAGAACGGGTACAGGGATACAACTGACATTGCCTCGCTTTGAGACGTGTACATTTGCGTGTTTTGGGATTCGTGCGTGTGTGGCAGTGTGCCATCGACCCCTACCTCCGTTGACTAGGTGCCGTGCGGTGTGCGTGACATCAGGTCGACTTGATTCGTGTGCTTGTCGTCACTCAATTTTGATTGTCTCTCATCGACAGGTCAATCAGCATCGAGTAAGCGCTATTTCATAGCGTCTTCTAGCCCCCAAGCAACCCCCGGGCCGACACCAGTCTGTTATCTGCACCAATGCATTCAGGTTGCGGCCTCTTCCCAGCCTATGACGAGAGGCAGAGGGATGTCTTCCAGGCCGGCATCGTGGCCATAGAGCTGACCACCGGCAAGCACAGCCAAGAGTACTTCTTCCCTCTTGCCTGCCCGAGCAATGCGGTGCTCGTCAAGGTGTGTCGCCAGCTCATTCACTTCACGGGGCGGCCAGGCAACGACGAGGGCAACCCGATTCACTTCTCCACCGCCTTCGGGGGTGCCGGAGGGATCAAAGCCGAGCTGCAGCAGTGGCGCACGCGCGACAACGGCCTGCTCGACGTGTTGTCCGGGTAAGATGGAGGGAGAGAGGCACAGAGACAAGTCCCACGTCCTGGATGTTATGGACGTTTGTTTTGCTTCAGAATGGTGTGTCTCCCGGTGTCACGCCACCCAGCCGACGGGCTCTCCCTACAGCTCTCTGTACGTCCCTACTGCACACATGATGCCACCCTGTTCCCGCTCGTGGCCGCCGCCTACATCGGCCAAGGCTTCCCCCCACCCGCCACCACCACCCCGACAAGCGCCGCCAATCCCTCGATGGCATCGTCCACTTCCATGGCCGACCAAGACGAGCCCATGATGGCGGTGGATGAGGACACAGACATGATGGACATCGACGACCCGTGAGTGAGCACTCGGCGGAGGACACCTGGGTGGGGGAGGGGGCGCGATGCGATGATTGCATAGCTCAGCTAGTAGGGCTCGCCTGGTGTGGCGCCTGTCACGCTGCAGCGATGGACGGATGAAAATGAGCTGGTGGTTGACGGAGGGAGGCAGGCGCTTCCAGTCGATGTGCTGCATGCGTGTGTTGGAGCGTTGCTGGTGTCCATGTCTGTGTGCGACTGTGTGTGGGATGCATGAACCGGATGGATTGACAATAAATTACATGAACGCAATGGACACGCCCATACCACCAAGAAGGTCAAAGCCACAGACAGACGTACAAATGTATGTCTCCATCACACGCTGAACAAATGCACATCGCCAAAGGCATTAGTTGTCCTTCACCTGTCACCATCCGACGATCCACTCGACACCGAGGCCATCGACGCAGCCCTGCTAATTGACCCCCTCCTCGACCCGGCCCTGCTGCCACTCCTGCTGCCTTTACGGGACACAGCCTCATCTCCCAGCGAGGCTTGAGCAATCTTGGCAATCTTGGCCACAATGCTGGTGGTCAGGTGTCTCTTCTTGGATTCCCTTCTGGCCGCCGATATCACGGTACCTACGGATGGCGCCGTCGACAAACGACGGCGGCCGTTCTTGTCACGCAGGCTCTGGGGCATTACGGGTGGGGGAGGGGGCAAGGCTGGCTGCGGACGGGCGGTGGTTGGCTGGGCAAACGAGGCCTCCTTGTCTTGGGCAGCTTGTGACAGCCGCTTTAGCTTACGCCTCTCCTTCATCTCGCGTGCGCGGCGCCCATCTTCCTGGCGCTTTATTTTGGCCTCTGAGACAACTTCTGCGAGCCGCTTGCCAAGAGAGAAGGAAGACCCACTGAAGACCACACAATCAAGACACACGAGAGAGACATGACATGCAGACAACCAATTAAGTTGAGACGGCTTCTTCTGTTGGGTCGGTTGCCTTTTCAGTCGGAATTGTAGAGCGGCTCTCCAAAGCTGGTTGCCACGCCTCTGCAGGTAGTCCTTCATAAAGCTCTCCGGCGGCCATTTATGCCGCTCGGCGACAGGTGTGCCAGGCGGGGCACCCACAACCGCAATCACCTCCCCATGGCTGTTCACCACCTGCACCCACCCGTTCGAGTAGCCTACTCCGAATAGCCGCGTCCGCTTGATGTGAACCACGCTCATCGCCACATATGAAGAAGACAGCGAAGCTTCCTCGGACGGCTGGGCTTTGGCGCCGGCAGCGAAGCCGCTCACTGGCAGCAGCCGCTTTTGGCCTGCGTCGGCAGCGTGTTGTGGCAGGGGAGGCGAGCAGGGAGGTGGGGGGAGCTGGAAGGACCTCTCTCGTGCCATCTGTGGCTCGGGGCCCTTCCATAGGCTGGCCTGACCCTTCAGCCCGACTATCAGCACCGTGCTCGTGAGGGCGTCCCATGCCCATAGCGACTGTGGCGGGCAGCAGCACGTGCGTCGCCACACCACACCGGCCCTGCCGCTGGCACCATCAGCTGTGGCTGTGTTTGCTGTGACGCCCGTCTTGACTACACCCAGACTGCCGCACCGCCACAGGACCACACAGCAGAGCTCGCCCGGGAACGTGGCGCCTCTGCCGCCCTTGTCTCCGCTTGCACCAGGCAGCTGCTGTCCACCGACAAACCTGCGCACCATGTCGAAGGCGTGCTCGCCATGGTGCTGCTGTCCAATGGTAACGGAGACGCGGCTGCTCTTGCGGCTGCTGGCATGGTCGTCTGTTTGCATCGTCTTCGCCTGAAGCATGAGGCGCTCAGTGGCTGTCAGCGAAACCTTCTCGCCCACTTTGTCCTTGTCCTGCCGCTGTGTGTCTTCAGGCACAATAGACAACATCGGCCGCTCAGTGGCTCTGCGGGAGGACGGCACTGGCACTCGGCCCCGCTGGCATTCGGCGACTGCCTTGGTGAAGGACATGAAGCTGAAGCGTGAGTCACGTCCGCCGGCAGCCATGCCCTTCTTGAGCAGCGACAACGGAGAGTCGAAGTGGGGGATAACCGATGACCGCCCTTGCGACGAACGGGGCGAGCTCTCGTCAGAGAGCCGTGAGACACGCTCCGGTGTCTTGTCTCTAGCCAACGAGGGAGGCCCTTTGGTTGCATGCTCGGCACCAGGCTCGAGGGATGGGCTGAGTGTGGTTGCCTTGACGGGGGCAAAGGCGAAGATGTCCGCAATCTCATGCTCCAGGGGTATCTCATCTCCCGTCACCTCACACGTCACACACGGTAGAGGCATCTGTGCCTGCTCGTCTGCACTCGACGGCAGCAGTGCCATGCGTGACAACGAAGCAAATCTCTTGGTCCTGCCCCCCTGGCCGGGGGCCAGTGACGGTGCCCGCGTGCTGCGGCGGGAAGGTGCCTCTGTCGGTCGTGTCTTGGTGGGGCTGGCGGCCTTCTCCATGGCGCTGGCGAAAAGGGTAGCCATGGCCGGCGATCGGTCCTTGCCGCCGCTCGCTAGGCTGGAGAGAGAGGAAGCGAGAGAGATGTGCTGCACCGGCTGTGGGGCGGAGAGGGCCTGCCATACGACCAGCTGGTTGTTGGTGTCGCCACTAATGACGCACGCCTTCAGAGAGTGGACAGCACTGACGGTGGCTGAGTGGGCGCGCAGCGTCTTGCATGGCTTGAGAGAGCTTGGTTGGACGCCCTCCGCCTCGAGCCACTGGGATGGACAGAAGATTACAGACCCATCCTTGCATCCCACGCAGAAGCCCCACGGCGAGTCTGTCGACTGCAAAGAAGTGCTGCAGGTGATCGACGCCACTGCCACAAAGCCGCTCTCCTGCGGTGTCTGTCCCTTCTGCCTGTCCCTGTCACCTCCCACATCAGTCTCCCTGCCGCCGCTGGACCCAGACGTGACCGAGCGTGTCGTTCTTCTCTTGAGAGGGGAGGATGTGTCCAGTGCCTTGCTGCTTGGCGGCTGGATTGTGCTGCTCTTGAGTGCCGGCAGCTGAAAAGACCGGAGGCAGCGGCCCGAGAAGACCGAGAAGGCCTTAATACCTCCGCTGATGTCCCCCACGAAGAACACAGATGACTCGGGCGGACACAGCACCTGATCCCACCCGACAAGAGAGAGAGGGAGAGAGACACGAGTCTTTGTGTCTCCTTTGAATTCGATGTGTGTGCTGTGGTGCGTACCGTTGTGATGGGTGGGTCAGTCGGTCCTGCAAGGAGATAGGTGACTGTCGGCACGCCCGTGAGCATGTCCCACACGACAGCCACCCCATCGCTGTCCACCGACAGCACGACGGCCTTCCCGCCGCTGCCAACCACATCCATCGCGGCAAGGTGGGCTGTGGGCGAGCCGATCGTCAGCGGAAGCACCTCGCCCGTGCCGTCTCTTACTTTGGCGTCGCCTCTGCCCGGTTGTTCATTAAGTGGGTAGACAGTGAGGTTCTCTGAAGTGGCCACAGCCGTCTTTTCCGGCTGTCTTGCCCTCCAGCTGACACACTTGGAGCTCGACACGGTCTCCGATGGCAGCACACCGCCCGCCGCTGCCCTTTCCCCTTCATCCATCTCCCTCGTGTCTCTCACCCTCATATGCCGATCAGGTGGTGCACTGACGGCATGCATGCCGCTGCTATCCGCCGACGATGGTGCCGCTGTGGGCTGTGCTGCCACCAGCTGGATCTGTGTGCTGGCGTTGATGGCTGCGGGGATTCTCACAGGCGGACAGCCATCGGTGGCGAATGACGGCGCGACGGGGTCAGTTGTGGGTATGGTGCGGATGGCGTCGTGCTCGTGCATGAACCACATGGTGCACGTGCGGGCAAAGAGGACCAGGATCCCGGTGTTGCGGTCGTACATGCAGTTGGTCAGGTCGCTTTGCAGGTCAGGAAGGCTGGATAAAGAAAGTAATGAATAAAGCAGCACCGACGGACTGACAATCACAAGCATGCCTTGATATCTGCGTACGTGCAGGATTGCAGGCGATCGAGTGTTGTTCTGAGACACACATGCCAGACAGACAGATACTGGCAAAATCCAATAAGTCACAGCTAGCTATCTTCTCCCTCTCTGCCAACCCTTGATTTGTTGCCTACGCATTCCACAGCGTTGCGACTCCCCTCTCATGCACCGTCAGCAGTGTCCGGTGTGCATGCTTGAGAGGCCCCACGAAGGCAAGGCAGACAGTCGCCGAGTTGCCGGGTGAGGAACGGTCAGGGCCCGACGCTAGAGGGTCGGCCGACTCGGCTATCTTAGCCTGTGTGGACGCTGCCCTGAGGACAGGCAGACAGGCAGGCAACAGGCAGGCAAACACCCATTCACTACTGACTGAGGATCTCCCCGCCTCTCCCTGCTGCTGGCCTGGCCTGACCAGAGTTGGAGCTCTCCTCTGTTGTCTGTCACGGCCACTAGGTCGTGAAACAACGAATAGTCAAACGACCGAAGGCGAAACAGCTGCACTCAAAGGAACAAAGGGATCGATAGAGAGACACCTGTCTGTGTACAGTACGTGTGTCTGCCTTTTCTTGCGTGTGTGTGTGTGTGTGTGTTGACCGTTCCGTCTCTCTGTCTGAGCTGCAGCGTCCAGAGGGGATCGAACGCGGGGCTGACAACAGCGACGGACCCGTCAGCTGCAGCAGAGAAGACACCCAGATGCTTCCGATACGCTACGGCAACAACCGCCGCCCCGTTGTGAAGGCTACATGCACAGCAGACAGCACGCCGACACGCACACTCCGTCGGTCGGTCTGGAAGGTTTGCATGTCTGCGAGTGCAGCACCTGTGCTGTCTGATGATCGGCTCCTCCATCTGTATTATGGGTGTCTCCAGCTCCTCCCATGACGTCAGCACATGACGGCCGCCCACCGACGACCGATGCGGACCCCAGGTTTGCTTGCACCCTTTGTTGCGGCTGGAGGGCGACACCGGTCGCGGCTGTCTTGACTGGTATGTCTGTGCTGTCTGTGGCGTCAGGATGCGGTAGGAAGCCACGCGTCCCCGCTCGAAGCCGACAATCACAACGTTGTCCAGAAAGGGCTGAAGAGCCGGGTCTTCTTGTGCTGTGACGAGGAGACATGCGACGTCTGCACCATTCGACCTGTCACTCCCTTTGTTTGTGCTCCACCTGTTCCCTTACGTTTTGCATATGTTTGGTTGTTGTTCTCCTCCTCCTCCTCTGGCGACACCTTACCGCCGTGAACTGCCATTGATGCCCTTCCCTGTCGGCCTGTCCCCCTCTTCTCCTCATCTCCAGCTGCCTCCCGCACCTCAGCAGCAGCGGCATGATCTGCCTGGGAGGGTCGCGGGATTTCTTCCGCATGAGGGATGTGCAGCACGGTGGGGATGGCGGACATCGACAGCCGAGCCGACACCGACGTCTCGTCTCTCCTCCGGGGCTGATGTGAGGGGGGAGATGAGGTTGAAACAGTGTCCAAAGATTGGGAGACCTTGGCCTGGCCGGCGGTATCTATGAGTGTCCGAAACACCTGAGTCGGTTGCAGACCTGACAGGCACAAAGACAGAGGTGGCAGGGCAGCAATGTGGGATGTGAGTGGGTGTGAGCCCTCACTCATTCACTCACTCGGTGCGCGTCTGCCGAATAGTCTGAATGGGTGGTAGACGGCCACATGGCCGTCACCGAGTGAGACAATCACTCGCTTGTTGACCAGATCAGCAGCCATCGACGTCACAAACATACTCCGACGCTCCGTTTGCTACCCCCACAGAACGAACAGAGAATCGATATCTACAGGTCTCGCTTTAACGGTGTGTCAGTCAGTCAGTCAGTCACCTCTTCCTTGCCACAGGGAGCCACCCCTCCGCCGCTTTGTTGCTCCATGCGGCTGGGGGGTCTGCCGGGCGTGGTGTGTGTGGTGGCTGCGGGCGATCTCGCTGATTGCCGCCTCACAACGCTCAGACGGGAGTGGCGCGGCGCACCTGCCGCGAAGGACATGGAAAGACCCTCGCCTCCCGTCGTGCTTCCGACAGCAGACCGTCGCACGCCGAGTAAAGCTGCAAATACGGACAGCCAAGACATGAGAGAGTAAGACAGTATCTATCTATCGCCACTCACACGTGTCTTGCCCAAAGGTGACCCTCCGTGCCGTCTCGCCGCCATCAGCATGTCCCTCCACTCCACGGTGGATCGACAGCCCCCGCCCCCTGGCCGCCTCTCCCATTGCCTGTTTGCGCTTCGACGCCCACTGTAAGACCATCCGACGGGACAGCATCAGGGGAGACACGCTCTGCCGACCGGACAATGGCCTTGCCATATGCATGACGGCCTCGTGTAGCCTTGCGGGCGGCGGTTTGGTCGCGGCAGGTGACCTGGGCGATAGAGGGGAGAAGACAGCAGAGGAGGGGGTGAAGGTGGATGGGGATCGGCGGCCGCGGGGCGACGAGGGCAAAGGGGATGACAGCCGGCTCGGCGATCGTCTGGCTGGGCTTCTGGGTGAGCGGGGCGAGGGCTTTACCTTCTCCTGCAGCTCTAGCCTGGCGGCCACCTTCTGCCACCATTTGTCCAGCTCTTTCGCAAACTCACTGGCGCGGCTGGGCGCCGTGAGGAAGGCAGCCACGTCTTCGAGTCTCTGGTCGTTGGGCAGTGTGATTCCCTTGGCCTGGAGATGCCGCATGTGATCAGACGGCTCCAAGACATGCACGGGATGCAGCTGCAAAGGCACTCGCACAGCACATCAAGTGACACGGCGCCATTCTTAAGCAATGGGTATTGATTGTCTGGTTTACTACCTTGATGTGTTTGGAGTGCTGGAAGACGGCCAGTGCAGGGCGGTGCATGTCCAGGGGCTCCTCGCGCATGACGCCCATGTGGTCCTTCTTGCATCGGTATAGCTGCCCATGGATGTCGCCGTGCAGCCTGTTGATGCGATCCAGCATCTCACACTGGTGCGAGTGCTCCGTGTACAGCGACTTCTGCCGCCGCCTCTCCGCTGCCGTCAGATCGCCCTTCTGCTTCCGCGCGCGAATGCGAGTCAGACTGACAGAGAGACAGAAGGACACATCAGGACACAGGAGACATGGCGACATTGTATCTGCAGTGCCACACACATACCTACCTACCTGTCTTTGAACGACTTGTAAGCTCTCTTGACGCCCAGGACGGTCACAAAGCGATCAAAAGCTGATCTGGCCGCCACTGTTTCATCTTCCTGAGGCCGATGGACACAGCAATAGTGGTGCCGCATTGAAATCCTTGAGCATAGTGGTCAGTCACCTTTTCCACCGAGCTCAACGAAGTGAATGTCCGGCTGATGCGCGGCTTCGCACGCAGCGGGCCCTCATCGTGGCCATCCGTCGGACGCTTCTTGCCTCGCGACACAACCGCAGCTGCGGACGGCCGCTTGGCCTCGCCCGTGAGGCTATCCCGCACCTTCGGCTTGCTGTCGGAGTACCGCCGACGGACGACCAGATCGCTCATTTTGGCAGAGAGCCTCAGCGATTCTTGCACTTCCCTCTGCTGGGCCTTGTCCTTCTCTTCCCGTGCATATTGAGACGCACCGAGCGACGAATACGACGGAAAGGCCGGCACGAGCGTTAGCTGGCCGTGCGGGACCAGCTCAAAGACGACATCGCTCTGTCGGTCCTCTGCAGGGGATTTGGTGTCCTCAGCTGTGGGCGGGGCCCCCTTGCTGTGGAAAGCGCGGAGTTCCCATAGAGTGACGATGCCGTCCTGTGCAGCCGTGAGGACATGGAAGCTTGTGGGATGGTGGCGAACGGGGAATGCAACTCTGCAATACAATAGACGAGGCGGAACTTCAGACGGTGTGTGCCATACAATACAATGTCCTGCTTGCATGGGGACATCCATATGTCCCTACCTCACTGAGTGCTCAATGCTCGCGTAGGGAGGAGCCCCAGACACATGGGATTTGAAGAAGGTCCCCCCCAGCTGCGTCAGCCGCACCACAGCATCGCCACCCAGCGTCGCCTCCGCCCTCGCCTCCCTCTGCAGACCCTCCTGCAGTATCAGATCCAGCACATTCGGCCACGTCACCTCAAACGGAGGATTCCTTGGTGGACACGACCCCCTGAGCCCCAGCTCCAGGAACCGCAGCAGCCTCTGTGCCTCCCTCTCGTCCTCCTGCTTCGGCTTGGGCGCTTCGAAAAGGACCGTCGGCGCTTTGCCGAACTTGCTGCTCGCCGTGAGCCCAACAGCACGCCGCCGTCTGGGGGAGACATCCTCTTGAGGGGGGACAATTGGGATGTGCTCCGGTTTTTCGGAGGACAGAAGGCGGGCGAGGTGCTCGCCGAGCGTCTTGACGTTGGTGCTGCGGAGGCCTGTGGCTGACGTGAGCTGCAGGAGCGCTATTGCGGCCATCTGTTCGCCTTCTGCCGCCTTCTTTGCGAACCAATGCAGCGGCACTCGCAGGGGCTCCTCAAAGAGCTGCTTCAACGCCAGATGCCGGTCAGGGTCGAGCTGAAACAGGCTGTGCCGAGAGGAGCTGTCCAACTGAGGCGCCGTCTGCCGCTCTTCATCGTCAGATCTGCCATCGGATGAGGACGTGCTGCTGGCGTCGTGCATGATTGTGTCGAGGTACTCCCTGGGTGTGAGGGGCGGCTTTTTGGGGCTGGCGGCTCTCTTGTGCTGGGCGGGCTGGGGCGGCCTCTTGAGACCATCATCGCCGCGACGGGAGTCTTCGAATAGGGACTCCATGTCCCACGTCAGCTTGCGAGGCATCACTCCCCTCCCAAACCGCTGCATTGGGTACTCCCCGCCACCCTCAGTCGACGTCGACAGTGTGCTGCGGCTGACACTGCGCCTGCCGCCATCGTGATCAGAGTCGAAGAGGAGCCCAGGGAGGGATGGCCGCTCGAGAACGGGCACGTCCTGCCTCGGAGATGCAGCGGGCGGTCTCATCCTAGCTGCCGGCAGTCTCATGACGAATCTGCGTGGGGGCCTCTGGGGGGGCTTTGCCGTCTCAAGTGGATATCGCGGAGTCAAACCTGGCCGTGAGATCCGGCCATGATATGCATGTTTAGTGACTTGAAAGCACACAATGACACGAGTCCACTGCTGCTTACTCCTCCACCCATCGATATCACACACATGGACACAAGAAACATGAATGCAATGCAAGTCGGTGGCCTGTCAGCTGTCAGCTGTCTGTCATGTCACATGCAATCCACAATCCACCCATAATCGCTTCCGCAGCGGCTAGGCACAATGCATCCGTCCATCCATCCATCCATCCACTGCACAGCGCTCAACCACCGATACCAGTTGGATACGAACAAACACATAATGTGTGCTGTGCTGGTCGAGCGCGTCAGGGGAACGAGGGGCGAGTGAGTGGCGTCCACCGTCCGTCCGTCCGTTCCTCCATTCGTCCACCCATCCATCCATCCATCCATCCACCGATTTGATTCTTTTCAAAACTGCACGCACCAGCCAAAGCCGCACATCCAATCCAGCACACACACACACACACACAGAGAGAGAGAGAGAGAGAGAGAGAACATAGATATCATCAACAAACAGAGAGGGGGTGAGGGGGAGTGTGTGCATTATAATGGTGGGTGGCCCCATTAGTGTCACATGTAGACTGACGTACGTGGAAGTACGGGTGGGGTGGCAGGTAGGGTAGCATCAGGATCCCTTCAAGGCGTGGGGTGCAGTGCATCCACCCATCCATGATCCCATCAGTCCGACCGAGTCGAGTCGAGTCAGCTTGCTGGCCGCCCCGCCGGAACTCACTGCAGTCAGCCACGCAGAGGCCACGCTGCTTAAACCAAACCAGAGAGACATACAAACACACACACAGACACACACACAGACACACACAGAGAGACAAACAGACAGAAGAAGAAAACACAAACACACAGAGAAAGACAGCAGACAGACAGACAGGGAAACAGCAAGCAGGAAAACAGCAAGCAGGGGGAAGCAGGGAAACACAATGAAACACATATTTCCATATCACAGGCAGACAGACACGCATCAACCAATCCACTCAGTGGCCAATACAACAACGCCCGCTCTCTCTGCCTCACTCACTCACCCCCTCCCGCTCTCTCGCCTGTGTGGGTGTCCCTCCCTCCCTCCCTCCCTCGTGTGTGTGTGTGTGGATGTGTGCGCGCCCATCCCCTGAGTCAGAAAGGGTTTTCGTAGCTGCCCCTTGCGAAGGCGGCCACGTCGTAGATGGCGCAGTGGATCTGCTTGCCCCCGAACCACCGGCCGTTCAGCTCGGGCACCGCCTTCTTGGCCTCGTCGGGCTGCGCGAAGGCCACAAAAATCACCACCTTGTCGCTGTCGCGGTTGACGTGCGTCTTGACCGTCATGACGGTGCCGTAGTTGCCGCACTCCTGGCGGATCTCGTCCTCCAGGTCGTCGTCCACCTCGTCCGGCGCCACCATGTCCGTCATCGCTATCAGCGTGCCCTCGGGCAAACTGGCGGCGGGGGCGAGGGGGGCGGGGGTCGGCGACGGCTGGTTGGCCACCGCTGCTGCTGGCGGTGGGGCGGGTAGGCCCGCCGCAGAGCCTGGGGCTGCCGCCAACACACCCGCCGCACCCGCCGAGCCCGCTAGGCCGTTGACGGCACCAGCGACAGCAGCTGCAGCGTCGCCGAGTGCTGGCGCGGCGCCGTTGCCGAGCGGTCCTGGGATGGCGAGGTTCGCGAGCAGCGGGTTTGCCGCCGGGATGGTGCCGGTGGGCTTGGCCTGTGCGGTGGCCCAGTTGACCTTGAGAGTCTTGCCGGCGACTTCGAAGCCGTTCATGGTCTTGATGGCGAGCTCGGCCTGCTCCTGTGTGGCGAACTCGATGAAGCCGTAGCCGCGGTGCTGCTCCTTCTTGTCCAGCGACGGGATCAGCTCGCAGGCCACGATCTGCCCGAACACCTGGAAGATCTGCTTGACGTCGTCAGCGTTGAACTGGTACGGAATGAACCCCACGTAGATGCGCTTCATCGCCAGATCGGCCGCCTGAGACGGACTCACCGCACCACCCCCTGCCGCCAGGGCCTGCGCGGCCAGGGCGGCCTGCGCCACACCGGCCTGTGCTGACGGCAAGGCCGCCCCACCCATCCCTGTGCCGCCCAGCAGGCTCGCCGCCGCCAGCGCGCCAGCTTGTGCTGCGTTGGCTCCCAACCCTCCGCTGAGCGATGCCGCCGTGGGTGCGGTGGCGTCGCCTGCCTGGGGTGAGGGTCTGCCGAGCCGCACGGTGCGCCCCTTGATCTGGAAGCCCTGCATGGCAGCCAGTGCCTGCTCGGCCATCTCAGGTTTCTGGAACTCGATGAAGCAGAATCCCTTGGAGCGGCCGCCCTCCTTGGGCATGTCAATGGAGGTGATGCCGCCGAACGCCATGAACACCTGCTTGATATCCTGCACACACAGCACAGCACAGCACAACACAACACATCACAACACCAGGGATGAGATGCCGTTCGCTCTGCAGGGGTGGGTGTTGGGTGCGTGTGCAGCTCACTCACCATTTCCGTGAGTGTGTAGTCGAGGTTGCCCACATAGATGCGGCACATCCGCGACATCTGAGCCTTGGTCTGGGCCAGCAGCAGGCTCTCCTGCAGACTGGCCGGCGACGGACTCGCTACCGCACCCAGACCACTGAACACACACACAAAACACACAAACGAACCAGACATACCGTACCCATCACACACACAAGTGTGTCGCCACGCCATGCCATGCGTGTGTCGTTCCCTCCCCGTCCTACCCGCCTCCAAGCGGCGGTGCGGGAGCTCCCGCCCCTCCACTGGCGGCCAAGCCCAGCAACGCCGCGGGGTTGGCCAGCGCGGCTGTGGCAGGAGCCGCACCACCCTCCCCTCCAGTGGTGGTGGGTGGCTCGTCCCATCCGGTGCGCTTCCTCCGCTTGCGTTCCTCCCTGCCGGCCCTCTCCTTGCTGTCCCTGTCCCTGCTGTCCCTATCCCTGTCTCTGTCGCGGTCACGGTCACGGTCACGGTCACGGTCACGGTCATCGTCGTAGTCGTCGTGGCGCTCGCGCTTGCTGCGCCGCTCGCCCTCGTCCTCCTCCTCCTCGCGCCGGCTGCGACGCTCTGACGACATCCTCTGACAGATCTTTTGGCTTCTTCCACTCTGCTTGTGATCTGAGCTCGCAAGCTTGGCTAGGGTGCTCCCTGAAACTGCTGCTGCTGCAGGGAGGAGCCTTCGTCAGGCGGCCTTTGCTGAGCGTCTGTCTGCCTGCCTGCCTGGTCGGTGTTTCCTGCCTGTTTTGCCGGGTTTGGTTTCTGCTTCTCTAGTCTGGTGACTCTTGCTGGTCCCTGTCGCCGCCATGACGGAGGCTCCCCGGTGGCTGATCCCCTTTTACATGGCTCTCAACTTCACGACGTCGGTGCTGATCATCTGGGCGAACAAGATAGCCTTCAACGCGGGCTTCAATTTCACCGTCAGCCTCACCACGTTGCACTTCACCTTCACGTTCGTCGGCCTGGAGATCGGCAGCCGATACGGCCTCTTTGACAAGAAGGCGCTCTCCATCATCTCGGTGGTGCCCATCAGCCTGGCCTTCTGCGGCTTTGTGGTGTTCAACAACCTAAGCCTGCAGTACAACGCCGTGGGCATCTACCAGCTGCTCAAGGTGCTCACCACACCAACGATCATCGTCCTGCAACATACGCTATACAAGCAGGTCGGTGTAGGGTGCCTGCCACACACAGACCACACCCAGGGAGATGGAATGGAACACTCTTGGCTTGTGTGTGCCTTGTTCCGTCAGGTGTTGCCCTTTTGGCAGATCATATCGCTAGTGCCTGTGTGCGTGGGGGTGGCGCTGGCCACTGTCACGTCCATCGAGGTCAACTTCTGGGGCCTCGTCTTCGGCGGGGCAGGCATCATTTCAACATCGCTCTACCAGATATGGGTCAAGAAGGAACAGGTGCGCGAGGGTGCACAGGAGCTTGATTGCACTGTGCGACGTGCTAAGAGATGTGTGTGTGTGTGTGTGTATGTGTGTGTGGTTGGCTGGTGCGTGGCGTGCCCCATGCAGGAGTCTCTGCAGTGCACATCTCCGCAGCTGCTGTACTACCAGTCGGCCGTGTCGGGTGTGATGCTGTGCTGCCTGGTGCCCTTCATGGAGCCGCTTGTCACCGACAAAGACGGCAACCCGGGGCTGCTCCTCTTCGACTTCACCCCGTGGGTCACATTCTGGATACTCACTTCAGGTAAGTCGGTACCCACCCGGCCGGCCTGTCAGTCACGACATACATAGGCATGACATGACATGACATGAGGCGGCCGGCGGTCGTGGATCTGTCTGTCTGTCTGTGTGTCTGTCTGTCAGCGGCGTTGGCCTTCCTGGTGAATCTGTCGATCTTTCTGGTCATCGGCAAGACGTCTCCCATCTCCTACAACGTCCTGGGCCACGGCAAGCTCACCTGCATCCTCCTCACCGGATACCTCGTTTTCGGCCAAGAGGCCACTTGGAAAAACATCACGGTAAGCCACCAATCCCTCGCGAGCTCGTCCGCACGCACCACAGCCATAGGCACTCTCTCTCTCTGTGTGTGTGTGTGTGTGTGTGTCCTGGGGGGGGACAATGAATTGAATGAGTGCAGGGCGTGATAATGACTCTGATCGGCATTTTCTGGTACACCCATCTAAAGCTCCAAGCAGCCTCCGAGCCCAAACAGAGCAAATCACCCCACCAACAGAACAAACTTGTCAACAAGGACGGCGCCCACAAGGAGGCGCGTGAGCTGACGGAGAGGGACCACAGCAACGTCTCGACCGAGGCGGGCTCCCCTTTGGCCAACGACGAGGAGCCGGGGGGCTCCAGCGACGAAGACACACAGATGCTGATCGCACACCACAGGGGGGAGGGGGGCATCAGCCCACACGGCGGCCCGGGGAGGGAGGAATGAATGACCTGCCTTCGGTTGACCGAGCGATGGACACTAGGAAGGTGCTGGCTGGTTGGTTGGCTGGTTAATGAGACAGGGGAGGGAGGGAGGGGTGTTTGCTGTGTATATACATGACATGCACATGGATATCTAACGACTGACTGACTGACTGTGTATACGTACGGATGCCTGTTGGCTGCAATGCAATTGGGGGCGGCGTGACGGACGGACGGATGGATGGATGGATGGATGGATGGCCGGAGCGACCAATTCAATCGGGATGGAGGGAGGGTGGTCTATGTAGCTATCCAGTGACCGCACTGGCAGACAGACAGACAGACAGACAGGGTGGGGAAAGTGATCCGTTAGTACTATGTATGTATGTATTGATAAGTCGGCAGGCATTGCGCTGAATGGGCCGCATTAATTGCCGCGTTTTTCTGTTGTCGATCGACACAAACAAACAAACTTGGATACCTACCTACTTGTACTTGTCCGTCCATGTAGCTAGGCGATCTGCTCACTCACTGGCTCCTTCCTTGTCTGTCTATGGTGTGCTGTCTGTGTATCTCTCTATCTACTTCTGCCCGTCCTCCCAGGCTGCTGCGGCTATGTGGGTGTGCGGATACACTCACTGGCGGCTGCAAGTTAGCTACGAGTCTGTGAGTCTGTGTGTGTGTGGACAGTGGGAGGCGTGTGTGTATCCAGCTCCCTGTCTGTCTGCCTGCCTAACCTGCCTGCCGTGGAGGGGAAGTTTGTACTCGTGTGTGGGTGTGTGAGTACGGACCTGCCGACTGTATCTATCATGGGGATGCATTCATTCCACATCAACGTTCGTTGTCTGCCACCCTTATTGCCTCTCTCGCCACCCGATCAAACACCATTCCCTACTCGGCCCTGCACAAACCGCGTCCCGCTGCACATCCGTCTGCTCCTACATGAGGGGTGTGTGTCGACGTGGTCGGTGTGTGTGGACATTGTGAATGATGCTGCTCGTTGTTGGTCGCACGACTTGGTGATGAAAGGCACAGAGGCCACGATAGTCTGTGGTCAGTAGGCAGTCCTTTTATCTACGCTACAGCAGTCCTTCATCAAAAGTCTTTCAAAGACAGACAATCGATGCTAACAAACACGACAAGCTAACAACACAGATGCTCAACAAGGGTCGTCACCCCACAAGAGCCCCGTCTACCAGCGCCATGCAATCCACCGCCGCATGTCCACAAGAAGGCGACCGTTTTCGAGTTTCCTCGAGATCCCCGCCGTCGCCACTTCATTGCCCTGGCCTCCCTCTGGGTGGCTCACGGGCTGAAGTGCGTGGTGTACATCTTGCTCCTGCTCCCATAGAAAAATGATGGCAGATCAGCTGCCGACAGGTGGATACAGCCGAGGCAGACGCCTCAAGGCCGCCCAGCCAATACCGACACACCACAGAAATCTTGAAAGAAGCGGCCTCGGTCCTACAGAACAGTCAAGGAGGTGAAAGGGAGGAAGTGTCTCTCCGTATTGAGTCGGTACGCCCTCTCGGTTGTGCCTCTCGGTTGTCCCTCCTTGGTTGCAGGTGTGGGTCATCCCATGGGTCGGACGGCCGCAGCCATCCGGCCCGCGGACGGAGGGGACGGCCGCAGCCATCCGGCCCGCGGACGGAGGAGAGCCGCCTTGGGGGATTACTCGGACACTGGGTAGCGACTGGCGAGGGGCGAGGGACGGTGGGGCGCACCTGGCAGAGTCGACACGCCATCCAGCACTGAACGACAAAAGAAAGACAAAGAGACACACATGCAGAGAGACAGTATAGCTACACCTA
>CDMY01000294.1:55461-87901 GCA_001179505.1 Vitrella brassicaformis | reverse complement strand
AGGAACGGGGCTCGTCTTGATCGATCTACATCGGTTCGTCCTTCTTTCCTTCCTTCCTCTCCTGACCTTTGTCCTCAGCTCGATGGTCTGCTCCCCAATCACCGCCTGATCTGAGCCAGCGTCAGCGTCAATCACCGCAGCTTCATTTGAGGGCCCAAGTGACAGCATGGCACGCTGCCCATCATCTCTCTCGCGAGCTGCAGTCGGTCTGTCAGCAGCACCGTTTCCGTCTTCTTCTTGGTTCGATTGGAGCAGCGCTGACGGGTCGGTGACCATGTGGCTTGTCCATTTTGCCGCCCATCGCGCGATCACCGAGCGGAACTGGTGCGTCTGGGTCCTGTACCAGAAATGGTGGTTGCTGAAGCACCTGATGTAGTAGTGCCGCCATGGCAGAGAGCACACGAATCTGCCACCAAGCTCCTGCTGGCAACACACGCTCCACAAGTAGTCACTGTCAGAACCTGCATCAACCACCAGCAACACAACACAACAGAACAGCACACGTGTTGGATGGATGGATGGCATTGCGCATGCTGACTAACCGACCAGCGGTGGCGTCTCTGAAGCGCCTGTTGACGCGCTGCAGCAGATCCAGCTCATAGCCAACCAGAAAGGTAAGCACCTCCGCAGCAACCAGCGCCTGCCATCAAGACAAACACACTCAGCGCATTCTTCTTTGACTGACTTCTCCTTCTTGCTTCCGTTCCCGTACCTCGTGCTTTGTCCTCCACGGCCTCCTGTCGCCTCCTCTGGCCACCTCGCCATTCATCGCTTTCAATGAGCGAATGACTCAATCGAACAACGACAAGATCTGCCTCTCATCTCTTCCCATTCTCATCCTTTGCGAATTCCCAGTCTTGGCACCCAGGATTCATTTAGCTCGCAAATGGCGAGCTGGTGGCTGGATTAACCGACCGACCGACGGAAGGCACCCGCGCCGCAGTGACCACACGACAACAAAAGGAAGCAAATCGTTGTCACACAAATCTGAGAGATGAGTGCGTATACGGCTGACGGCAGGCTAGATCTGCGGCCTCTCGAAGACCAGAGGTTCGATGCTGCCAAATGGCTGGACGGCCTCATGCAGGAGTTCCAGCTCACCGCCGCAGCCGGCACCAATGCAAGCAGACAGGGCCGGCCGCTCTCGCAGGGCCAGAAGGGAGCAGCCCCTTCGTCGTCAGCATCAGCCGCCGCCCCTGGGATGGACTCCTTCCTGTCGACTCTGTCCATGCAGCTGCAGATGGCGTGTGCGGACCTCTCGTCGTCTGTCGAGGTGGTCGGCAGCCAGATCGTGAGCTCCATCCCGGGCCTCCTGAGCGACATCGGCAAGATGCGTCACGAGATCAGCCGGTGCAAGGAGCGGCTACGGGTGCTGCTTGGGGAGCTGTCGATCGTCGACACGGACCAGCAGGAGAGCCTGGCCTTCCTCTCGGAGATCGACGCCGCCAAGGGACGACTCGAGACGTGCAAGCGCGTGCTGACCGAGATCCACCAGTGGGAGTATCGCGTCAAGGAGATCGAGGCGCTGCTGGTGTCGGGCAGCCTGCTGCCCGTGTCAGGCCACCTCACCGCCCTGCAGGAGACCGTCGAGGTGCTGGAAGTCCTTCCCGAGTACTCGAAGCGCGCCGCGGTGGCCAAGCGTTTCCACGACCAGCTGATGGCCGAGGTCAAGCACAAGATGGCCGCCGCCATGGCGGATGTCAACGTCAAGGAGCTGCGGATGTGCGCCGAGGTGTTCGGCCAGCTCAAGGATGATGGGGGCGCGGCGTGGCTGGACGCGGCGAGGGAGTGTTTTGCTGAGGAGTGTCGGGACATCTGGGGCAACCTCTGGCGGCGGACCACCATGGGTGCCGACGGGGAGGGGGAGGGCCGGCAGGGAGAGACCCTTAGACATGACAAAGGTGGGCCACCAACAGACAGAGAGGAGGGAAGTGGGAAGTGGGAGGGAAGGTCGGGTTTCGTTTCATGTGTTTCTCGTCTCGTGTCTGTGTGTGCATACGTGCAGCAGGTGACCTGTTGGATGGGGGCGGTGGTGGGTATGCCGAGCCCGAGAGCCGTCTGAGCGAGAACGATGCCGTCCAGCTCTTCTTCGAACAGACTTCCAAACAGATCAACAGGGTGGGGGAGTGAGAAGATCAGAGTGTCCCCATCCCTCATATATCGTCGCCGAATGGCACAAACTGCGTTCTCTCTTTCTTGTCTGTCTGTGGTGTCTGTCATGTCAGCACACCCAGCTGCTCAAGGCCGTGAGCGACTACCAGCCCGAAACCCCCCGCCACTCCTCACCCACACACCGCACACCCGCACACGACGAAGCAGATGAGGACGGCGGCCTCTCCAGCCCACACTCACCATCAATGCTGCTCGGCGGCACATCGGGAGACACCAACCTCCCGGAAGAGTCCCTCACGACCACGACCACATCGCCCCGTGGCCATCCACAGGTGGGCGCGGCGCCGCTGGTGCTGGAGATCGACTGGAAGGAGCTCATTGCTGGCCTGGTGCGGACGAGCGTCACTGTGCCACATGCCGACGTCGGGCGTCTCATGAAGTGGGCCATGGAGCAGAGGAGGACCGCTGAGGCTTATCAGGTGTGTCATGCGGCCCGGCCGCCCACACGACGGCCCAGCCACGATGGATGCAGCTTTGCTTTCATCCATCTGATCTGCCTGCGTGTCATGCATTAGATCTTCGAGCGTCTGGTGCAGGCGTACGAGCAGAGCTGCCTTCTGCTGTGCGCCACGCCCATCATCGCCGAGAGCGAGAGGCGCCTCTGGCCAACAATCGCCGTCGTCACTCCTGCACCAGCCGAGGAGACCCATGGCGGCACCCCAGCGGTGCGTGAGAGCCTTCTGCCCGACGGGCTGCTGCGGGGGATGGGCCAGGTGCTGCTCGCTAAGCTCCGGGAGAGCATCGCGAAATCGCCGCCATTCAACCCCTCATGGCCGCCGTCACAGGTCGGTCAGTGTGTCTACCTATCGAGAGGACTCATTCCATTGGGTGTGTGTTGTGTTGTGTGTGTATGGGTGTGTTGTCTGTCTACACAGGCGGTGTACGAGGCCGAGACGGACGCCATGAAGGTGTTGTGGCGGCTGACGCAGAGCGGCGAGGCCCTTAAGGACTTGTCGGCTGCACTCCTGGCGCCCGTGTGGCTGGCCGGCATCGAGGACATTTGCGCCGAGTACTGGAAGAGGTGGACGCCCCTCTGCGACATCTTCACCAACACCATCAAACACAAGGCAAGCCAAGCACCACACCACACCAAGCCACCGGCAATCCATCCACCCTCCCTCCCTCTGTGTGGCTAACCAGGCGTCCACTCTGCAGCGGCAGCGTGTGTCTGGCCCGTCTGGCGGTGTGGGGCTGGGTGCGGGTGCGCTTGTGCCGCTGGATGTGTCGCTGCTAATGACGTGCCTGCAGTTCCACAACCTGCTGGCCGTCCTGGCCGACAAGTTCGCGGCCCTGCAGGGGTCGGCGCTTGCCACTGCCCAGGCCGTCTACCACCGCCCCACGAGGCTCAACACACTGCAGAAAACGCTCAAGAAGTGAGGGAACCAGACACACAAAACACACACACCTGTCCGTGTGGACTTGCCTCTTGTGTCTCTTCCCCATCTGCGTGTGTTGTGCGTCCGTCCGTCCATCCAGCGATCTGATGCCGTCTCTGTCGACGATCCCGACGGCGAGTGTTGCCAAGGCCTTGCAGATAATCGAGTCGCAGCCACCAGCTGAGACGCAGCCGCCCGAGGGCCCACCAGCCGCGTCTATCCCCCCGCCGCAAGCCCCAGGGTCATCCGATGGGCCCTTTGTCCTGGCTGTGGCAGTGGCGGAGTTTGACCGTTTACGGAGTCGCGTCAAGGATGTCGTGTCGCAGTGCTGCACATACCCTGTGACCGTCACGCTTCAGGTCGGTGGGTGGGAAGGTTCGATGTGTGTTGCAATGCACCTCATGGCTGTCTTGTCTTGTCTTGTCTTGTCTTGTCTTCAGGATTATCACAGCTTGACCGAGTGGACGGCGGTCTCCAACGACACACTGATGGTACCTTACGTGTACAGTGCACTGCTGTGGGTCAATCGGTTGGTTACAGCATCCTATGGCCGTGTGTTGTGTAGGGTGAGGTTGGTCTGTCTGGTTCGCCGACGTCGCTAATCACAGCGGTGGGTGAGCACCTGCTCTCCCTCGTCCCCCACCTCGAGTCACACTCACAGCAACACCAGCAGCAGCAGCAGCAGGTGGCCAACCAGACACCCGTATCGCCCGCACACGGCCCACAGGTACACACAGACAGACAGGCCTGGTGGACACATCCACACGCGCGGCACTCGTGTGGAGTGCATATCAGTGTGTGTGTGTGTAGGAGTCTGGTGCGTCTGTGTGGCTCCCCCGTGTGCTCGGCTCAGTCGGCAGCACTCTCCTGGCAAAGGCCGCGCAGGTCAGACAGTCACGCATTCTATCAACCCACCCCCCTCACTCACTCAGCCATCTGGCTGCTTGCCTGCCTGCCTCTCTCTCTGTCGTCTCTCTCAGATAGAGCGTCTAAGCAGCGGCGGTCTGCGTCAGCTGGCCACCGATCTGTCCTACATCCAGAAGGTCATCGAGGCACTCGGCGGGGCGGCTGAGATCGTCGACCTCACCACATGCCTTGACGCCATGCAAAAGCAGCTGCAGCCGAAGGGTGGTGCCCAGGGGCAACCACCGGCGCGGGACCAACCGTCTGCCGATGGTAGCCAACAGGGGCGGCTGGAGTACTACCAGACACTGATCCGGGCCAAGCTGCAGGCGGAGATGGACGCGCAGATGGCAGCCAGGGAACGAAGGGAGGGTGGGGACAAATAGCCAGGGTGCCGTGTCTGTCCTGTGTCTGTCGATGAATTCAACGTCGGTCGCGTGTGTGGCCGCCTGTCTGACACGTGTGATCGTCTTGACAGTCAGTGTCAGTGCATTCATTCTGAAACAACCGAAGTTGCATTCGTGTGTCATGTGCGTCGAACTCGGTAATAGCAAAAGCCGAGGCTGTGTCAGACTGCTTTTCGTCATTTTGGTCCCATTCAGATCCTTCCACAGCCCGTCACGACCGAAGCCGTGTGGGTCATCACGGTTGTGCCTCTCGCGAGGCAGACCATAGAGTCCCATCGGGCGGGAAGCATAGCTCATCGTCATGGGTGATGAGTTGGTCTGTCGCTGTGGTGGAGAACTGTTGGAAACACTATAGAAGTGATCCTGTTCGAGCACAGTCGACAATCGCAAGAGGTTGAGAATTTGCATAGGTCAACACAGATCTCGCGTCGGTGATGGCTGACGAGATCGGATGGCCGGAACCGGTGGGATGAATCCCCCCTGTGCTTGCCAGCAGCCGAGAGGCCCGTCTTTGTCCTGCACGAGATGAGATGCGGATCTCTCCTTTGTCGATACGATGAGGCATCGCCATGACATCCAGGAGATGGCCGATGATGAGGGCGACGATGGGTGAGAAGACCAAGCAGAAGGCCCTTGACAGGGCTGGTTGATGCAGCATCAAGATCCACGCCAAGATCTATCTGCTGCGTAGCGCCGACGCGAGTGTGTCAGAATGCTGAGGCCGCGTCAGGAGAGGGATGAGCCGCACCGATATCGATGTCGTGGGTACATGGGTGCCTGGTTGCGTGATGTGTGTGTGCAGGCCGCAGCTGGACGCTTCTTCGGACCACACTCGCTGGAGACTCGACTCGCATTAGTTAGTTGGGCTGACCGATATGACATGCATACATGACCTGTGCGTGTGAGTGTTGTGTGTGTTACGGAACGGAACGGAAGACCTTTGTTGGTTGGGCTGATTGCAATGCACTCAGAAAGAAAACTTGATTGTCACTCATGCATCATGAAGGACACGACACCCACACACACATGGCATGGCAGGAATCCATCAATTGAGTAGTGAGTCCACACACGCACACGCAGCCAGCCAGCCAGCCAGCCAGTCGGTCGAGTCAGCCGTCAGCCAGTCAGTCAGTGAGTCGTACACAGAAGCCCACTTTGGCCCATCCATCCATCCAGACAGGCGTTGACACACACACACAGGCATTAATCATTCAAACGCCACGACCAGAAATAAATGGCATGCATGCAATGCAAAACATCCACACCCGCCGCCGCCGCCGCCCCTTGTGTGCCAAAATCGAGAAGCGTTGATCGCTGTCTGTCTGTGTGAGTCAGTCGTCAAAACGGTGTTCGACCAGCCGGCCAGGGCGGCCAGCCAGCCGCCATTGCTCCTTCCTTGCTCCAACAGTCCGTCGATTTGATAGTGTCAGAGTGTGTAGTGAGTGCTACGTGGGCTAGTTGCTGACTGACTAGCTCCCTCCCTCCCTCCCTCTCAACCTGTACACGCCACTGCACTCACTGGCCATACAGACGAACGAACATGAATGAATGAGTGCGCATGCAGTGCACAGACCCTCACTCGCACACACACACACACAGCCATCCGTCCAACCAACCATCCATCCATCCGAGCACATCACATGCATGGCGACATGGTTCTTGGGCGGTCGGTAGGAAGGTAGTCAGGTTGGTCAGTCAGTATGGAGCGTAGCCGTTCATGGCCCCGCTCCCGCTCCCGCCGCCACTGCCCCAGGGACGGCTGCCGACGGGGATTGTGTTAGCACCTGGCAGATGGATGGATCCATCACACACACACCATACACACAGACGGAAATGCACATGAAATGTCGTGTCGTGTCCGTTATCCTTCGTGTGTCCATGTGTCTGTCTGTCTGTACCCTACCCGTCTCGAAGTGAGCTCCTGAGTATCCGCCGCCACCGCCAGGTCGGCCGCCACCGCCCCACCGACGGCCGCCACCGCCCGCACCACCTGCAGCCAGTGCACACACCACACCACATCACACGAACCGACCGATGGAATAATACAGAAATGCGTCTCGTCTGTGTGTTGTGTGTGAGTAGGGAGCGAGTACGCACCTTGTGCGCCTTGGAGTCGCCTGAGCTCCTGTGGAACCGGCTGGTTGGCCTCCTCCAAGACCTGCATACACACACACACGACGCACAGAAGGCACAAAGATGGTATGGTGGGTGGATGTCTGTGTGTCGGGGAGGTGACCTTGATCAGATCCCTGGACATGCGGAACTTGTCACTCGTGAAGTAGGAGTACGCCGAACCTGACACACACCACGCAAACGACGATACATGCGAACACACCTCTCCTCTCTCAGTGCTCTCTCCCTCTGTCTCTCCGCCTGTCTGGTATGCAGCATACACACCGTGGGCCCCCGCCCTGCCGGTGCGGCCAATGCGATGGACGTAGTCCTCTATCTGGTTGGGGAAGTCGTAGTTGATGACGTAGCGCACGTCCTTGACGTCCAGACCGCGCGAGGCCACGTCGGTCGCCACCATGATGGGGTTGGTGCCCGTCTTGAACTCACGCAACACCTGCACCCAGCAATACAGCAATATACACACACACACAGCCATACACACATGTGACGTATGCGTGTGAATCGATGTGTGTGATGGGCGGAGGGCGTGTGGTGTGTGTGGTGTGTGTGGTGTGGTGGGGGGAGGGCTGCTTGGCTTACATAGTCTCGTTCCTCCTGCCGTTTGTCGCCGTGGATGCAGAGGGCCGGGAAGCCGTTCAGCCGCAGGTTCTTGGTCAGGTTGTCCGCACCTGCAGGCAGGCAGTACCCCAGGACACACACACCCGCACCGGACCCCACACCAGACACACAGATGAGATAGATGTACACAAACAACACAGGCTTCCTTCTCTCTCTCTCTCCCTTCCTCCCTCCCTCCCTCTCCCTCTCCCTCTCCCTGTGACCTTTCTTGGTGTCGGTGAAGATGAGGATGCGGCCGTTGTTCATACGTGTCGTTAGCAACTCCTGAGTGCGGCTCCACTTCTGGCTCTCCTACACACATAGACGCAGAGAGGCACAGGCAGAGGCAGGGACCGGTAAGACAGCCGTGCAGCGACCGATGGATGGATGGACAGACGAACGAACCAACGGACCAATCAACGAACGACAAACGGCACTTAAAGGCGACTCGACTTAGACACACAAACGTCCTCTCTCATTGCTTTGCTTGCAGTGCCTGCGAGCCCTTTCTCTCTACCTACGACTAGCTAGCTACAGCTACCGACACAAAAGAGAGAGGACTACCTCAGCTAATCCAATCACGCACCCACCCTCCCAGCCATCCGCCACTCACTATTATCACACACTGCACTCAGTCACTTCACTCTGTCCATCGGTCCGTCCACAGAGAGGTCCTCACAGGCTACTCGGCTGCGGGAGCGAGAATCACCGGCGGGCGGAAGGAACAAGGCAGGCACATCAACCGACCGACATGCCGACCAACAGACACTCTGACTGACCAAATCGACCAGGTCAGTCAGGTGCATCGTCTGTGTGGCGGCAGCAGCGCCGCACGAGCACACACACATACACGATCGCATTGCGGATCGTGCAGTGCAGGCAGTGCAGGCAGTGCTCCGCCCGTCATCAATTGACGAGCGGCTTGAAGTGCCTCTTGGTTTCGTCCTCCAACCGCCCCGCCCTTGGTGGTGGCCTCGCTCCGTAGCCTGTGAATGAACCTCCCTGCAGGAAACGAACAACCAGCAGCCAGACACACCACACCACACAGACACAGAGAGAGAGCAAGGGGCAGGCACAGCGAAGGAAAAGGCACCAGGCAGGGGGGGAGGGGAGGGGAGGGGAGGGGAGGGGAGGGGCTGACGGACGGACGGCAAAAATGGGGCGGGGACTGACTAGGTGGGTGTATGTTAGCTATGTCCACTTAGTGTGCTGGTGGCTGGCTGTCTGATGCTGCTGCTGGATGGATGGATGCGTGTGTCTAGCTAGAACACAGCTATCCCTCTCTCTGCCTCTCTCGCCCCCTCGCTGTCTCTCCCTGGCTGTGAGTGACTTGACGTAAGTAATGTCTGTGCAGTGCATGGGTGTGGGTCTGTCTGTACGTGGTAAAGTGTGGTTCATTAAGCAAGTAAGTCACCTGCAGGATCTCGACATACTGGTTGATGTTGTGGCACGCTCGCAACTCCAACGAACCTGAACACACACACAGCCACAGACGGTCCAATGAGAAGAGATCCCTCATCTCATCATGAATGACCCCATCCGTACCGATGTTGATGTGCACCGGCTCCTCCTTGCAGAGGTCGCGGGCCAACGCCTGAACCTGACACACACATGCCACACACACACAGCGATGGGATGGTCGGCACCTCTACATGGCTCCTCTCCACTACTGTGGCTGTGTTGTGGTATGTACCTACCTCCTTCGGCCACGTGGCGGACCACATGAGTGTCTGCCTGTCGGGGCGGATCTGCGACACGATCTTGCGAATCTGAGGCTCGAAACCCATATCCAACATACTGACATCGACACACACACCACACACAGAGAAGGTCATACACACACCCTCACACAACAGGCAGGCAGGCAGGCAGCTGTCGTCTCATGTGTGTGTACCGATCAGCTTCGTCTAGGGCTAGATACGTCACGCGGCGCAGGTTGGTCGTGCCGCTCTATCACACACACACACACACACACGAGGCACACGAGGCACACGAAGATGATGTTGCCGCCGCACGCACCACCCACTCTGTTTGTTTCCCTCTCTCACTCACCTCGAGGAAGTCTATCATGCGGCCGGGCGTGGCGATGCAAATCTCGACCCCCTCCCTCAGATCCCTCGCCTGCGGACCCTTGGGGGCCCCGCCGTACACACAGGTGTTCTTGATGTGCGACGACCGCCCGAACCGGTCGCACTCCTGCTTGATCTGCACCGCCAACTCGCGCGTCGGAGCCAGCACCAGGACGATCGGCCCGTCGCCGGGCCTCAAGTGCGCCTGTGCGTTGATGTGCACGACGGCCGGGAAGAGGAAGGCGAGCGTCTTGCCGCTGCCGGTCTCGGCGATGCCGATCATGTCTCGGCCGGAGAGGGCGACGGGCCAGCCCTGCATCTGGATGGGTGTGGGGGACTTGAAGCCCGCCTGGGTGACGGCGTCGAGGATGTAGTCGGGGAAGGAGGCCTCCTCGAAGTTGCGCACCGGCTTGGGGACGCTGCGGCCCGCCATGATGGTGATCTGGTTGTTGCGGCGGACGGCGTCGGCCTCCTCGTCAGTCATGGCCTGCACAGCGGGGTGCTCCATGTAGAAGTTCTTCTCGAAAGGGACGACCTCAATGCTGCCCCAGTTGACGGCCTGGAGGTTCCCGCCAAAGCTCTCCTTGGCGCCGTAGCTCCCGCCACCGAACCCTCGCGAACCGGACCCCCCATAGGACCCTCCCCGGCTGTCGTAGCCGCCTGGAGGACCGCGGTAGTCGTAGGAACGGTCTGAGCGGCCGTACGAGTCGCCGCGGCGGTCGTAGTACGCCATGCTGAAGCGAGCGGAGGCACCAGACGGCTAGTCAACGAAAGGGCAAGAGCACAGGTTGCCTCTAGTCACGTGGAAAGCGTCAAAAACTCCAAACAAGACAAGACGGTCGCCAACCGCAGCTCCTCGCTGGCAGTAGCGGTTTCAGGTGACACCCTAGCGGTTTGACGGACACTCATTTGACTTTTGAGGGAAGAGCACCGGCACCGAACAGCATCGCCGCGATGGCGACCTGGGACTGCAGCTTCTGCGGGTTCAGGAATTCGGATTTTCTGCCTTATTGCGAGAGGTGCAATAACCCACGGGAGGATCAGGGCGACGCAGGAGCAGCCGAGCACGTCAGACCGACCAGCAGAACCAAGAAGCCGTCTGCCAAGGCGAATGCGGCCGCTCCATCGTCCTCGAGTCGGTGGACCGGCTCCGCTGCCCCTGCTGCTGCTGGAGGTGATGCGTCTGGTGAGGAGGTGACGTGTCGAATCGAGGGCACTGAGAAGCGCTGCCTCAGATGCACCTTCCTTAACCCATATCGGAACGAGAAGTGAGCTGTGGCACAGACAAGACAGGTCACCCGATGGACGTGATCTGTGGCGCGTGCGTGTTGTTTGGTGTGCTGCAATGCAGGTGTGAGATGTGTGAGGCTGTCCTGAGGCTGCCGCCCCAGCCTCCCCCGGCCATGCCTGGAGCCATCCCATCCACCGCCAGCAGCAACAGGTGACCTACCCGCGCAGACAGTGACCAACACATGTCATGGGTACTGTCTGCCTTTGCCCTCCCTTGCTGCAGTGGCCCCCCTGCTGCTTCACCCGCCCTCTTGAATGGCCATCACGCCCCTCCCCCGCCCCCTATCCCTCCCCCACAGAGCCGCTCCAATGGCATCCAACACCACCAACACCACCAACACCAACAGCAGCAGCAGCAGGAGGAGGGCCTCCCTCTGTATGCCGACCCTGGTGACTACGAAGACTACGAGGCCATGCTGCTCGATTCACAGACACGTGAGCAGGACGGCATCCCGTTCATCGAGTGTGACAGATGCAAGTGAGTTCAGTGAGCACCACTCTGCGCAGAGAGGGAGGGTGTCAGGATTGTCTGTTTCCTCTCTGTCTGTTTCTTGGTCCATCAGGCATCACAACAAGATCGACGCTGTCAAGTGTGTCAAGTGCAACGGGTCGCTCGACGACGAGGAGCCACCTGCCCCTGCCCCCAGGCCACAGCCCCAAGCCCACCCCCCACAGGCGCGCGACAAGGTCACCAAAGGCACCAAGCAACCCATGCCAATCCCCCCCGCACTCCGGCCAGCCAACAAGAACAACACCCGGTCCAGGCGCCAACAGCCCGTCGTCGCACCAGACGACGACCCCTTCCCTGCTCTACCGTCCGCTGCTCCACGGCAACCTCCCCCGCCCCCACCCCCACCAGCAGCTGCTGCCGCTGCTGGTGGGGCGGCCGCTAACAACTCGGGCGGGAGGTCTCGCGGCAACAGTGGTGGTGGATCGAGTCGGCCGAGCACGGGCAGCAATCTGATGGACGAGGAGGAGGCGAAGCATCATGAGATCGTGATCCAGGAGGCGCTGAGGCGGAGTGTCATCGAGGACAGACAGGAGAACGGCGAGAGTGCTGCTGCCGCTGCCGCTGCTGCCGCTGCCGCTGCTGCGGCGGTGCCGTCGAGTTCCAGCTCAGCAGCTGCAGCTGCAGAGGGTGGGGTGCCTGAGTGGCGGCACACGTACAGGGAGCCGACGGAGCCGCCCCCCGAGTGGCTCGAGGATGGCGACAAGCAGCTGCTGCTCAACCACAGGCAGACACAGAAGATACGCCTGCTGCTGCTCATGGGCAAACCAGGATCGGGTACGCGGATTGGATTATTGGATGCGTCGAGCGAGATGTGTGTATCTCGGCTGGTTCTCGACGACTCTCTCTCTGTGTGTGTCCCTCGCCAGGCAAGACCTTCATAGCCCGCAAGTTGGCTGAGCGTGAGTGGAGGACCGTCACCGTCGGCGACAGACTCAAGACTCTCCAGCAGTGCCAAGAAAGTGGGTGAGGGTCTTCTGGACGACAAGACACACAAACACCGGCCGGCGGGCCGGACGGATGGGTGGATGGATTGACTTGTATGTGTCGTGTTTGTTCAGGGGTGCGTGAGCTGCTGTCTGACCGGAGGGTGCGGCATCAGGTGGTGGTTGATCGAGTCAACTTCACCGCAGCTGAGCGACGCGAGTGGACAGCTATCGGCGAGAAGTGCGGGTAAGTAAGGAGAGCTGCCAGGAAGGGCGGGGTGAGTGAGTGGGGCAGGCAGGCATGTGTGTCATCCCATCCGATGGTTCGGTAGGCTTGGCCCGAGCGAGGTAGCCATCATCTTCTTGGACCGCGACACCGCCCAGTGCATGTATGTGATGTGGGTACATACCCTACCAACCATGAGAACCAACGAAGTACACAGACAGGCCGGCATGACTTTCGTGTTGGTGTGTGGGTGTGGTGTGGTGCTGTTTGTTGGATTGGATGTCTTGTCTGCAGTGGCAACATCAGGAGCCGCAAGGCCCGCAATCAGAGACAGCAGCCCAGTGGACGTAAGCCGTAGTCATAGTCATAGTCTGTTGTATGGTTGCTTACATACACGGTTGCTATGTTACATGATTGATATGATGAATGCAGCCAGGTGGACCGAAGAGGAGGCCCAGCGGCTGATCAACGACCATGAGGCCAAGCTGGAGCGGCCGAGGGAGAAGGAGGAAGGCTTCGAGGGCGGCATCTATCACGTCGGCACTGCGGTTAGTTGGTGCACACCGAGCGGAGTGAGGGGCGAGCCCACCGAGCTTCTGTGTATGGTTGGTGTGGGGTGCTTCTGTCTGTCTGTGTGCAGGAGGAGATTACTGCCCTCAAGGATGCCTTTGGGCTCACTGACAAGATTTGCGAACTGCGCGAGAAAGTGCCGTGGTGCTTCTGAATGGATAGCGTACGTACATCTGTGTGTGTATGAGTGGATGGATGTAATTACCCACAAGTGAATGCCCTAGCTATCAATGTGCAATACATGCCGAGAGATTGACTGAGTGAGTGAGTGCATTTGTTGTTCTTGTGCACACGTACGTTTGTTTGTTTGTTGGTTTGTCAGAGATATCGGTATTTCAGTGCCTGCCGCCCAAATCGCGTGGCCGGCAGCTGTCTATCTGCCTGGTGGAACCCTGATGGATGATGCATGTACATACATACATACATGATTCTGGCTGGGGGAAACGGTTTCCTCTTCGCAATGCGCACCGGTCTGTTCCTTCGTCAGAAGGTGTCTTCATACTCACCTTATCTGACCGAGGAGCAGAACAAGGAGGCACCAGACAAGAAGCGACTTAGATTGCCGGCCTTCGTCCCGGTCAGCTCAGCTCCCCTTGTGGGCGTCTCAGCGTGTGTCCTTGTAAATCGGAACTCGGTTTGGGGGCTTCCACCAGGCTGTTGATTGCGGCTGCAATGGCCACATCCGCCCCGTCGTCGCGTCAGGTCGGCCCAAGTCAGCCAGCCGTTCCTCCTGGCAGTGGAGGAACCTCAAATGGTTGCAGCCACAACAATTCTCACAAGACCAACATGTCCAGCAGCCCACCGTCTACCTCTCCACTCACTTTAGCGGCAGGCGGAGCCCAGGGCGGACCCTTCGCGCCCAACGGACCTGCACCGATGCAGCCCAGCAGCCCAAGGAGTTCGCTGTAAGTGTAAGTGGACTTGTGTAATGACTTGGACTTTTGCTGATGCGTGTGCTGCGCTGTAAGGACATGCCATCAAGGAGGGGCAACGCTTTTCGTTGATCGATCAGACACAACCCACTCACAACCATCACCATGCCCATCATGGCGCCGCCTGGGATGACGCCCGCCGGCGGAGCCCAGGGCGGACCCTTCGCGCCCAGCGGCCCAGAGGCGCCCATGCAGGCCAGCAGCCCAAGGGCTCCCTCATACCCGGCTCTCCCTGACCAACAGCACCACCAACCTCAGCCGTCGTCCTTTCTCCAGCCGTGTGAGCCGCTGTTCTTCGCCCACGGCCCCTTTGGCCTCCCCCCCACCGTCCCCCCAAATGTGTCCCATCCCTTCAGTGTGCCGCCAGTGTCGCCCTTCCCCCCTCCCCCGCCCTACCCCTCTCCAGGCAGTGCAGGCGACTCGCCCAACAGCACTGCCAGCAGCATGCACACGCCGTATCGCAGGGAGCCGACACTGATCCAGTCGGTCAACGATATCAATGACATGTACCAGATGAACGGGAAACTCGGCAGCGGACTGTAAGCTAATGAGCACAGAGCACAAAGGGGCCAGAGAAATATGTTATGTGCATCGATTGCATCCGTGTGGTGTTTGGTGCATCACTGGGGAAGTGTTCAATGCCGTGTGTGGTCAAACCATAGCGCACCGAGAGACACGATACCCGCAGACTTCTTCAGCAGCTGAAGCCGCTCTCGCCTGTCCTCGCAAAGGCGGTGCATTTGATGACATCGTCACGTCAGGGAGCGACAGTGAGGAGGGATCGGAGGTTTCCATCTCGTCCAGCACAATGAGCCGACTGCGGAAGCAAGCCGTTCGCCAGACGGTGGTTGGGGAGCTAAAGGCCCGGCTGGCCGCAGCGGGGCTTATTGGCGGGCAGCAACTCGGGCAAATCGATGAGAACAGCAGCGCATCCCAGGAGGACTACCTGCCTTCTCCCGCCCCCGTGAGTCCTCGAGGCGCCGCATGTGTGGACGATGACCGCATGCGTCAGCGCATCAGCTTCACGCCCGGGTCGCTCAAGGGCCTGCTCGTTGAGGCAAAGGCAAAAGGGCCGCTGCTGGCGGACGGCGGACGGCATGCCACCAGGACCACTTTTGACCTGGCTGACGCCTGTAATGCCACGACGGCATGGGGATCGCCAAAAGGTAGCCACGGGTGCTAGGCCAGCCACACAATCAAAGCGACCGACACACCAACGATGCATTGCTTGGCTTGCTGTGTCTGTATTGTGTCCTCGTGCAGTTGATACGGTGATGTCGCGTCTGCGCCAGAGCGAACTGCCCTGCAAGAACATAAGTGCGGTGGCGGGCAAGCAGTACGTCGGTCGAGGGGACACGGGAGAACAGGGCAACCTCTTCCATGACTCTCGCTTCCCGCCATCTCCGCTTTCCCCGTTCGCCTCATCGCCATTGGCACGGTCGCCCGCTCTTCGCAGCCCCCGGCACACACCAAACGGCCCCACGACGCGAGAGGCCTTCAGTCGCGGAACGAAACTACTGAGGATGTTGCAGGGGGACAGCAGCGCATCCCAGGAGGGCTACCTGCCTTCTCCCGCCCCCGTGAGTCCTCGCGGCGCCGCATGTGTGGACGATGACCCCATGCGTCAGTGCATCAGCTTCACGCCCGGGTCGCTCAAGGACTTGCTCGCTGAGACCAAGGCAAAAGGGCCGCTGCTGGCGGATGGCGACGACAGTGCATCGCCAAAAGGTAGCCACGGGTGCGAGGCCAGCCACACAATCAAGGCGACCGACACACAATCCCATGGACACAATCCATGCATTGCCTGCGGTGTCTGCATTGTGTCGTCATGCAGTTGATACGGTGATGTCGCCTCTGCGGCTGCGCCAGAGTGAGCTGCCCTGCAAGCACATAAGTGCAGTGGCGGGCAAGCACGTCGGTCGAGTGGACACAGGAGAGCAGGGCGACCTCTTCCATGACTCTCGCTTCTCGTCATCTCCCTTTGCCCCCACTCCCTTGGCCTCGTCGCCATTGGCACTGTCGCCCGCTCTCCGCAGCCCCCGGCACACACCAAAGGGCTCCACGACGCGAGAGCCCTTCAGTCGCGGAACGAAGCTACTGGGGATGTTGCAGGGCTGCAGCGCATCGCAGGAGGACTGCCTGCCTTCTCCCGCCCCCTTGAGTCCTCGCGGCGCCGCATGTGTGGACGATGACCCCATGCGTCAGTGCATCAGCTTCACGCCCGGGTCGCTCAAGGACTTGCTCGCTGAGACCAAGGCAAAAGGGCCGCTGCTGGCGGATGGCGACGACAGTGCATCGCCAAAAGGTAGCCACGGGTGCGAGGCCAGCCACACAATCAAGGCGACCGACACACAATCCCATGGACACAATCCATGCATTGCCTGCGGTGTCTGCATTGTGTCGTCATGCAGTTGATACGGTGATGTCGCCTCTGCGGCTGCGCCAGAGTGAGCTGCCCTGCAAGCACATAAGTGCAGTGGCGGGCAAGCACGTCGGTCGAGTGGACACAGGAGAGCAGGGCGACCTCTTCCATGACTCTCGCTTCCCGTCATCTCCCTTTGCCCCCACTCCCTTGGCCTCGTCGCCATTGGCACTGTCGCCCGCTCTCCGCAGCCCCCGGCATACATCAAACGGCCCCACGACGCGAGAGCCCTTCAGTCGCGGACCGAATCCACTGGGGATGTTGCAGGGCTGCAGCGCATCCCAGGAGGACTACGTTCCTTCTCCCGCCCCCTTGAGTCCTCGCGGCGGCGCATGTGTAGACGATGACCCCATGCGTCAGTGCATCAGCTTCACGCCCGGGTCGCTCAAGGACCTGCTCGCTGAGAGGCTGACCAAGGCAAAAGGGCCGCTGCTGGCGGATGGCGACGACACGAATGCATCGGCGGGGTACAAGAAGCGCCGCCCTCCTGGCTTGGCACTGCCTCAAGACGATGATACAGTGGGAGACGGAGAGGGAGAGGAAGGCCCATCCTGTGTCTGCCTGTCGCCCACATGGGCCCCTAGTGCGCTCGAGCGGTTCGAGCGGGAGCGTCTGGAGATGGAGCGGCAGAGGGAGATCGACGAGTACCAGGAGAGGCTCGACAAGATGGCCGTCGAGCTGCGTCGGCCGCCCAGCCCCCCCTCGTTGATCCAGCCACCCTCGCCAGAGCGCTTCCTGGACGGATTCAGCCGCACCCCAATGTGGGAGGGCATTCGCCGTGCCGCTGCTGCTATGGAAGAAATCACCACTGGTGGGTGAGAGAAACAGAGAGGGAGAGAGCAGGGGAAAGTAACGGTGCGCCGTCTGTCGGTGGTGTGGATGTCCTATCCATCGGCGTGTGTGTCTTGTCTGTGTGTCAGCTGAACTTGCCCTGCTGAGGCGAGCTGTTGTCGCCTGGGACATGGCTGTCAAGCGCAGGAAGGCCATCAGAGCCTGCAAGATCCTCAACTCTACCGAGTGAGTGAGTATGTGTATACCTGTGTCGCTGCAATTTGTCATTGTCGATCTCAGGAAAGCCATCCGACTTCACTCGTACCAGCTCGCCATGCCAGAACTGAAGAAACCGCTTGCGTGGCGCGAGGCGGCGCAGAGGCTGCAGACGACTGTGCAGCTGGCCGTCCTGAGGCAGGCGCATCAGAAGTGGCACCAGGTCAGTGAGCGAGGCAAACCAGCGAGGGACACAACACACATCTGTGCGCCATATGTTTGTGTTACCTTTGCATGTCAGGTGGCCCGAAGCTCTGCTACTCTCCGTTGCCACTTGGTCATCTGGCGCGTTGCAGCGAAGCGTCGGAGGGCGGCCCGCCAGCTGACGCACGAGCTGCTCCACGCCTGGCACAAGACAGCTGCGGCACGCGCGTTGCAGCGAAATGTCCTCGACCGCCTTATTCGCCCAATCGAACGCGCCGAGCTCCGCCGTGGTGTGGCGTGCTGGTGGCGGGCCACTGCAGAGGCCGTCCTGAAGCAGCGAGCGAAGGAGAGGGCCACCCTGCGTCGCGCTGGCGCTGTTGCTGTCCGATCCACCCTCCGCACGGCCACCATACGTCACCTAAGTGGTGCGTTCATGCGGCTGCACGGGCATGTGGGGCGCTCGGAGCCGGAGGAGCGGAATAGCCCCTGTGAGTCGGCTCGGCAGCAGGAGATCGAGACAGCACTGAAGTCCCCTGCGTCTCCTGTTCGAGCTCCGGGTCGCCCCAAGCACATCACACCCGCCAAGCCGCGTACCACCACTGCCACGAAGGCCAAGCGGCCCGCCCCCAAGCAGCCTCCGGCTCGGACAGAGCGTCCTGCGCCGCGGACCCCTGCTCGCGTGCCATCGCAGCAGCACTTGGGAGGGGCCGCTGGCCAACCCAGGCCGCAGCCGAAGCGTGACTTCATCAGAGAGAACATGCTGGCTGTGTCGAGGGGAGGCAAGAAGGGCAAGGAGGAGAGCCGTGCTGGCGCAAGGTACGTCAGTCAATGCACCCCACCCAGGCCGATAAATGAATGAGTCAGAAAAGGAAGGAGGCCGACCCGCACACATACGACCTGCATGTGCTGTGAATAATTGGCTTGTGCCTGCAGGGTGCGCACAGAGCCGACGGCCCCCACGTGATAAGAGAGACGCCGTGGATGGATGGGTGGACAGAGATCTGATATCCGGTGGATGTGGACAGATGGTGGTGTGATGCGAGTCGCTTCATCTGGCCGACTGACTACCTTGGCTTGGTGGATCCGTGTGAGCGTGGCTCGTGTGTGCGTATGTATGACTGACTGACGGGGACCCACTGACTGACTTGTGCGTACCGTACATGCGTGTGAATGATGCAGACATATTCATGAGGAAAGCAACGCAGGGAGGGAGGGAGAGAGGCAACTGACCGGCAGGTAGGTAGGTGTGTAGCTTGCCTACCTGTTGCTTGTAGATATGCATGTGAATATGTGTGGGCAGTTGGTGTCCTGTCGGTCGATAGCCAGAGGAGAGGGAAGGACCATGGTCAACTTGTCGCTCAACTTGTCTGCAAATGCCTGACTGATTATGCGCCCAGCGGACGGGACGAATGCGAGGAAGCTGTTTTCCACCACCTGCCCGCCACTGCCACGAACGGCGAAGCACTGCAGGGGCGGGCACAGCCACGTGACATGGAATTCGCTCACTCTGCTGCCAAATGAAGCCTTGACGAGTGAGTCAATTGGTCCCCATGAGTGCATCGCATCACCCCACACACACCACACCACACATCACACACGCACACGTGACATAAACACCGAGCGTCAGCCATCCGGGCGTGCGCCAGTGACCTCACCCACCCCACGTGCAAAAATCGTCGGGAGTGTTGAGTGTTTTCTAGCTCAGCTCAATCAATCAAATCGTCAGTCACAACCGAGCCGAGCCAAAGCATAGAACCGAATTTCCACAGACGACAGACAGGACGCCCACCCATGCCACACTGCCTAGGAGAAAAGGTCTGTACAACCAACCACATGGGTCACCCCATCCGCATAATAGATGTGTGTGTGTGTATGGGGTATGGGGGGAGGGAGAGGGGGGTGAACATTAATTGCCGTCTGGGGGAGAGAGAGAGAGAGAGAGATGGTGGTATGCATGACATGACTGACGTGGCGCCTCAAAATGGGTGGGTGCACGGATGGCATGGCATGGCATGGGATGGCATGGCATCGCATGGATGGATGAATGGATGGACAGAGAGAGCAGAATGCAGTCGTGAATTCGTAAGCACACGTGAGCTCCCTTCCTCCCTCTTGTGGCCTGCCTGTCCTCGTCATCCCTGGTGTTGCCGGCTGTCTTCGACCACGTCAGCACACGCATACCCATGACGGCTGGTCTGACCACCACGGAAGCACAGATGTGCCGAGGAAGATGAAGACAGCAGGCAACACACCATTTCAGCTAATTCGAGGAGACCACTGGCTACCGACCCACGCCTGTCGAAGAGGAGTGCGTGTCCATGCTGTTCTGTCTGTGGGGCGCCGCAGTCATCTCCCTCCACGCATCCTCACCATATGTGGCAACGATCGATGCCACACAGGGGAGGTCACAAGGATGGACATGACCGAGGGCACCCAACGACAGCAACAGGCACGGCAGCAAAACGGAGATTCCCTTCAGCTCACTGCACTCCCTCAATGCGCTCAGTTCCTCACGAGGTGCCACCCATCCATCCATCCATCCAAAAATAGGCTGTCTGTCTGTGCACACCTATCATCCGTCACACCTATCATCCGTCCACCCGTCCGTGCGCCACACTGCCCCTGTTTACAAAAATGCGGCCTTGCCTGCCTTGTGCAGACGATACCATGCCTCTTGCATGATATGATCCCCTGTCCGTCCTCTGTGCTCGTCACATGCATTAATGGCATGCAAAGAGACGACAGACAGGCAACAAGCAAGAATGGGGTGGGTCCGTGGGCGGATGGGATGTGAGAGCGAACGAGAAACAAAAGCTGACTGACAGTGTGTGTATGCATTCAAAACCTTCCCTTCATCATCACAGGCAGCGGGGCATCCATCCATCCATCCAGGTATGCGTGTGTGGTCCCTCCCCACAATAGCTGGCAGCCACTCCGTCTCTCCCCCCCTCCATCTCTGCCCTCGCCCCTCTCCGGGTGCGTGTCTGGCGTGCGTGTGCACAAGAAAGACGAAAAAGCCAGAGCAGCAAGCCAAGCAGGAAGGCACACATTCCATCCCAAGTGCCGGCCAGTCAGTATGGGACCGGCAGCCGGTCAAAAACCTTGCGCACCGACACACACGCCGCATCGCATCGCATTCGATTGCATTCTCTCACCGATAGACTCTCTGTATCTCTCTCTCCTTTTTCACTGCACACATGATGATAGGTATCGAGCAATCCACACACACACACACACACATGCATTCACATACTCGACAGAAAGACAGAAAGACTGACAGACAACCGCGGGGCTCTCGCCACTCATCGACACTCCACCAGACAGACACCCATGTCAGAGGTCAGTTAGCATGAATGGGACGGACGTATGTATGTGTGTATGTGTTTGTGGGGATGGCATACGGGGCAAAATGGTCGGTCGACAGGAGAGAGAGTGAGTGAGTGAGTGAGTCAAGTAGAGGACCAAAATCGATTGGGGGCCGGCTACGCTACACCGCCATGGTATGTCCGATAGATACACAACCACCCCTCAGACAGACAGAGAGCATGCAATAGATAGATGCCAAAACAAGAAAGACAGACACAAGGGAAGAAGCCAAGCAAGTGGGTAGTAGACAACCCAGGGCAGGGAGAGTATAGACAGACATGGATTGCCCCCCACCCCGCCCCACCCCACGTGGCTCGGCTGGCTACGCACCCACCATGAGTGATCGATACATGTCACTGCAAGAGCACGAATGCACAAGACTGCCATCTTGCGATGCTGCTGCTGATGACACCGACGATGCTGCCGATGGCGACAGCGCCCCGCTCCCCTTCTCCCCCACCCCTCTCTTCGTGTCGGTGTGTGCAGGGTGTGAAGCGTCCACGATCACCCAGTCGTCGTCATGGGTCAGGGCAGAGGCAGACTCATCGGTGGGGCTCTCACTGGCAAGTTCACTCATGTCGGGCAGGCTGCTGCTCTCGCCATCACTAGTGCCGTCTCGGTGAGGCTCAGAGTACCCCTCCCCCTCACCCTCTCCCTCTCCGGGCACCCGAGAGGATGTCCCGCCCTTCAATGGGATGAGGCTCGATACGCTGAGCGAAGTGGATGCGGTGCTGAGGGTGCCGCGGGTGTGCTTGGTGGATGATGGGGACGAGAGTGGTGCGGCGAAGAACAGAAATGGCTGGCCGTGGTTCCAGAAGTAGCCGCCCTTGACGTTCTCCTCCTTGTCGCTCCACTCGACAACCGTTGTGGTGGTGGTGGTGGTTGCGGTGTTGTTGGCGGCGTCGATGAGGTCATCGCTGCGCGCCTCGTCGACACCGCCGTTGCTGCCCTTTGTCGAAGGGGAGGGGGGTTGAGAATCGCTCACGGCAATCCGCAGCCTGCACAGACACAGACACAGACACACAGACACGCAATGAAGTCAGGCAGGCAGGTGTGGTCTGGTGTGTAGTGTACCTGAGTGAGTGTGTGGAGATGTTAGGGAGCGAGGCGATGGATGCGATAGAGGGGAGGGACTTGAGCCGCGGCAGCTGCGAGAGGGAAGCCAGTTTGGGCAGAGCCGGGATGGACTCGATGAAGTGCGGCTCCATCGGCTGCTGCCGGTCGGTGAAGTGCGCCAAGGGGAAGCTCGACCACTGGTACAGCACCACAAACGATATGAACGTCCACTCCGCGATGACGAACGGCATCTCGTAGGGCGTAAAGATCGCCACACCCGCCATCACGGCCGCGCACACAATCTGCCCCCAGGCCGCCGCGTAGCGCACCACAGGCTCGAGCCTGAGCCCGTCCATAGCCGTCGACATAGGGGAGGCGATGGAGTGGTCGATGACGTACGCGAAGAAGAGGCACTGCAGGGCGCACGAGGAGAAGTAGAGGCCCGCAAAAATGTAGTGGCCGATGGGGTAGACGGGGAGGGGGATGGACACCAGGCCGGTCAGCCCGATGTGGATCGTCACCGACAGCAGCACACACAGCTGAATGTACCCGCGCTCGACGGCTGACGGCAGGTACCGGTCGATGGCCGTGGCGAACCGCCACGTGAAGAGCAGCCAGCAGATGGTGCCCAGCGGCGCCAGCAGCGAACACACATAGATCGACGGCGGATGGCCAAACGCCTCTGAGGGGTACAGCCTGACACACACCATCAGACAAGACAAGCGACACGCATCCACAGGCCAGGCAAATCCCCTGTCTCGCCTCCCACACTCTCGCTCACTCACCGTGGGTATTTGAGGGATCCTGTGAGGACGGACAAGGGGTAGCAGATGACAAACGGCGCCGCGTGGAAGAACAGCACAGCCGACAGAAGCCACGCAGAGCACGGCAGCCCCTTGAGCAGCCTCTCAGGGGCGGCCTCATAGAGGTCAGTCAGGGAATACGTCCTGGGGCGCCGCTGCCGGCCGTCCCGCCTCCTGTCACCGCCCGCACATGAGGGGATCATGATGGCGCTTCCCACACTCGTCAACCACCACTCGGGGAGAGAGCTGTTGGGTCTGACGTCGGTGGCTGGCTGCGGGAAGGAGACACTCGGCGAGCTTGGCTGATCCCGCTCTGCTGTGCTTGGCGGCGCTGTCGGAGGCTGTCGAGGGGGAGGGAAAAGCGAGATCCTCGCACGCGGGCTCAGCTCGCAGATGTGCGAGCTGTGATTGGGACTTGAGGATGAGACCCAAGTCGGAGGAAGGCTTCCCAAGGCAAACGAGAGATGTCATGAAGATCAGTGCATCAAATGTCATCGGCTGATTACAGATGAGTGAGAGTCGTGCTCCCCGCATGTCATCCTCGTGGACTCGCAGTCCGCCCATCTGTCCGCAGCTGTGGTTTGAGATCCTTGACTACCTGGACCCGTGTGACTACCGGCGGCTGGAGGCATGCTGTTCCCTCTTCCGCAACCTGCCCGAGGGGGGCACCAACTGGCGCCACTACTGCCAGAGAAGCAAGATCATCGACGAGGACGGAGAGGCCGCCAGGAGGCGCGAATTTGACTCGTGGGCCTGCCCCTTCACTCTCGGCATACCTGGTGAGTCAGTCACACGATGTTCTGTCACTTCTCCTGCCCTTTTCCCTCATATGGCTGTTTTCTCCTTCTCTGGTTGTCTGTCTGTCCATCAGTGGAGCGTCTGATCAACTGGCGGAAGCTGTTTCGTCTCCACTGGTCGACCACACGGCAGCCCATCGCCGACCGCCCCTGCCCCTCCTCCGCTCCCCCTCACACAGACGACACCTCACCCCGGTCATCGCGCGACGGCAAGGTCCTGCGCATCTCGACCAGCCCCAGGTCGATGATGCGGCCGCATCCAGGGCGGGCGTCGAAGCAGTACGTGAGCCGGCATGTGGTGCCGACGGTGGCGATGAGGCTGGAGAGGGTGCGGCATCGCAGCGTGACAGTGAGGATCCAGGGCATGGACATCAGGCTGCCCGCGGTCCCCGTGTCAGTTCCATCGTCGTCGTCACCTTCGTCTACTTCTTGTTGTCCTGCTTCGTCTGGTGGTCGGCTGACGGGTGCGCTGTTGTTGGATGCGTTGCGTGTGGTCTGTGACGGGATACCCAAGTTCATGCCGCTCAGACTCAGGAAGGTTCAAGGTGAGCAAGACAGAGAGACAAACACGAAGCGAGGGAATACCTGGCTTGCTGAAATGTGTTTATTCTGTTCCGTGTGTCTGCCTGCAGCCGGCGGGCGTCCTGGCTGTGCGGTGTCGCCCTCGGGTGTGCTGACTGCCGACCAGGCCCTCATGCTCGAGTGGCCCTCACAAGTGCTCATCCAGATGCCCTCCCCCCACGGCGAAGCCGCCGAGCACTTCTCCCCCGCCGTGGACGGCGACACACCCATGGTGGACGCCAGCGACAGTCATGACTTTTCGCCTCCATTCTGGCTGCCATCTGCCGACATCGGCCAGCTGCTGTCGTCATGCGACTGCCCGCAAGACGCCATCCGTGTGGTCGACCAACGGTGGAGGCTGCCTGGGAGGGAGGACGGGCAGAGGGCCAGCCTGGGGGACCTGGGCCTGCGTGGCCACGAGCAATGGAGTCTGGTTGAGCGTCATGGGGCTGCGAGGGACGGGGAGGAGGCCATCTACTTCGAGGCACATGTACTGGAGG
The DNA here is from genome assembly GCA_001179505.1 of Vitrella brassicaformis. Lineage (NCBI taxonomy): Eukaryota > Vitrellaceae > Vitrella > Vitrella brassicaformis. The sequence goes on along the minus strand of CDMY01000294.1, from coordinate 63,096 downwards.
GCGCAACGATCGCCGGCTTTGATGACACCTTCATCGTGCTTATACGGGTGACCATACAAACAAAAGCAGACAGAAACACATAACATACACACACAGGCGGTCGTGCAACTGGTGTGCCTGATGCCTGCCTGTCTGCCTGCAGTGTGACGACCACAGCATGGAGGAGACGTACCTTGAGTTGGATCGTGACGCCTGTCTTGGCGACCTTTTGGATGCCCTAAGTCGACATCTGGAGCGAGTCATGGGCCTGGCCGTCATGGAGACCGTCAGCGGCTTCCTATGGGCCAACCCAACACGGCCACACCAGCCACGTAAGCCAAACAGTCTCTGCTGGCCGCACAACACGGGTGATTTGCTGACGTACTGTGTGTGCTACGCTGACTGTGGTGTGTTTGATTAATCAGTGCTGGATCAGCCCAAGCCCACCCTCAAGCTGAGAGAGGATCTGAGGTGGTGCTCGTCGGAGCGTGTCACCATCCACCTTGCTACCCCCCCGTCGCCCGACACTCTAACGGCCGCCAACAGCCGCTGCTTCCAGTGGGCACTCGCCATGCGCAGCGGACTCTACCGCACACGAGGGCCCAGGCAGCCATCGACCAGCGGCACACAGAGAGTCATGCTGCTGGTTCGAGAGGTCGAGCCCACTCCACATGGGGCTGATGAGGGCTCTGACGCGTCATCGTGCTGTGAGCAGTCCCTGCCATTGCCGAGTGGCGATGTGGTGAGCGACGATGGCGAGGGCGGTGACGACGACGAGAGGGGCGAGACCCACAGCTGGGTCACGGCTGGCACCGAGGAGGGCTGGCCCAGCTCGCCTTTGCTTGGGGCGGGTCCGTCGCCGCCGTCGCCGAGGTGTCGCCAGCCGGCTGGGGACAGCGCTGCGGACGAGAAGCCTTGTGAGGTTTGTGTTGGTGCTGGTGCTGGTGCTGGGGAAGATCAGGAGGACGACGGAATCATCGGCATGTCGGATGACGACTCAGAGGTACCGATAGAGGGAGAGGGGATCCAGCCATGATACACGTGTGTGTGTGTGTGTGTCCTTCCCTTTCCTCCCCCCCTGTCTCCCTCCCCCCTGTCAGATGGACTTCCGCTGCGACAGCCCCGCGGCACATCCCCACCACTATGAGTGCGAGCAGCGACACAGATACAGCTTCGCTCACTCCACATGCACCACCACCACAGCGGCAGCAGCAGCAGCAGCCAAGACACGATGTCGCTCCTACTCCGAGAGCTATGCATTTCACCTGCCCCCCGTCAGCGAGCCCGCCACACGCCCACCAATGGCCCCCAATGGCCGGAGAGCCAAGGAGGGCGCAATGGTGGAGGGTTGGTCGAGTCCGAATTGGCGTGTGGTGCCGCACGAGGACCTGCGGGTGGTGCGGACCTCCCGCGACGCGCGGCAGTTTGAGTTCCATCCTGTGAGGGAAGATGTGATGCTCGTTGGACACAAAAGTGGCGCGGTGAGCCGGGGAGGGAGGGAGAGAGGGAGAGAGGAATGACGTGTGTCCTTTACAGTGGAGACACACACATTGTGTGTGTGCAGGTGTCGGTGATAGACTTCGAGAGGGATGTGTCAGTCGGCAGGGAGCCCGTGGCGCAGTGCCCCATCCTGGGTTTGGCGTGGCTGCATCTGCACCCCACCATCGCCATATGCGGTGCGGCCAACGATGGCACCACCTGCATGCTGCAGTGGGACGAAAACGAGGGCCTGGGCAGGGGACTCAGGAGACTCCACAGCTGCAGAAGATTCGAACAACTCAGGTAGGTGGGCCAGATACCATACGCCCTCCGGCCATCTCTGTGTCGGTCGATGTGTGTATCCATTGCTCCCTCCCCGTCTCTCTGTGTGTGTGTGTGTAGTTCTTTGTCAGTGAATGTGAGTGACGACTACTTCATGACGTCAGGCTTTAGGCGCGACTTGGCGCTGTATGACGTGGCCACGGCGCGGCAGCTGCAGGTGTTCGACAACGTGCACCACCACCACATCAACATACTGAGGTCAGGAAGGAATCCAAGCCCCCGGCAGCACCAGAGGCACGTTCGTGACCTCTCTGTGTCTCTTGTGTGTGTGTCTGCTGTCCAGGTTCTCCAATCACTCGCCTCACATTTTCGCGACATCGTCGTTCGACCAGACGTGCAAGTGAGCATTCGGCGGGGTCTCTCTCTCTCTCTCTCTGTGTGTGTGCCAAAGGCTGATGGTCTGTTGCCTGTTGTCGTGTGCAGGTTGTGGGATTTGCGTGAGAAGATCTGCAGCAGCCGGCCGGCTCAATGTTTCCACACGGGGTGTCTCAACGTCATGTGCTGCTTCTCGCCCGACGACCGATTCCTGCTGTGCAGTGGCATCGATGCAAGTCTGCATCAGTTCTCGCTGGGCAGTGCGTGTGAGTACCCATCGCATGACGGCCTGCAGGTGCCGCCGCTGCACTCTCAGCAAAACTACCGCAGGTACGTCAGTCGGACGGCAGCAGACAAGTCTGACAGACACACCCGAGGTATGTGTTCTTTGTCTGCCTGGCCTGCGTTTTTTTCTTCTTTAGGTCGTTGTATTTGTCAACCAGTCGTCACTTCATCACCGCCGCCACAGACGAGAGCTTCGTCCGAGTCATGGGCATTCACGGTAGGCACCATACATGAGTATCCCATCCCAGCCACAGCCAAGCCACCACTGCACAGCACACACTCCCTGCCATGGTTGATATATATGTCAGGTGAGGATTACGGTATCATCCGTTTCAACGGTCTGCTCAAGACGCCCCTGCCGAGCGACACCGACCCCTCCTCCAGCAGGATGGGCTACGACAGCACGGCCCTCTCGCGACGACTGGCCGGCCGCAACGCATCCGTCTCGTTCGACGGGCAGGGCAGCCTCATGCTGCTCAGCAACCCGCTCTGGGGCTCACGCATGCCCGGATTCTCTCAGGCAATACGGTTCCTCGTCTCATCGGTACGTCAGTCAACCACCCTAGTCAACGCGCACACAGCGGACACATAGACGTGGTGGGTCTTGTATGTGTGTGTGTTGGCAGGTCCGTCGTCGGATGCCGTTCGCGGGCCCTCCCCCTCCTGGTATGTCGATAGCCGAGCCGCCCACCCCGCCCCCGCCCCCCTCCCCGTCTGTCATCGATGAGAGCGAAGACACCGACACGCAGCAGCAGCAGCAACAACACGACCCAGCCATGGCTCAGCAACCGCCAAACCAGCAGCAGGCAGCAGGAGCCACATCTCGCCCCCCCACGCCCTACCCCGAGATGAGGAGCCGGTCAGAGTATGTGCAGTCGTTGAGAGGGCATCCCACCAAGGCGCTGCAGATGGGTGCGCTGATCGCCACCTACTCCGAGCGCCAGGCATCGTTCATCGCACTGGCGACCATCAAGGGGGGTTTTGATCAGGAGAGAGGAGAGGACGACGAGCACGAGGGCATCGGGCACTGCAGATACGGCGGGGGGTAGACAGGCCATCAGTTTCTGTGCATGGATGAGTGCGTGAGTGTGATCAACGAATGCGTTTATCGGTCGGTTCATGTTGTGTGCTGAGAGAGACGGACGTGAGACTTGTCGTCTTTTTCCTCCAACTTGCTTGTCCGGTTGTCCTTGTGTGTGTGTATGTGTGGGTAAGGGAGTGAGTGGTGAGTGTATTTGTGGCAGTCAGTCAGCTGTAGAGTAGTATCCCATTTTCCACACCCTTCCTTACTGACAGTCTACGATGAGATCTGTTGCTGCCCGTGACACGTGTATGTGTGTGGATACACATCTTCCTCCTGGTGCATGTGTGTGCATGCATGCATTCTGTCCGCGTGCGCATTTTTCGCCCAGACATCTGTCTGTCTGTCCGTGCGTGTGCTGTACATGTGCGGTTTGCCCTCAGACACAATACGCCTGACTCAGGTCAGAGCCGCGGAGGCTTACGGAGGTGACCAACGATAAGGGTTTAGGGTTCCGCCTGCCGCAAACCCCTAACCCCAACCCTCGTGTCTTTGCCTCGTCGACCGCAGCTGGTGTTGTTTGCTTCCGTTCGGAGACCATTCCCTACCCGTGAACCGCTTCCCCCCGGCGTCAGATCTCCTTGTGTCCGAGATGAGCCGGAGAGCAGACGGCAGGTCAGGTCGCACCAGAGATCTCGATAGAGTCGATACGGAGATGATTGTCCGCCTGTGTCCTTGCTTGTATCGTAGGAACGAGGAGGAGAGGGAGGAAAGGGAGAGGGAGGAGAACAACGACGGTCTGGGAGCAATGCTCGCCGGCGGAGCACTCCTTGGTGCAGGCTTGGCGCTTGGCTATTGGCTCACCAGCGGACGAGAAAGGACGGTCCGATGCGCGTTGGTCGTCGACGGAGCGAACGTCATCCACTGCCATGAAAGTGCATCTCGGACTCGCTTCTCGTCTGAGGACTTCTCTCGCTACAGCAACGAGATGAAACAGGCTTTCGGGTCACGACTGGGCAAGGAGATCATCTTCCAGAGAAACCACTCGGTCTTCGTCAACACGAAGCCGGCGAGGTGGAGAGAGCGCCGTGACCAGATGGGTGCACTGCACGAGAGTATCGAGCGCAGCGGTGTTTCGGTATGGGAGGTGGAGACGAAGCAGGGGCATGGCGGAAGGACTGTGCAGCAGGGCGCGGATGTGGCCATCGCGACGAAGCAGCTAGAGAGAGAGATGTCGATGCCGTGATTCTCTTCTCTGGAGACGGTGAGAGAACATTATACGCCAGAGAATATATATTTGGCTGTCTGTGTTTGGACTCGGGTGCACTTCTCGCTGCGGGTCAGGTGACTTCTTTCACGCACTGGACAGGGTCAAACAGACCACGGGCAAGAAAATCTTCGTGTGCGGATTTCGCGGCACCGTCAGGTGAGAACTCACCGATGAGGACGCCTGACGAGCACCACACGAGGCCTGACGCTCAGAAGACGTCTGTGTGTCTTGTATCTCTACACTGGTAACTGCAGCAATGCACTGAGACGCGAGTCGGTCGACCACTTGCACCTCATTGACGTTGAATGAGTTGACGCCATGTGCTGACAGTCGACTACCGCATTGACGGCCAACTGACGCCATGGCGACATCGCACTGTCATTTCACTGCTGTCAATTGTCCAGATCTTTGTGTCTTAGTTTGTAATACGTGTCGGTCGTTCCGTTGCTCTGTTGCACTTGCTGGTCACTGATTGCGCGCTGCGTTGTGGCAGCGGCAGATGAGGGAAGGAGCACTTCGTGTTAGGCTGCCTGTGCGCTTTCTCCTCGTGCATGGCCCCTCGCTGAGCTCCTGCCTGCGTGCTACTTTCTGATGTGTTTGTGGACTCGCTGTGTTGATGTTGATGTTACATGTGTGTCTGCGCTGTGTGTATCGTGTTCGAATGTGTGTGCCCATGCCAGACCACCGCGTGTGTGCCTGTTGGAGACGACTGTGTGTGTGTCGTTTGTCCTCCTAGGGTGAGTGGAGGAGTGCTGGGTCGGCCGCACGCGCTGTGTGCAGAGATGGACCCAAACCCCCACCCCTTTGATGGTGCAATCTCCGTGTGAACGTTTTTTGATGACATTCGACTGAGCAGCTGCCTGATGCACTTCATTAATCGCCCGATGGCCAAGCAGACAGACACATGGCTACGTCGATGGGGCTCTCTTGTCTGTCTGCCTGTCTCCGTACGGTATTTGTATACACACGGCACGCCGACGAGGGAGAGGGGTACGTCTATCTACTCACATATGTGTGATACGATACGTGCCAAGCACAGCACAGCACACACAGCAAGGGACGGACGGAGGGGTGGGCGGACTCCGCGTAGATACACACATCCATACATATATACATGCATACATACGTACCTGTGTGCGGGAAGGGTGGGTGGGCTCGACTGACTGGCGAACTGTTGCCTAGGTGGTTTTCAATGTGAATGTATACACTGCCCATGGCAGCTGAGCTATAATAACATTGCTTACACCCACACACCCGGAACATCACAGCATCATGGGACGCAACACGAAGACAAATGCATAAATGTCATCGCGTGAGGCCCAAGTGAGGCCCCTATTGTGAGGCCCACCAACACTGCAAATGGGAAGGCTGCAAGCAGATCTGATCACCGCAGATGAAGCGGTTCCAAAACGTGAGACGGCTGGTTTTTCCCGCCCCCACGACCAGCTCTGGTCACTTGCATGTATGCAAGTGTGTTCTGTCGCCCCCTCCTCAAATTTCAGCTCTATTGTCATCTGTTTCCGACTTTTGCTCTTCGTTAACCTATCAGCACTCACCTGCCGTCCCTCAGCCTTCTTCAGCCACACCTGGCGACGCCCGCAGGCCATCTTAACCGCCCTGCGATGGCCTTTAAAGGCCACAACGCCCTTGCATCTGGGCGATTTGACATCGCTGCGAGGCCGCTGGGCGCGGGCGGTCATTCTACCGTGTTCAAGGCCAAGGATAAAGCCTACACCGACCCGAGCCGTTCCTTCGCACTCAAAGTCTACGACCCTCAGCAGCCGGACGAGGCGGCGGGCAGCACCGTTCACCCATCCGACATGAACGAGATGCTGGCCTTCGATCTTCTGCAGTCCATCGCGGAGACCAAGGCCATCGCCAGCGGCATACCCCCCGGCTTTTACCGCCGCGCCTGGCACCCCAACGTCGTCAGACGATATGGCCACCACATGGCTAGCAAGAGCACTCGGCACGGGGACCAGTGGCTGCTGCTCGAACTGCTGGAGGGGGCTCAGTCGCTGGGGCGGTGCTCGGAGGTATCGGCCTTTGAGGTCAAGGCGGTGCTCTACGAGATGCTCCACATGCTGGCCTTCCTGCACCAGAATGACATCGCCCACGGCGACATCTCTTCGGAGAACCTGGTGGTCTGCAGAAAGATCGAGGGCCTGCCGCTGCTGGAGGCCATCGACTTCGGCCTCAGTGTCCATGCCAAGACGCAGCAGGCGATGGGGGCCGCCGAGAGTGAGCGGGGGTTCCAGGGGGCGAGGGGCACGCCAGGCTACTTCACGCCCGAGATGACCTGGCCGTACGCGGCACACAGCGACCCCAAGGGTATCCACTCAGCCAGCCAGGATATCACAGAGAGGCGAGAGAAAGGGACAATGCCTCATCTCTTTGTGTCTGTCTGTCCTTGATATGTGGATGCCTCCATTCAGGCTCACCCATGTTCCAGAGGTATGACGAGAGGAAGGGAGACATCTTCCAGGCAGGTGTCGTGGCCGTCGAGGTGGCCACGGGCAAGAACGCCGCCAAGGACCTCTTCCCTCTCGGCAGAGCCACCAAGCAGGGCGTGGCGCAGCTGTCACGGCAGCTCTTCACGTTCACTGGACGGCCGGGCAACGAGGAGGCGGCGGCGATGGGATTCCCTCAGGGCCTGTTTAGCGATATCGAGGTCAGCAGTGCGGACGGCATAAAGGCCAAGCTGCGGCGATGGGGGGTGGGGGATGAGGGCCTTCTCGACGTGCTCTCCAAGTAAGACGGAGGCAGACACAGAGAGGTGTCCCATGTGCATTCAGCTCACTGTGTGTCTGTTATGCGTTTGTTTGCCCTCAGGATGGTGTGTCTCCCGGGGTCACGCCACACAGCTGAGGAGCTCTCCATGCATCCCTACTTCACCCACGACGCGGCGCTGCAGCCCGTCGTCAAGGCGTACATCGACTGGGGC
>CDMY01000294.1:10912-55161 GCA_001179505.1 Vitrella brassicaformis | reverse complement strand
CACACACATCACCCCCACGGCCACCAACTCATCAATGGCCTCGTTGGGGTCGCCCCCTACGGACGACGAGCACATGATGGAGGTGGACGAGGAGGCGGACATGATGGTCATCGACCACTCACTGTGAGAGCAGACGGATGACCAGGCGGCCAGCCGAGGGCGCCTGTCTGTCTGGCTGTCAGTGGTGTGTTTGACTAGAGGGATGGAGTCAATTGAGGGGTGGCGAGATGTGACTGCGTAACTTAGCGGGGGTGAGTAGGGCGTTTGCCTTGCTGCACGGATGCGTTGCCTGTGTGCAGCGATGAATGGACGCGCTACTGATTGAGAGAGGGAGCTGGTTGCAGCACCTGTGTGTGCTCTTGCAGCTGCGTGTGTCTGTCTGACTGACTATTTTTCCCGTCACTGTCTGTGTGTGCGTGTGCCTATCTGTGAGGCGGCGGGCTGGACGGGATGCACCAATGGGATGGACTCGATCATGATTACGTCAAACGGACTTACACACACCATTGGTGATGTCTGATCCAAACATTAACACACGTACAGGTGTCCCTCACAGAAGTAGATGAGTGCACCAGGACTCAGGCGCGCTCAGAAGTACTCAAGTCTATCAAGCTTCAAATATTTCGTCTCCCCTCCGCCCACTCCCTTGCCCGCCACCTCCACAACCATCTGCACAACTCACAAGCCCGCATAGACAGCAGCGTGCAGCATTCATCCACGTGGCTCGTTGACCCACCTCTTTGTGCATAGCAGTAGCCACTCGATGCGTCCTCAGCAGCGACACTGGCGAGACCAAGCTGCTGTGCGGCACCCTCTGGATGAGAACAAAGCCATGGTACTTCAGTGGATCACCTGAGGGAAGGGCGAACACCACACCACACCACACCACACCACACCATGAAATGTTAAAAGCCGGGCGGCTCTCCACGTCTATGTACCTGTGTACATCACAGAGGTCCCCCCGAACTTGAGACCCGCCATCGAGAAGCGCACGGAAGAGCACACTGCATCCTCGTCTTGCCGCTTTCTCTTGCCCAGCGCACTCGCAGGACCCTCATCGACACTGATCCCACCCGACTCGCCGCGCCGTCCATTGGACGAGCGGCTCCCTCGCTGCATGTGCCTGATGGCCGTGGTCTGGTCGTCCGAGTAAAGGAAAGGGGCGCCGAGCTGCTTGTTCTGTTGACAGGCAATGGGGAGTGTCCCGATCTCTGCAGCAACCAAGCCACATTGCTGTCGCAGATCACGGGCCGCCTGCCACTCCCACACGAGCGACGGTGGCCGCTCCTTTGCATCTCGCTCTCTGCCATCCCTGCAGAACACGCAGACAAACAGACATGTGTGGCGATTCGTTCATTCATGGCCATCGGTTGCTCTCGTGCTTTCTGACCCGTTGTCATGCTCATTGTCATCCGCGGCCTTCAGTGCGCCCGCCTCGACGCCCTCGATGAATGCATGGCTCTCGTCATCGGCATCATCCAGATGGTGCCTGTGATTGTCGTCGGCGTCCATCATGTTCTGCTGATCTGATGAAGGGGACCTGCCTTCACGGCTGGGCGGACCCCCGTAATCTGTCACTGCTGCTCATCTCTCAGTGCGAGCTCAAGCTCATCAAAGCGGCAGGCGTTAGCCATGGCTTTGGCAGCTGCACTGGTTTCAGGAGGCACGTCTCAGATTTTGGCCCTGCTGTGGAGATTGATGTGCGGTTGCGTGTCGCTGGTGATCAACTGCGTGCTGTACCAATGGAGGCGGACCAATGGGGGCAACAGCAGCCACACATATCAACACCAGGTTAAAGCAAGCATCGGACAAGAAAACACGGCGATAGATAGATCTTGTCATTGATTCACCATGTCTGTCATCCTGTGGTGTAATGTGTGTTCAGGGCACGTCATCTGTCCTATCGACATTGCACGACTACCAGGTGCGGCTGCCGGCCATCGCCGACCGGTTTGCACAGTGGGCAGCTGACATGTACATCAGCTCGTGGTACACCACTCTGTCCAACCCGCCGGACCATACCTTCCCCCGCGAGATCCAGCGGATGATGCGCATGATACTGGAAGACGTCATCAGCAGGATACAAAGGTCAGCCAGTGGGCAGCGACAGACACAGACAGTATACACAGCTCTGAGGCTGGCTTGTTCTGTGTGCGTGTTGTGTGTGTCTGTGTGTGGTGGTTGTCATCCATCCTTTGTCCATCCATCGGTGTATGTATCTATCAGGGTTGATGTGCGTGGGCTCTTGGACGAGCTGCTCGCCATCCTGCACGCCCACATCATCGTAAGTGATGGACCTGACACGCCCTGATTGCACCTGTGTGTGCGTCTGTCTGTCTGTCTGTCTGTCTGGCAGATATGTGAGCGCGTGCCGTCGTTTGCCACTGAGACCATCAACAATGGGCCGCCCACACAGACACAGAGGGCGGGTAGCGAAGGAGAGATGGCCGCTTTGAGATCCCTGTGCGGCCCTGACGGCCTGGGCCTGCCATTCCACGCCGCTGTGGAGAGCTTCGCAAAGGTCGGTGTGCGGGGTGGTGGCGTGGCTGGCCGATCAAGGGAGGGGGATGCTAGAGTGATTGAGTGAGAGCGTGCTGTGTGTAGGAGAAGAGCTACTACCGCCAGCTGGCCGATGTGTTGGTGCAGCTGTGCACGCCCCCTGAATACGCAGAGGAGATTCAATCAGTGGTAGGTACTTACTGGCAACACGAAAGACCCAGAGCCCGTTGATGGCATGGCACTCTCTCCCTTGCCCTGCGTGTGTGTCCGCCTTCCCTCTCTCTCTTGTGTCATGTCAGCTGACCCGTGGGTTGGTGATAGAGGTGGTCGCGTCATTCGTATTCTACTCGCCCGTCTGTGTGCTGCTGGACTCCCTGCCCACACACGCCTCTTCCCTCGAGCACCAGATGCGCGCACTCCACCTGCCCCTCTCCCTCCCATCGCCACCACCCGCACAGACACTGACGGTCCTCACCAAACATGGCAACAGCAAGGAATCCCATAAGCCTGCAGAAGACTCATTACTGTGGCGTGACACGACGAGCAGCACGTCGGTGTCACACCTGCCCGTGTCGGCGAGTGCTGTGGTGGAGAGCCATGCTGCTGTTGAGGGCAGCAATGGCGATGGCGATGGCGACGTCAGCGATGTGTCGTCGTCTGGGGGCCTACAGCTGTGTGAGCAAGAAGAGGAGCAGCAGCGTCACGACGACAGCCTGATGCGCCACGAGAGGCCCACGCCCACACACGACCCCTTCTGCAGCCCAGCATTCGACCACTCTTCCACCCCCCGCCACCACGATCATGTGGCACCATCGCGACAACAACTTCCAACTTACAGCCGGTCATCCACCCCGCCCCGCGATTATGAGGCAACGCATTACGCCCACCTGCCCTCTCCCCGCCCTCCGCCTCTGCTGCGGTCCCTGTCGCTCTTCAGTATGTCACCCGCTGTGTGTGGCTCACTGTCGCCCTCACCGAGAGAGCAGAGGAGGGAGATGCCGTCAGGGAGACGGGTGGAGCTTGTCGGTGGTGAGCATGGCGATTGCGGCCACTCCCGTGGTCTCGAGAGGAGACAAGATGGTGACGATGGCAAAGTGATGATGATGCGCTCTCGGTCGTGCCCAGCGCTGGAGTCTATGAGTCCACTAGCATTCCCCTCTCCCTCTCCGTCCCCTCCCGCTCATCAGTGGCATCTGGTGGACCACGCCCCCGCATTATTCCCTCCCCCCTTGCCCCTTCAGGCGTCCTTTCCCGCCATGCCCACTCACGACATCACGGGGACGGGCCAGACCGACACGTCGACGCCGCTGCTCACCACATGCGTCATGGCGGACTCCACGTCAGCCGATGGGAGGCGGAGAAGCCGGTCGATGTCACCCTCACTGAGGCATGACAGCCAACCGGACCTGCTTCCTCCTTCATCCCCTCCCCCTCCCATGCCCCTGCTGGACGGCGCCATGCAGAGGAGCCGCACAGAGACGGCCGACCATCATGTGTTTCTGAGGCAGAGGAGAGTGGGCGGCGTGCGCGTCAGCAGCCGTCAGCAGGAGAGGGAGCGTCTGTTGTGGAGTCAGCGGCTGATGCTGTCGCCCTTTGTGGACGGGCCACTGTACGGTGCACTGAGCCACGTGCACGAGGCATCGGTGCTGATGCCCGGGGGGCGGAGAAGGAGGGGAAAGAGGATGCTGGCATTTGACAAAGCGGTACGAGACAGACAGATACGTAGGGAGGGATACATCGGCATTCATTTGTGTGGATATATGTGTGTGGGTATGTGCCGTCCAGAGGTTCCTTTTGGAGACTCTGCTGCGGGCGAGGCCGCCTCCCTCTGCTGTGTTCAACGAGTATGCAAACCACCCCGCCGGCGGACAGCCGCCACTGCACATTGGCGCACACATGTCTCCCGTGTGCCTGGTGTTCTCTAATCAGTGTGTTGGCGCCTCGCTCGTCGGCGCCTGCCGAGCTGCTCGAGGGGGAGGGAGCGCTCTCTCAATGGTGGAACCCTCAAAAGGTGGGCATCCACTGACAGCCTATTGTGACTGGATGCTCGTTGTGTCTCTGTCTGTGAATGGTCAGATGGAGGGGCGAGCATGGTTACGGCGCCAGGCCGATGTACGTGCACTGCAGCACCCCCCGCCCCGCCCACTACTCAAACGCGAGCCGCCCTGTCGTCATCACGCCAGCCGTGAGCTGCACGACGCCCCTCATGGCATTCGGCGACGTGGGGTGGTCAAGGGCAGCAGTGAAGGGGCCACTGGTGAGCACGCTGAGGCGAGAGAAGATGGGCTGGGGGGAGGGGGTGAAGGTGGCGGTGGTGGCGGGGCAGATGTGGTGGGGAGTGCGGTTCAGCTCATGGGGACACTGATGGGCCTCTCGCACACGGTATCTATCTGAAGCTGAACAGACAGACAGAAACGACCGACTGACCGCGTTGATGGATACGCCCACGTGTGTGTGTCACACCTTTCCGCTTTCATCAGATGAGGTGGCTGACCAGGCAGCTCATGGGGGCCTGTCTGGCAGACAAGAGCGTCGCTCGCATGATCACACAGGTAAGCGACGCCATTCCATGATGAGTCGGTGCGTGCATCCGTCAATTCGTCAGGTCGAGAGTGCGAGTCTGCCCGCGTTGGCTGGTTTCACTCTCGAGGCTGTCATGGCCGCATTGGACGAGGCAGAGGCGCCACACGACACCCACCTGCCCCTCGTTCCCTGGCGCTTCCCATTAGCAGCAGAGGTCTTCTTTCGGGTGCTCGCCGGTGAGTAAGGTGACTGATGTGTGACCTAACAACACATCGGTGCTGTGTTGATGTGTGTATGTGTCTGTATGTCTGTCTGTCTGTATGTATGGCAGGTTTGTTGGGTGTTGGTCGCGGGATGGCGTTGGTGCTGATGCTGCTGCGGCAGCGTGTGGTGTGTCGCCATCTGTGCCTCAGTGTCATGCAGGCCATTCTACGGCACACTTTCCCTGATGCATCACACAGGCTAGATGCACTGGTGACAGGGGGCAGATGATTGATGCTCGTCTTTGTGGACACCCGCCCTGGTCTCTGACTCGTTTTTGCAGGGCTGCTAATCGTTTCCATGGATGCATTTTTATGCGTTCATAGGAGACGCGAATGAATGAATGAATGAATGTGCGAGGGGAGGTTGATGTTGCTGTGAATGTGTATTCCTGGTGCAATGCATGACAGTGTATTCATTGTACATTCTGGTAATTTAGTAATACACTGTAAGTTAGTAATACAAAAACCGCGGTGTCTCTTGGAAGTACGAGAATAGACTTGCCTGTCTTGGGATCCTCAGCAAGCCTCTCGTGATGAGATGCCATTCCTGACGTGTCAATTCCCATGCTGAGACGATCTGGGCAGTTGCCGCCTCCGTGAAACCGCTCTCTCGCCGGCCCCCACTGCACAGTAGTTTCTCCACGCCTCCTTCAGACCCCATTTTCATCACAATGACAGCTCTTCAGTCCTTTGCGGCGTCTCTTTTGCTTTTCGCCGTGTTGTTCTGCCAGTGCAACGGCAACTTTCTTGATGAAACCACTGCTCTCGAATTCGGTGAAGCGTTCTCAAGAATGCATCGAATTCATGCATGGCTTGAGTTCCTTGCTCTTGTCCCCTGAATGCATGCACAGGCCAGACAGAGCTGGGCGGTGGCTCGTGTTACGCTGCCTCGCTCCAGGACTACAACATCTTCATGGAGTGCGATGACCCGGACCTCAGTCAGCGGGCACACACACAGATGTCATGGCTGTTCAGGCGGGCAATGGCATATCATCCCCTCCGCTTGCACTGACATGCAGACGAAGGGCGGCTCTGCGGCGATGTCAAGGGCAAGAATGGCAAGACAACTCAGTGCAGATGCGGATACGACAAATTCCACAATGAGTTCGGCTGTCAGGTGCGTGAGCAGAAAAAGAGAAACATGGGATGCCTTTGACGCATGTCGGCTTTCCTTTGGCCTCTCTTACTGTACGTGAGCAGAAGGTGACAGACCTGGTTTCGTCTGAAGGTGACGACGTGCGGCGCTATGCTTTGTGCTGTGTTGGCGACTTTTGCGATTCCGTGCTTGCAGGCTCCGATGATGACACGTGCCCTGTCACGATGGACCACCCCAAGTGCTCGGACCACCCCGGCAAGTCCCTCGTCTGTGGCGCGAAGAAGGCCGGCGACTGGGAAAAGACGCCTGATTTCCGTTCCGAGAACTGCCGATGCGGCGTGAACAGCGACACTGGCAAATTCGGCTGCCATGTACTTGCACACGTTGCGGATGCAGAAGCCACGTGTGGATCATGTGTGCGTTTCACGTTTCTGCGTGCAGCTCATCAGCGACCTGAAGTCGGGAGACGATACTTGCCCATACATGATCTTGGACGATGAGAAACAGATGTGTGGAGGTACAACACCACGGAGGTACAACACACAGTACATACGCACATTCTCACACTGGCATTCGCGTGTGCATTTTCTGCGATGGGCCTTTACAGCTTCGGGTCACGATGACACCATCTGTGGGTCGGCCCGGGCCTACGTGGATGGGTAGCCAAACAGTTTGCATCTCACGCATCTCCCGCACATGTGCTCACACGTGTCTCTCTCTTACGTAGTGGCGAGAAGAAGCCGGACCTGCTGGCAGGCATCAACGAGGAGTGTCGTTGCGGAAAGCATACAGACACCGGCAAATACGGATGCCATGTAGGTGTGAGCACCTGCATCCATACAATCACGCCTACGCGGCACACATGAAAGACATCCTCCTCTCTCCGTCTGTGTGTGCGTGTCCAGGTTGCGGCCAACCTTCCCGAGAAGGAAATCCGCATCAAGAACACCTGTCCCGTGATGACCAAGAAGGGCAAAAAATGCTCCGGTAACGAACATGGCAACGAGACACAGGAACGAGACACTGACGTATTTGTGATTTGTGCGCATGTATGTGTGTCTCAGCCATGGCCACGATGACCAAGCAGATCTGCGGGACTGAGCGCAGCAGGTACTTACATGCGCCACACACAGAAGGATACATATACATGCTGACCCGTATCTGTGTGTATACAGGTCGACAACGGGCAGAAAGGAGCCCGACTGGCTGTCTGAGGAGTGTCTCTGCGGCTATCACTCAGAGACCGGAGACTTCGGATGCCACGTAAGTCATCCATCTGTGGTTGTGCGCATGACACTGAATTGTCACCGTGTCTCCTTGGTATACAGCTGAAATCGGACATCGACACAGAGACCTTCGGTACGCGTATGACTGGCTCAAAAACAGTGCACACATCAGTCATTTGTATATCTGCTGACACATACAGAGATGGCCCCTCTCGCCCCAGAGCCAGCCAAACCAGCCAAGCCGAGCAAACCAGCTGGTAGGGCAGAGCTGCCCATCCTTGGCCAACACGCAGCCAAGTTCGATGTGTCCGTGTGCGCACATGCAGAAGCTCCCTGCAGCATCAAGATGACGCGCAAGCACACCAAATCGGCCAACACGGTGAACTTCTACTACGTTCCGCAGAAAGCGATTACTGGCTGCGAGGCTTCCCAAATCTGCGCTGTCGGACTGCATCAAACGGACGTCCTCGAGGTTCTACATTACATTGCTGATGCTGCGTCTCAGTCGTCTGCGTGACTGGTGCTCTTCTTTTCCTTGCTTGCCTCATGCAGGTGGATTTCGGTGACAGCAAGGCCACTCTGGACGGAGCGTGCATCGGCTTTTCCACCGCAGAGAAGCTGTGCGCCGAAGACCGCGTTGTCATGGCTTCCCTGCTCTCAGAAAACGGCGCAAAGATGTGCACCCAGGAAGGGACGGTATGCCTGCACATTGCAGAGCCAGCCACAGGCATGGACTTCCGTGATGATTCATTCACTGGATGGATGGATGGATGGATGCAGGCAGTGAAAGTCACCAACCTGCCGAAGGGCAAGGGCTTGCAGACGAAGATCCTCCCAGCGGAGGACTACTCGGCCTCGGTCATCGTCAACGAGGGCGGCACCAAGACTCGCTACAACTACTACCTGCCCGGTATGGTAGTTGTGCAGATGACCAATCAGGTTCATGGCAAGGGGTGCTGGATGTGTCTTGTGGGGCAGGATCGGCCAAATTCGCCGAGTGGGCCGACAAGCCTTTCCTCCAGACGTGAACGTGCCCAGCTCAAGATGAGCAGCCGAGCGAATGACATGTCAGGCAACAATGCAATCAATGGATTCCGACAGAGACAAGGAAGCCAGCAGCCCCTCGTTTTTCTTTTAGAACGGCAAAGACAACCTTTTGATGGACTCTGATTGAGATAGCCCAGAGACATGAAGTGCATGTGTGGCTCACGCGCGTTTGTCCCAAGTTTCTTTTGATAATGGATTGGGACGAGATAATGCCGATCACGTTCTTTCTGACTCACTGACTGAGAACATCTCGTTCTCGTGCTGGAGAGAGCGGAGACAAGAAAGACATTAAACAGGAAGATGCGCCGCGCCCACAAACATTCAACAGACGAAGAGAATGGACAACATCCGCCATGGCTTCTAAGGAGAACCAGCTTAGCGGACGCACACACAGATACGAATGTTCATCATCTCTTGTCCTGACCAAATTTGACCACAAGTGACGCTGATCGTGGTAATCTGGCTTTTGGTCAGCAGTGGAGGCACTGTTCTGTCGTAGACACCACGTTATCGGTTTGGGTTTGATTGATGCAATCATATCATCGAGTCCATCCCATTGGCGCATCCCGTCCAGCTCGCCGCCTCACAGATATGCACACTCGCACACACAGACAGTGACAGGAAAAATAGTCAGTCAGACAGACACACGCAGCTGCAGCACACACAGGTGCTGCAACCAGCTCCCTCTCTCAATCAGTGGCTCGTCCATTCATCGCTGCACACAGGCAACGCATCCGTGTAGCAAGGCAAACGCCCCCTCAGTCCCGCTAAGTTACGCAGTCACATCTCGCCACCCCTCAATTGTCTCCATCCCTCTCGTCAAACACAGTCGTAGACAGCCAGACAGACAGGCGCCCTCGGCTGGCCGCCTGGTCATCTGTCTGCTCTCACAGTGAGTGGTCGATGACCATCATGTCCGCCTCCTCGTCCACCTCCATCATGTGCTCGTCGTCCGTAGGGGGCGACCCCAACGAGGCCATTGATGAGTTGGTGGCCGTGGGGGTGATGTGTGTGGGCTGGGGGAGGGGGAGGGGGGCGGGGACGGTGGGGGTGGGGATAGTGTGTGGCGGGGGGAAGCCCCAGTCGATGTACGCCTTGACGACGGGCTGCAGCGCCGCGTCGTGGGTGAAGTAGGGATGCATGGAGAGCTCCTCAGCTGTGTGGCGTGACCCCGGGAGACACACCATCCTGAGGGCAAACAAACGCATAACAGACACACAGTGAGCTGAATGCACATGGGACACCTCTCTGTGTCTGCCTCCGTCTTACTTGGAGAGCACGTCGAGAAGGCCCTCATCCCCCACCCCCCATCGCCGCAGCTTGGCCTTTATGCCGTCCGCACTGCTGACCTCGATATCGCTAAACAGGCCCTGAGGGAATCCCATCGCCGCCGCCTCCTCGTTGCCCGGCCGTCCAGTGAACGTGAAGAGCTGCCGTGACAGCTGCGCCACGCCCTGCTTGGTGACTCTGGCGAGAGGGAAGAGGTCCTTGGCGGCGTTCTTGCCCGTGGCCACCTCGACGGCCACGACGCCGGCCTGGAAGATGTCTCCCTTCCTCTCGTCATACCTCTGGAACATGGGTGAGCCTGAATGGAGGCATCCACACATCAAGGACAGACAGACACAGAGGGATAAGGCATTGTCCATAGGGCATTGTCCCTTTCTCGCCTCTCTGTGATATCCTGGCTGGCTGAGTGGATACCCTTGGGGTCGCTGTGTGCCGCGTACGGCCAGGTCATCTCGGGCGTGAAGTAGCCCGGAGTGCCCCTCGCCCCCTGAAGCCCCCGCTCACTCTCGGCGGCCCCCATCGCCTGCTGCGTCTTGGCATGGACACTGAGGCCGAAGTCGATGGCGTTCAGCAGCGGCAGCCCCTCGATCTTTCTGCAGACCACCAGGTTCTCCGAA
This sequence comes from Vitrella brassicaformis, assembly GCA_001179505.1. NCBI lineage: Eukaryota > Vitrellaceae > Vitrella > Vitrella brassicaformis. Next base: position 44,603 of record CDMY01000294.1, on the reverse strand, counting down.
GAGATGTCGCCGTGGGCGATGTCATTCTGGTGCAGGAAGGCCAGCATGCGGAGCAGCTCGTAGAGCACCGCCTTGGCCTCAAAGGCCGATACCTTCGAGCACCGCCCCAGCGACTGAGCCCCCTCCAGCAGTTCGAGCAGCAGCCACTGGTCCCCGTGCCAAGTGCTCTTGCTAGCCATGTGGTGGCCATATCGTCTGACGACGTTGGGGTGCCAGGCGCGGCGGTAAAAGCCGGGGGGTATGCCGCTGGCGATGGTCTTGGTCTCCGCGATGGACTGCAGAAGATCGAAGGCCAGCATCTCGTTGTTGTTAGATGGGTGGACGGTGCTGCCCGCCGCCTCATCCGGCCGCTGAGGGTCGTAGATTTTGAGTGCGAAGGAACGGCTCGGGTCCGTGTAGGCTTTATCCTTGGCCTTGAACACAGTGGAATGGCTGCCCGTGCCCAGCGGCCTCGCAGCGATGTCAAATCGCCCAGATGCAAGGGCGTTGTGGCCTTTGAAGGCCATCGCAGGGCGGTTTGTGATGGCCGGCGGGCGTCGCCGGGTGTGGCTGAAGAAGGCTGAGGGACGGCAGGTGAGTGCTGATAGGTTAACGAAGAGCAAAACTCGGAAACAGATGACAGTAGAGCTGAAAAGAGGGGGGCGACAGAACACGCTTGCATGCATGCACTGACCAGCGCTGGTCGTGGGGGCGGGGAAAAAGACGAAGAGCTGCCGTCTCACGTCTTGGACCCGCCCCGTTTGTTGTGCGGTGATCAGATATCTGCTTGCAGCCTTGCCATTTGCAATGAGTGCCTCCCTCTTCCGTGCGGGCTTTTGGGTTTCGTTGCTCTCCCTCTTGACAACCACCTCCGGAGGACCGACAAAAGAACGGTGAGCGCAAAGGTTATATGCTGTATGGTTCTTCCCATTTGACCGGGAGTTGCATGACGAGTGCTTTTGTGTCAGGCACCAGAGTCAGGCAATGAAGTTCTTGGGCCTTCTGCTGTGCGTCGCCTTCCCTGTTGTGCGCTGCCATGACATCTCGGCAGGCACGCCAGCTGGCTTCTTGCACACGCATGGGCCCATTAATGGATCTCCGTTGAAGCGCCGCATTACGTCGCTCCAAGGCCGAAACAATAAAGTGGACCCCGACGAGTGAGTTACGCACATCAAAGACGAGCGGCCCAGCCGTCCCTTCATTGTCTGATTATGCATGAATGTAATGTGTGCACGTCCACGCAGAGAGCTCCTCTTCATCACCAACCACCGAATGAACGTGCCTGATGGTGAGGAATCGGTCGGGCAAGCCGCATCACAGCCCACTTCCGTCAGCTTCGACGAGAAGAATAACGACGCCTCAGGAAACGTCCACTTTTGCGAGAGCGGCACCGACGATGAACACAAGGAGATCTTCTCTGAGAAATTCCTGGCGCGTCTGCGCAACAGCAAGGCCGAGACCATCCTGTTCTCCATCCATGGCTTCAACGTGCAGCCCACAGATGCGCTCGACGAGACGGCCAAGATCCAAGCGCAGTTCAACACGATGGCTGCTGAGAGAGGGGACGACGCCGGCAGGGTGAAGGTGGTGGGTCTCATCTGGCCATGCGGCGACAAGATCGGCATCATCCGGGACTATTGGGATGACCGCCGGCGAGCATATGCGTCCGTGTGTGGATTCGAGCGAGTGCTTGCGAAGGTGCTGCGAGCCGACGAGCGAATGCTCACCAACCAGCTGCCCGACCCGGAGACCGACCTGCTCATGCAGAAGAACGTGAGCATCATGGCACATTCTATGGGCAACCGCGTGCTGTGGCAGACGCTCATTCGTGCGGACGAGATGTATCCCATAGAAGGCATATTCCGCGATATCTTCATGGTGGCCGCCGATGTGCCCAACAACGTGCTCGACGAGCCGTCGTCCATCTGCATGGCAGCGGACCGTGTGTCTGTGTATGTGTTGTGTTGCACATGTGTGTATATGTATCTCTCTCTGTGTCCATGTGTGTGTGTGTGTGTGTGTGTATCAGATACTACGCGTCTGATGACCTCCCTCTGACGTACAGTCTCGGCCGTATCCCCAGCGGGTGGCGCCAGCGGATAGGCCGGCTGGGGCCAGCGAAAATGGACAGAGTGCACAAGAACGTGTGGGAGATCGACTGCAGCCGGTTCAACAACAAACTGGGCGGCCGGCTTTATGGCCACGGCTACCACACGCCGCAGGTCCGCCTGGACGACCAGGACTACCCCAACCCCGTGCTGCGCCATGCGTGGCAGACGATGATCGATCGCCAAGTGGATACGATGGGGAAACCAGAGGAGGCGCGAAGCCTCGTGCTCAGCCTGCTGTACAGCCAAAAGAAGGCTGGCCAGCAGCAGTTTGAAAGAGGGTCATGACATGAGCAGCTTTTGCTGTACGTACCATCTTCCCGTTTTTGCTGTACTGCCTGCTTGCTGGTATTTCTGTCTCTCTGCTGGATGGCTGTCTACATTGATGTGACAGACACACGGTATGTAAGCTGTGCCAATCATACACACACGAACACCCAAACCCCACACACCTTTCTTTTCCGCAGTCAGAAGGTGTCTGTCACGTTTTGTTTGTCTTCGCACTTTGACATCTGGGGGCAGGGATTGGCGGGGGGCGAAGAGTTGTTCAAGAGGGAGGATGCGGTGAGTGAGTGATGGAGGAGCGGATAGTGCCGTCTCTTCGTAGTGAGTGCATTTGGACCGTCTTTTGGTGCATTGTGTCATTGCTGCATTCAGACAGATACGTGAAAGCTCTCTACAGCACAAAACAGAGCTATTCCAGCTCATTGACGACGCCCCATACACAACCGACACACGAGTCATCTTTAGCCGTCGTGGCGAGTCTGCGTCTCACGCCACCATACAGGTGAGCATTCCCCGTGAACGGCATCTCATCCGACGCACAACGCAACATCATCCCACGCACCAAACTACTCACCTGCACCGACCATGCGTCTCCTTCACCGGCCCACTGACGTATTTCTTATTGAGCTCTTTCCTGCCCATCCGCCTTATTTCGGCCATCCGAGGTCCACGCAGATCGCACATTGGCCGGCACGTGTGCCATGGCAGGCGCACACCGGCCTATCGTCACTGCAAAATCCGTAGCGTTCGAGTGTCTCGAATAGCAGCACCGCGTCTTCTATGGCGCTGTTCGCAGCCTGCACAAACACACACAGGGGCGCGGGGACGCCGCACACAGCTTGTGAACATTGGGCAGTCGCGTGAATGCTGACCATCCTTGGCGTATGAGGGCGGCTGTACCAGATGAGCAGGGAGGTCATACCAGCGACATAATGATTGATGACTCAGTCAGTGCGTATCGTCCCCGCCATGCATTGCAAGCAAAACAAGAAAGAGTCTTGCAAGTGAGTGCAGAAGAGCGACAAACAAAATGGCCATCCATTCATCTCTCTCTCCCGAAACACGGCGCACCCCTGTACGTATCAACAAAGAAGGTGTCCGTGCCTTCAAGAAGGTGTCCGTGCCTTCTTTGCAGCATCCATCCATCCATCCATCCACGCACCGTCACCCTCCTCTCCTCAACTCCTCTCCCCCAGCCGGCTCTCCCGCATTATCGGCACTAGGCGTCATAGCGAATGGCTTTGCCGAGAGAGGAAGCGGCGGGAGGTTCCCAGGGACAGGCCGCATCACACGGACAGCTTGCAGCCACTCCTTCTCAGCACTGCATGAGCAAACACACGGATGTTGCTGGACGCTCGGACAAGACGCGAGTGTCGGCTAGCTCACCTTGGCAGCAGCTCATCCAGAAAGCCATCCGTCTCCTTGGCCCTGACGAACCGCACCTTGGCTGCCGTGTTGCGGTCCAGTAAAGGCGACACGACGGACCACAACGCCTGGAAAACAGTCGGCGGGTCGAGCAGGACAAGCAGCCCAAGCCGCTCTGGGAAATGGTTGCTGAATGTGCTTACGCAATCCTGAATCCAATACAGTACATGCATTGATTGATTGGCCTCGATGACCATCCCGTGCTTTTACTCCCTCCCCTCCTCACTCACCTTTGCCAGCTGGACGTTCACGGCATGCGACAGCCCGAAGCCGTTGAAGTCCACACACCACACCCACTGCGGCGCTGTGTCGGGCACCGTGAATGCCCGGTCCAGGGTGCAGATGACGTGATGCAGCTGCGATGGCGCGTCCGTCATCGCAGCACTGACAGATATGCACGAGGGAGGGCAACACACACACAATCAGCGCACCCAGTGAGTCAGTCAGTTGGTCGCGTGATGCCTATGCCTACCGAGGAGAGTTCCCATACAATACAGGCCGGTTCTTTCGACATCCACCGATGATAAGGAAGCAGTGCGACTGCAGGCAGCACACACACACACACATAACATACGGCAATAGCACAACAGACACAGCGGGGCATCAGCATAGCGGGGCATCAGCGGAAGTCCTCAGTGTCGCTGTCAGCCAGCTGGGATGATAAGAGTTCTCACCCACCTTTGGATCTGCCACACACGGCTCACACACCATCTTGTGCTCATCCATCCTCTCTTTCCGAAACGTCAGGTGCTTTCTGTACATCGTCGCTGCCTTGCTCACGTCCCATCTGCACAGACAGACACCAGCACCCATCATCATGGCATTGCACACCACGAGCACGTTGCATTCCTAGTCTGTTTTGTACCCCCTTGCGCGCAGGAAGCGCACTGCCGTCTCATCGTCGACAGCCTCCCCAACTTCAAGAGCGAAAGAGTCAACTGCTGTGCGGATTGCATCGTCGCCAGAGCTCAGCTTTCCGAGTGATTCATTCAAACTTTCCTTGCTGGGCGCCACCAGCCCGACTGGTCCTGCTCCAGCAGCACTGCCATCTTCCTTGGTCGCCATGATTCTTTCCTCGACCCATCTGCAAGCTTAGAGCTTAGCCTGGAGGGATTCTTCATGCTTCAGGAGAATGCTTCTTATCTGAGCCACTCGCTGCTTGCGCTGGTGGACGTTCCTCTCCTCAGCTGACGGCGTACTTCTCACCGCAGATTGGCCGCAGATGGGAGCTGCCCGCTCGCAGGCTGGCTTACAGGAGACCCGAATAGCCTCTCTCATCGCCCTCTCTTCCATCTGGTGCTCGGCTGCAGTCCACGGCCCGCCCACATTCATCGCGCCTACTGCAACTAAGTTCGGCCACACGCCACGCGCCTCACACCACCGCCCACGGCCAGCAGACACCGTCGCCATGCCCACGGTGACCGCGCAAATAGAGCGGTCGCATGTTGAGAGGCTCTCCGAGACGGTGCAGAAGCGTCTGGCTGCGGGGAGGAGCAGTGCGGAGGAAGGGCTGCGCGTGGAGGATGTGGCTGGCTTGGAGGGCCGGCTGTCTGCGGATGAGTGGCAGTGTCTGCACTTCTTGGTGCAGTTCATGCCGCAGGTCGACGTGGCGCGGCTGTCTCTCGGCTACCTGATGGAGCATGTGCAGTACTCTCTCAAGGCTCGGGAGGAGTTCCCCTGGGCCAAGGAGGTGCCGTGGGAGGTCTTCCTCAATGACGTCCTGCCCTACGCATACTTTGACGAGCCGGTGAGCAACCGACCCGACCACCATTCCCACACACACGTATACACAGGCACCACCTTACTTCCCTCTGTGTGTGTGTGTGTCGGTCATTCGTGGGTGAGTGGATTTGGTGCAGCGAGAGTCGTGGCGGCCGGTGCTCTACTCTCACGCCAGCAAGGTGCTGTCCGTCCACCCCCCCAGCCCTTCCTCCCTCCGGGCGGCAGCCCAGCTGCTCAACGAGTACATCTGGTCGACATGGGAGCCCCCGATAGTGTTTGTAGCGGACAGGACGCCGGCCGTCATGAGCCCTCTGGACGTGATAGAGGCCCGGAACGCCTCGTGCACCGGCCTGTCGATACTCATAGCATCTGCGTGCAGGAGTGTGGGCATTCCTGCGAGAGTGGCAGGTGGGTGTCCAGGACGTCTGTGTATTGTCATGGTGCAATCAATGCATGTGTTGTTTGTGTGTGGGTGTTGTCTGCCTTCCAATCTGGCTGGCTGGCGGTGTAGGAATTCCGATATGGAACACCCCTGCGGGCGGCAACCACAACTGGCTCGAGATATGGGCGGACGGACAGTGGCAATTCACAGGTAGGTCGAGCCGAGCCCACATATCCCCACCCACCCACCCCTCAGGTTTGTCTGCATTGGTTGGTTGTATGCGGTTGTCTTATCCGTCCGTCTGTCTGTCTGTCTGTCTGGCTCTCAGGTGCCCACGAGTACACCCCCAAGGGCCTCGACCGGGGTTGGTTCTTTCCTTACCCCATCAGCACGTCGCAACCGGGCGCAGGCAACCACTCCATCTACGCCACCACATTCAAGCCGGGCGGGCAGGGACACGACGCCTCGGCCGTGTTCCCTGTGTCGTGGGACTGGTCGGTGACGTACGTGCATGGTGTGGAGCGCACCAAGTGGTACCTCTCACTGTGTCCGAAAGAGGTGGTGAGCGGGGAGGGGGAGGTCATGGCTGAAGGGAGCCGTAATGATGGTGGTGGGGCGGCTGAGGTGGTTGAGAGGTAGAGTCGTGTGGGTATATGCTCTGCTTGCCTCGGGACAGGCACGGGGGCTTTTTTCTGGTGTGTGAACAGAAGCATTGGATGTATGTGGGTGGATACGATGGGTGGACCGGATGTGTGACGTCTTAATTCGTTACTGCGGCTGGGTTGAGAGGACCCGTCTCAGTGTTAATCATTTGTATGTTTGTGCGTCAGTCAATCTGCGTTATTCTGGTGTGATTGACCAGTTGATTAATCCAATCCGTGCGTCCCACCCACCACCAGTGTCACCATGCATCCTCGATGGCATCGACTGCGATGCGATGAAGACCCCCAGACACACAGACGTGCACCCAGCGGCCCATGCAAGCAACACGTTTGTTGCCTCGCAGTGTCACCATCCATCCGACTGACTGACTGCATTGACTGATTGCGAGAAATATACGCAGAGAGAAATACAGTACAATCACACGTTCCACACAGTCGTGTGTCGCAGGCACCATGCCCCACGACCAGTGCCTGCCTGCCTTGCCGAACTGAACGCTCTGCCAAAAACCGAAAAGGACCATTCGCCCTCCCTTGCTCCCTCCCTCCCTGGCTGTCCCTTCCTTCCCTTCATAAACTTAGCGCCCGCCCCCCCGCCCGCCCCGCCCTCCCCCTGTCTGCCGACGAGCTTGGCACACAGGGGGACAGCGGAGCTGCTCATGTGCGGTGGGGACGAGGCTCATTCATGCAGTAGAGATAGGCACTGACTGCACAGGTGAGATGCACAGACGGAGAGACGGACAACACGTACTGCACAGAACGGGAAAAACACATGATGGACATGAAAAACAGAGAGCTCGGTGAGTGCTGTCCGTCTGTCTGTCTGTCTCTCTGTCTGTCTGTTAATTCCAGCTGCCGACCTACCGATTGGTCAACCAGCCACGCACGACAAATACCCTCACACCCACAGTCACGCCACGCACAGGAGGAGAGAAAGGTAGGCAGAGAGAGAGAGGGGCCAGAAACAGAGCGACCAATGGATGGAGACACACGGCACGAACAAGTGGGAAACCCCAGTGTGCCCCCGAGTGTGCCCTCGCATCACTGACTGCTGTCGGTCACTGGCTGGCCCTCTCCCTCCCCTCCCCCTCCCCCCCACCACACGGACAGCACAACAGGGCAGGGGATTGCGCACATCGTGTTGTTTAGTTAGTCAGACACGCAACGAGACAGTTCACCACCGACGCCCTCGGCTGGCTAAGTGTGTCTCACACTCAATGGTGGCCGTACTTGCCATACTTGTGGTAGTGGTGGTAGCCGTAGTAGGGGTAATAATAGCCGTAGTGGTAAGGGTAGTAGTAGCTGTGACCATAATGCTTCTTGTGGCCGAGCTCACGGCCGGGTGCGTCGGCAGTGTCAGCAGCCTCCTGAGGCGCATCAGCACCTGACAACACACCACAACACACCACAACACACCACAACACACCACAACACACCACAACACACCACAACACACCACAACACACCACACAACAAAGGTGACATGACACGAGCTAAGCCCAGCCCCAGCATCTGTGATGGTCACGTCACTCACCCTGCGGAGCTCTCAGGCGGCGGTAGTGGCCGTGCTTCTTGCCATAATGCTTGTAGTGGTGGTAGCCGTAGTAGGGGTAGTAATAGCCGTAGTGGTAAGGGTAGTAATAGCCGTGATGCCCGTAATGCTTGTGGCCGAGCTGACGGTCGGGGGCCTCTGCTGACATGAGCACACCGACACCACACACCGAGGCAGGAATGTGTGTGTTGTGGGTGCGTGCGTGTGTGTGTGTGTAGTGGGCCTCTGATCGTACCTTCGTTGTCTTCTGCGGTCTCTGCTGCTTTCAGGCTGCGGTGGTGGCCGTATTTCTTGCCATAATACTTGTAGTGGTGGTAGCCGTAGTAGGGATAATAGTAGCCGTAGTGGTAAGGCCTGTAGTAGCTGTGATACCCGTACTTGTGGCCGAGCTGACGGCGGGCACCTGAGACACACCCAGAGACACACAGACAGACAGACAGACAGACAGACAGAGCACGAGAGTGAGCGACACAAGCAGGCATCTACACGACACGTGCCACCAACGCACCTTCATCTTCCTCTTCGTCGTCAGGAGGAGGCATCTCCAGAAGACCCTCAGGAGGGGGAGGAGGCACCTCCTCCTCGACCTCAGGCTCCTCTGGGTCAGCGGCTGCCGGGTCGTCGTCTGTCGTCACAGGGGTTGCATCAGCAGGCTCGGCCACAGCAGGGTCGGCCACAGCAGGCTGAGTCTCAGCAGCCGGAGGCTCAGGGCCGGTTGCAGCCGCGAAGGCCAGGCAGGCGAAGAGGGCGAGGACCGTGAAGGTGCGACGCATCTTGATCTTGATGGCTGGGTAGGTGGCTGGCTGCACAAGAGATATAAGGGACCAAGGGCTGACAAAGGAAGAAAGAGCTGCCGAGGGACGAGAGAAGCTGGATGGAGTTGCGGCTTGATTCGAGGTGGCAAAGGCTGTCTGCGGAAGACACCGTGACGTGGAAGACGAGAGGGAGTCGAGATAGCTCTCGAGAGCAGCTAACGAATCCGCACCGCTCGCCGATCCGCGGCCGGTAACGAGCCAGTTAACCAGCTGCCGTTTTGGATCGCAGCACAGCGCCGTTGCTGCTGCCAGGGAGGATCAGCGGTTTGATTTGGTGGTGTTTGACTCATCGAAATTGCTAAGCTCGCAAAGAAAGCTCGCACTCCCCGAGAGCAAACCGAAGAGAAGAAGGCACTGCAGATGCTGCCCGAATGCGCATGAAGGCCTGCTGCAGTGGATCTCTCGCTTGACGGCCTGATTCAGCCGACAGCAATGCATCTGTCGTCATCGTTTCTCTTTCCCCTGCTGTCCGTCGCCTCATCCCCTCTCCCACTTTTCCTGTCACGACCGCGGATCAGCCGCATCCACCCGAGGCGGCCGACAGCCACGCGAAGGCAGCTCGATGACTCATCACAAGGCACCCCTGTGGCAGCCGTCGCAGAGCCGCCAGCTAAAGCAGCGGCAGCTGTGCAGACACACAGCATCAACGGCGATGAGTCGTCAGCTGTCAGCTCCTCTCCGCCTCCAGCTCCCTCACCCTCCCTCCCCACCCGTCAAGTTGCGGCGTCAAGTTTTGGCGGTCGGCGGCGGCTTGCGAGCATCCTGCTGTCGCCTGATGGAGGCGAGAAGGAGATCGGCAGCACCGTCGCTGTGGCCGGCTGGTCGCGGACTATCCGTGAGGCTGGCGGGGGCAAGTTCGCCTTTGTGGAGCTGAATGACGGCTCCACTCTGAAAGGGCTGCAAGTGGTGGTGGATGGGTCGGTCGACGGCTTCGACAGGCTGGTCAAGTGCGGCACGGGCAGCGCTCTCCGCTTCGAAGGAGAGCTGGTGGCGTCCAAGGGCCGTGAGCAGAAGGTGGAGCTGCAGGCAACAAGCATCACGATTTACTCGTCCACTGAGGGAAAGGACTACCCCCTGGCCAAGAAAAGGCACTCTCGCGAGTACCTACGGACCATCAGCCACTTGAGGCCGCGGACCAACCTGATGGGGGCCGTCACGAGGGTCCGCTCGGCCATGGCGGAGGCCACACACAACTTCTTCCAGGTGAGCTGAGCTGGTTGCCATGGGCTGGCTGAAATGCTGGGTGTGTTGTGTGATCATGTGAGTGTTGGCCTTTCCTTTCAGTCACGTGGTTTTCTGTACATCCACACGCCCATCATCACCTGCTCTGATTGCGAGGGGGCAGGAGAGATGTTCCAGGTCGGTCAGACCCATGCACCAAACTCGCACTTCATGCGCCACTGCGTCTGTCTGCGGATGCATGGGTGCAGGTGACAACTCTCTTGCCGGGAGACCTCTCCCGTGACCGTTCCCTCCCTTTGACCAAGAACGGATCGGTTGACTACTCGAAGGACTTCTTCCAAAAGGCGGCCTACCTGACGGTGTCAGGCCAGCTGGCTGTCGAGAACTACTGCTGTGCCGTCGGCGACTGCTACACATTCGGGCCAACATTCCGGGCGGAAAACTCCAATGTCAGCGAACAAAGGGAGCCGCACGTGCTGAGGGATGGGTGGGTGGACGTGTGTGTCTGTCTGTCTTTGCGCATGGGTGTGGGGTGTCAGACCGCTCGGCATTTGGCCGAGTTTTGGATGATCGAGCCGGAGATGGCCTTTGCGGAGCTGTCGGATACGATGACGTGTGCCGAGGAGTATCTGGCCTACTGTGTGCGGTGGGCGCTGGAGCACTGCGGGAATGACCTGGAGTTCTTCAATCAGTGGTCAGCACACACGCACACTAACGCGACTGAGGAATCTCTCGCCTCGATTGGCTTGTCGGTGTGTTGTCTGCAGGGTGGATAAGTCGCTGCTCGAAAGGCTGGAACAGCTCGTAAGCATGCAGATGAAAACAACGGCACACACTGACACTGAAGTGTGTTGTGTCCACCCATCTGTGGCTTCCTTCCATCTGGTGCAGGTGGAAGGCGGCTACAGGCGGGTCTCATACACGGAAGCCATCGACCTCTTGCAGAAGGAGGTAGGGTAGAGCCACAACACCCACCACACACCACACACATGCAGATGCACCCACACTCTCCCCTGCCCTCTCAGGTGTCATCTGGGAGTGTCTCATTCGACGTGTCGCCCGACTGGGGCATCGACCTCGGCACGGAGCACGAAAGGCACCTCACTGAGAAGGTCTTCGGCAAGCCCGTCACCGTGTACAATTATCCCAAGGAGATCAAGGCGTTTTACATGCGTCTGAATGACGACGACCGGACGGTCGCCGCCATGGACGTACTCCTGCCCAAAATCGGAGAGGTCATCGGCGGATCGCAGAGGGAGGAACGACTCGACGTTCTGGACAGGTACACATTGATGGACCACATGAGCCTGACTGGCTCAAGAGTCCGCCGTCTCTGTTGTTTGGTGTCTTGCAGGAGGTTAGAGGAGTGCGGCCTTGACAAGGACACCTACTGGTGGTACGCCACCGACGCACACATACTCACTCCCTCCTTCCATCGTTACTACATCTCGTCTTGTCTGCACCACCTTGTCACTCAGGTACCGGGATTTGCGTCGCTACGGCAGCATTCCGCACAGCGGCTTTGGGCTGGGCTTCGAGAGGCTGCTCATGCTCGTGACAGGGGTCGACAACATACGAGACGTCATCCCCTTTCCAAGGCATCCAGGACACGCCGAGATGTGACCAGGCGGACAGTCAGATGTGCACACATACAGGTCGTTTTTGACCTTTTGATGAGTGCAGTGCTATGCTATCGGTGTGCAAATGAAGCGACAGACAAGTGCCTGGTTGTGTCTGTTCCCTCGCAAAGCGAATTGAATTGTACAGCCACAGACGAGACTGCATGAGTCATGGGTGAATTGCGCTAGAGACAGCCAGTAGATCGCTGACTTATTCCTATTCCTGCTTGTTGTAACCTTTATTCCTGCCACTCTCGTTCGCATCGAAGTGCTGCCTGTGTTGCCAGATCTAGGGAGCATGTCGTCTGTGAGCAGCCCGTAAGGACGACACACACGCGCACACATCTTTCTTCATCCACGATGTCCGTTGTTGTTGTGCTTTCTGCTTCTACCCACAGGTCTGGTGTTTCGAGCATCGGTCAGGGTGACAACAATGGCGCGAAGCGTGCCATCTTGGAGAAAGTCCGCAAGGAGAAAGAGGCACTCATGAACCCCATGCTGCAGCGGGCCTTGACGTAGTCAACTGCACATACACTAAGTGAGGCACATCCATTGAATGCACGGCCTCTCTCTCTCTCTGTGTGTGTGTGTGTGTGTCTGTGTCTGTGTGCAGCTTCTCTCAGAGCAGCTCTACTCATCTACGGGCCGCTTCGCCATCGAGCTCATCCAGAACGCCGAGGACAATGCTTATGACGCATCATGTGTGCCCACGCTCATCTTCTACCTCAACACCGACCCTTCCGACCCCTCCCTGCTGGTCTACAACAACGAAAAAGGCATGACCGAGGCCAACGTCCAGTCGCTCTGCGACGTCAACTTGTCTACCAAGAAGGCATACAGAAGCGAAGAGGGCACTATAGGCGAGAAGGGAATCGGTACGCTGATGCAACGGCGCAACAGTCGCGGAAATGCAAACATCTACCTGACTGATGAGTGCAGGTTTCAAGTCAGTGTTTCGAGCCGCTGACGCTCCGGAGATCTTCAGCGGTGGATTCCGGTTCTCCCTCTCGAAGGAGACCTTCGTCATACCCCAGTAAGCAGGGTGACAAGACAGGCGGACCAAGAACCATCATCATCCTTCTTCCCTTCCCCCAGGTGGATTGAGTGCCCACATCCATCGGTCATTCGTTTCGCCTTTTGGGTGGGGGACAAGCCCAACGAGACGGTCCTCCGTCTGCCGCTCTCAGTCGACCCCCAGAGAGTCAAGGACGACCTCCTGTCCATCTCGCCCCGCATCCTCTTGTTTCTGGACAAGCTCAAGTGTATCGAGGTCCAGGTCGTCGAGAAGATTGGGGGGGCGTTGACGGCCAGCAGGAAGCTCGAGTGCGTCGAGTCGCACCACGTAAGGGCAACGAAACACGTTCAGACCTCTATTTCTGCATTGTCCCGCTTGTCTTGCAGCAATTCGGCATCGTGCGGGAGCTGACAGGCACTGGCGGCGTGCACGAATCATTCTTCATCCACCAGGGCACGTACAACGTCCCGGAGGTCAGCAGCACTAAGGAAAATCGTCGTGCAGTGCTGCCTTGCTCGCATGTGGTCTCCCTTAATGTAGGATGCCGCACAGCGCAGCACGAGCAAAGTGGACAAGACGACCATCGCCCTTGCCTTTTCATCGAGGCCAGATGCCAAGTCGGACCGACGGCTGCCGACCGTCTTCGTGGGCCTGCCGACAACTCAGCAGAGTGGATTGCCTTTCATCATCAACTCAAGAGACTTCGTCGCCACTGCAAGGTGAGAGGAGAGCACAGGCAGAGTGGAGCGACATTGCACCGTGGCCATCTGCGTGTCGTGTCGTGTAGTCGGGAGAGTTTGGACTTCACCGACGCCTTCAATCGCTTCGTGCTGGAGAAGGTCCCCGAGCTGTGCCTCAAGTTCTTCGAACACTGCGTCAACAACATCAAGTAGGAGCCGAGTAAGACGCAACAAATCAGCGCACGGACGCATCCACCTGTTTGCCTCTTTTGTCAGGTCTGAGGACGACTTGAAGTTGGTACTGATGTGGCTGCCGTTCTCGAGCAAGGATGTCCAGGAGGAGTTCCTCGTTTATGCCAAAGAGATCATGAATGGTGCCAAGTCACTTCCCATCCTCCCATCACACACGTCCCCTCTGCCCCCTTCCATGCCGTCCGCTCTGCACACGCTGCCGCTGCCGTCCATGCCGTCCAAGGCAGCCCTCTTCCGCGCCATCAGACACGTTCAGCTTGTACACCCTGGCTTCACGCTTGAGCCGGAGCTGCTTGAGGCCCTTGGTGTGGTCAAAGTGCCACTGCAACTGCTGTTCGACGCCAAGGGGTGGGGCGCCACGGGCGGGCGGGGCATATCGTCACTCGAGGGCCTCTCTGACGATGAGATCGCGCAAGTGTACATCTATCTGGAGGATCTTGTGGGAGCGGGGGCGATGCGTTTTCTCGAAGATATGCCAACCATCAAGACGTCCGTCGGTGAGCCAGTGGACAACACAGATGAGGTGACAATTGGTCGGTCTCGAGTATGGTTTCCTGGCTGCTGCAGGCTTCTGCGTTCCGTACGAGGCTCGCCCTGGCCGCAAGCGTGTCTGTTTCTCCCATCAATTCACCCAGATTGAAGACAAACGTATTGCCGAGACGGTGAGGGCAGCTTTCACTCCTCCTAATCCATGTGCTGGATGACGTGGAAATCGCTGGCTGATGCAGGTGTCGTGCTACTTCGTGTGCGAGGAGGTGGCGAAGCGGCTCACCTACAAGTCGCGTCAGTGGCTCATCAAGCATCTGGGTGAGGACCTGCAAGCCTTCGAGATGTACGTGTGCATATGAGGACGTTTCCGTGTCATGCAGGTGTCCAAGAGATGAATCTGGACAACTACGCAAAGTACATTCCAATATCTTCAGGTATACGTGATGCACTTGTATTCCTTTGCAGGTGGTTGGTGGATGCCTGCGAGGCAGACGCTCTCAGGTCACCCACAGACCAGAACGCCATCAAGTGAGCGAGCAAAGATGAAAGCCCAAAGCCCATATTATGCACAGCTCGTCACGCCGTCCTTCTACAGATCGCTTATGGCTGTCACTGAGTTCCTTGCCAGCAACCTGCCAAAAGACCGCTTCCCATCTCTTCCCGTTCTCGTCCACGATGCGTCAATCGCGCAGCCCGACAAGAAGATCGTCTCACCAAGTCGCTCGGGGCCCATATGTCTCTCTCTTAACACTTCGCTCGAGACCGTCTTTCCCCTACCTAGTGACAAGAAGGGGCTCTTCATCCTCAGCAGCGACTACGACGAGGAGCTGACGTGTTTCGTCCGCAAAATCCACCCATTGACCATTCGGGTGTGTCCACCTGTGGATGGGGCGCTGAGCTGGATGGGGCCAGAGCCAGCTGTCGTTGGCGCGAAGGAGGTAGAGAGGGTGCGGTGCTTCCTCCAGGTCCTCGCCCATCATCGGCTCTAGTAAGACACACACACGCACACGAACGGGACATATACGGGACATGCTCGTGATGTCCTGGCGTCAACCTTCCAGTGGAGGCCACTTCGCGTCCTTTGGCCGCTTCGCTCCGTTTGCGGAGCCTATCATGACATCCCGCTGGTTGCCGGCCGTTCTCCATGACGGCTCCACCTGTGTCTGTCGACCTAACGAGGTCAGAGCACACAAATGAATGAATGCCCTTCCTATCATCCGCTTATGTGCCCACCTTCTTGTGTCTGCCTCCAGGTTTGGTTTGTCGACATCGACCTCCCCCCTCTGTTGAGCCTTCCCAAGCTCCATGATGGCGTCCTCGGCGGTGAAGGCCTCTTTCCTCATTCGCCTCTCAGCATCGGCGGCAATACAGATCCCATCGCTGGAGTCCTCAGCTGTTTGGGAGTGCACCTCACTGTCGCTGTCGAGCCCATCCTGATCCGCTTCAAGCAGCTGGCACCGACACTTCAGCGGACACAAGTGACCAAAGACGTCATGCGTCAGCTGAGTGAGGTGTACTCGTTGATGAGCAACTTGATGGATGAGGAGATGACGATGGGCATGGCCGCAGCCAGCGGGCGGTACTTGAGCGGGCGGACGCTGATGAGAAAGGCGATGCAGGATGAGGGGCTCAACCTGTTTGCGATGCCCTGGAAAGGCTCGACATATGCCACATGGATGAGGTCTGCCGCCACAACGCACAGCACAGCACAACACGGCTATCGCTGTGCGTCACTGCGTCTCGTTGTCAGCCTGTCGCCCGAGACGCTTGTGTGGCGTGATCCCACTGGGTTCTTCGTGGGTGAGGAGAGTGTGGTCCGCGTTCTCTCTGACTGCATCGATCCTGAGTTCCGAGAGCTGCTCAAGCCATTCCTGAAACAAGTAGACTGCAAAACAAACGTCAATACGTCAATTCATGGCATTCTCTTTTGCTCTTGTGCCCAGTTGGTCCCTCGAGAGCCAGAGGCTTCCCACTATGAACTCCTGTGAGCAGAAATGAATCAGGGGCCACACACCAGACACCGTCTTGGTCTTTCCCCCGGTGCTGCAGGTGGCGGAAACAGTGTCCGAACCTGACCAGCGGCAACGCCAAGAAGAGCGTCGAGGTACATCACTCGCAGATCTATTCGATCTAAAAGAGCAAGGGAGCACTCTCTCTGTCACGTGTGCAGGACTTCATTGTCACAGCCATTGATACACTTCAGCAGAGGGCCCACCAGCTCAGCTTGCGGCAGCTCTCTGTCTGGGACTCCAACCAGAGGCGCTTCTTCCCGCCGGAACAAATATTCATCCACGACACACACACAGACGGGTAGTCAGAGAGCCTCTCACACGACGTTGAGTAGGGTCGGTGAATGCGCGCCGAGCCACTGCATTTTGCCTTTGTCATAATTCTGCTGTGGCAGGTTGCCCGTGGGCTCGTCTGCAGCGGACATGCCGATCGCGTACGCGCCATACCCGATGATGCAAGACTTCCTTGAGACCCACCTGGGAGTGAGACGACTATCCAAGTTGTAAGGACGACGTGTACTACCTCAGCAGCCACTGATGGCGCCCTGCTCCTTGTTTGCTACAGCGCTGAGATCACGTACTCTATCGGAGATGAGGTCCCACAAGCCGCCAAGCGTCTCAGCCCATTCTTTGGAGAAGCCCTTCTGCACGTGTGCAAGCACCAATACCCGAAAGAGATGGCCAGGATAGAGAAGGAGGACGCGAACCATCCCCTGCTGCTGCTTGCAAAAGGCGACATACGAGAGGTCAGTCACCTTGGCATGAGAGTGTGCTTGTCGATCCATTGACTTACTGCTTTGTGGACTATTTCAGGTTCACGTTGACTCCCTCAAGGTCAGCCGGAGGCCGATCCGCAGCCCAGCGCCTAAATTGCTTTCTTTCTGCAGGTGCATTTCAGTATGTGTGTATCTGGGCGGCAGCAGAGCTTCGAGTCCAATCCTGCAGCTCTGCTGACGCCCCCCTCTGTGGCCCCTGGGCGCTCGTCCAAGGGGCCTCAAGGACCTCTCCGAGACGCCACACTGACCCTGTATGTCGACCCGACCACAGAAACAACGTATCATATCGCCGAGCAGCTCTTCGAAGCCACCAAAGAGCCTTTCGAAGCCATCAAAGAATGGTTAGCGGCTTACACAAGAGCTTTCTTCATTTGTGGGTGACTTGTTTTATCTTTGTGTGTTTCTGTCTTTGTGCAGGTTGCTGGTCGGCCTGGCGTCCGACGACGCCCTTAGAATGATGCTGAAGGCACGCCGCATTCCCATGGGCGGCTCTGCGTTGGTATTGTCGACGGCTGCGTGTGATGACGGGAGCTCTGATGATGAGCCAGCACGAGTCGAGCAGCCCACAATGCGGTAAGGAACCATGAATGAAAAAGGCGGGTGTGAGAAACGTCTCTTACTGTCTGCAGAGCTGGTGTGAGACGTCGCACGGCTCAAGGGGGCCTCACTCTGACTGAGGACGAGCTCGGCCGACGACAGACGAGGTAAGCGGCCTTACCTGTGGTTCATCAAGCTGGTGTTATTGGCTGTCTGTTTGTCTGCCAACAGAGTGGTGTTGAGTGCCCAAGAGTATGTGACAGTGACCCATCGAGTACCCAGCGACGCCGTGCTGCGACAGATTGGACGGTAGGCTTGCTAAACGTGTGAATGCAATGGAAAGCTCGCATTTGTGTCTGTGCACAGGGATGGTGAGCTTATGGCGTTTGAAATATTCCTTCCGAAGGTCCTCTCGAGCCTGGGGTATCGTTCGGGCGACAATTCCATCGGCAATGATGTGTACGTCGCCACGCTCACCGAAGGTGAGGAGGAGCGCGGCACATTCATAGTATTAACGTTGTTGCCCGCTGCTGCTGCTGCTGCAGAGGGTGGTGGCATGAAGATGTCCTGCGTGTTCTTCTTGAACGCCAAGAAGGAGCGATACCTCCCTTTCGTAATGCACACTCACGCAGACACACAAGAATGAATGAATGAATGAATGGACAAGTCAATTGTCTATCAGGATATGATGCTGCTCGATTTGCCTGCTGGAGGATGGACAGACCACACCAGGGCAGCCGTTGAGGAGTTCTTGGGTCAATTGGATGTGACCAAGCCGTGGCTGCGACAGGGGGCCACTCTGCCCCGACCGTCCCTGCCGTTGGGCGCCAAAGTGACCTTCATAGAAATCAAGACCACAACACAGGCCAGCTACAAGTTTCGGCTCTCGCGGTGCGTGAGCAGACGATTGACCAGAACAGCAACCACATGTGTGTGTGTGTTACTGCAGGAATGAGTTTGTGCTGTCGAAGCTCAGCAGCCAGGAGGCAGCTTACGACTACTGGTCAGACAAACGAAAATGGATGGATGGATGGATGTATCGTATGCATGTGTGTCTGCGCAGGCTTCTGGTGATCAAGGACCTGAACGGCAGCCCTCAGTGCAGCCCACTCATCACGGACCTCTACCACCACATAGCCGACATCTGCGAGTGAGCAAGCTGCACCCATCCACCACGTGCTACATGCATCAACCTATGGGCTGTGTCTGCTTGCAGGGGCGTCGACTGTGAGTTTGTCGAGACCACAATTCCAAACTGACTCAATGCTCGCGTCACCGACTCGTTTTTGACCTTTTCTCAGCTGACAGCAAACGCTTTTGGTCAGTGCTTTTTTCGCTACTGGTGCATTCAATTGGCTACTGGAGTGAGGCCGGCGCTCGACTATGCAGCCACTATCTCCGAGGGATTGGTGTGCGCAGAGCGACAGAATGTGTCAGGGCAGGATGGTGTGTTTGTTTCTGTTTGTGTGTCATCATGTGTCATCATGTGTCTGCATGTCTCTGCTCCTCCCTGCATGTGAGTCAACTCGGTGTTCATCGATGTGTGCATGCCATCGTCTGCGTGTTTGTATCATAATATGGGGTCCATGTCCTCTTTTTGGATGGATGGCATTTTGAAGACGGTGCAACTGTCTGTCTGCATATGTTCTTGGTGTTGAGAGGATAAGTGCGCGTGACAGACCGACCTTCCACTCTACATCAGCCAGACATGCACGCCGCACGTGGACGAGCGACACGAACTTCTGTCTGCTATTGTGCTGAGCCGCTCTGTCTGCGGAAAGTGACGATGGTTCGAGAGAGCCAGTGGTGAAATGGATATATGGAGGAGGGTTTTTTTCGTTGTTGAGGCACTGGGAATGATGTATTGCTGATAGTGTGCGCGCACCGAATCCGTTAGAAGCTTGAATCGTCTGTCTCTCTCCAGTCGTGTGATGAATGGCATGCACCAGCACCCACCACTCAGTCAGTCAGTCAAACCTTAACTAGTGGTCTGTCGCCCACACACCCACACCCACACCCACACGCTCATGCTCACGCCCGCTGCAATGCACCACTCACTCTCACTCAGTCAGCCGCCGCGGAAGGAAAAATCCAACCCAGCCACCCGCCTCTCTCTCTCTCTCTCTCCGTGTGTGTGTGTGTGTGTGTGTCATATCGTCCGTCCGTCAGTTCTCCCCAATCACCGCCCCCCTGGGCGGCTCGTAATGCCCAAAGGTGTACTCCTCCACCTGCGTGTCCACACCCACCCCTCCCGGCCTATCATTGCTGTTGTTGTTGTTGCTGGTGACGGGGTCATCTGGAAGCGGCGAGGGCGTCCTGACGATCTTGCGTGGGATGCGGGCGACGCAGTGGCCGTTGAAGGGGTCTGTGTGGATGGCGATGTGTGGGTGGCACGAGTCGTAGGCGGCGGGGATGGGGATCGAGGTGGCGTGGATCGAGGGCGCCTGCTGCTGCCGCGGCTGCACACCGGGGGCTGCATAACAAACAGACAGACAGAGAGAGACGTACAGAGGTGGGCCGTCCCAGTGTGGGGCGCTGTGCGCCATCTGGATGAGTGCGTCTCTCTGTACTTGATGGTTTTATGATTTGTCCCGTCACTTCCAGACATTTCGTCCGAGGGTTCGATATGGCCGTCGTCAACATGCCGCCTGCAAAACACACACGTAGGCACTCCACTTGTGTCTCTAGCAAAGACTACGTTGGTCCGTTGCATTGAGTGCCTACCGGGCAGTTTGGCGTCGATATGGTAGCAGCCGTCCTTCTCGCCCGACCGCACGACAAAGGGATGTTCACTAGCCTTGGCATCGGTGACAGCGGTGCCGAGGACGACGGGAGCCGACGAATACCCATTGGGGTGGAAGAGGTCACGTGTCGTATCACCGTATGACCTGATGGATGGATGGATGGATGGATGTGGTGCATGGCATGCTGAGAGTGAGTGTGTGGATGGTTTGGGTTTGGGGTCTGCTTACCTCTGCCTGAAGAGCCGCGACGCCTGGCGATTCGCGTCGTGGTTCTGCTTGGCATCGTCCCAAAACACGCGACGCCTACACCATAGAGCACACACAGACACACGAATCTACCCACGCCGGCATGCTTTGGCGTTTTCTTGTGTGTGCGTGTGTGTGTGTGTTCATGTCTACGGTGGAGTTTTGGACCGCCCGCCCCTCACGGGATCGTCCTCATGCCCTATCTTGATCGGTGCCTGGTTATCCTGCGCACACATCGCACCGCAGCCACCACACCAGCGATACACACACTCACCATGCCCTCCCCTCCATCTCCCACCGGGCTACCGACCTCATCTATCAGCCGCTGCCTGCGGCTCATGGCTTGGGGCGGCAAACGAGAGATCTCCTCCATGCGCTTGCTCAGCACCTCACGCGACGGCCGGGCGTCCGTCCACCCATTGGCCCCACCATACCACACTGGCAGGGTGCGCTCGGACGGCGAGCGACCGATGGCCTTCTTCTTGCCCGTGGCGGTGTGGGTGTGGGCGGGTGGCTCCAGGATGATCGGCTTGCCGTCCATGGGCGGGATGGTGATGGGGGCCTCAGGCTGCTGCATGGTAGGCACAATGGTCTCTTTTGGTGTCTCCTTATCTTTCTCTGCCGCCCTTTTGTCCTTGTCTGTCTCGGTCTTGGCCTCTTGCTTGTCCTCCTGCTGCTGCTGCTGCTGCTGGGGGGGCTGGTGGGGCTGGTGGGGCTGCTGCTCGCCGTGAGTCTCCGTTGGCGGTGGCGGTGGCTCGACGACCGTGAATTGTTTGATGGCCTCTATCTCCTTGAGCCTCTTCTGCGTCATCACCGCCACCTCGTCCAGCTCCCGCTGCGGCACCGCAACCGCGCGCTTCGCCGTCGCCAACTCCCTCCCTCTCCCTCTGCCCCCCTCCCTCTCAGGTGTCCCACTGCTCCTCTTCTGCCGCATTGGTGTTGCCTGGCGCGATGAGGGCCCGCCAGACTGATGGCCGGGGTGCATCTTGTATGAGGCCAATGGAGTCATCGCCCGCCGGCCGCCCTTGGTTACCGGTGAGATTGGCCTGCTCCAGGTCTCCACATTCTGCCGTGTGGTCACCTTCCAGCGGGGCGGCGCAGGTGGGGCGGATGGGCGGGGAGGGGCAGGGGGCGGCTTGCTGCCCTCAGGGGGAGGGGGTGGGAGTGCCGCCAATGGGACAGACGATGGGCGAAGGGTCGCACCGCCCTTCTGTGGCGATGGTGGCTGCATCTTGATGGGTGTGCCTGTGGTGGTCCAGAGGAAGACCGCCCCGTCGTGCGACGTCGTGCAGACCACCTCGCCCGAGCAGTCGAAGAAGGCGGCCGTCACGGGCGACGTGTGGGGCGACGTCACACGCTCCAGTTGGTCGTGTGGTGTCGTGCACCGCTGATCCATGGTCACCGTGGCTGCCCCATTGTGCTGCTCCTCGTGGTCGAGTCCGTATGGCGCCGTCGATGGGCGGCTGTGGCGGGGCCGCGGGGGCAGCGATGATGTGGACGGATGGGCGTGGGGAAACGGCGCGAGAAAGAGCTGCACACACAAGGGACGGTGCAAAGAAGTGACACTGTATGTGTGTGTGTGTGGCTTTCTTTGTCTTGTACCTACCGATCTGCTATCTGTGTCAGCGATGAGGACGGTCTGGCGGGTGGGCCCCTTGCCCTGCATGAACAGGCGGTGAGGCAACACACCCTGTCAGACACAAAGAAACCCAACAAGGAAAATGGAGGCAGGCATAAAGAGAGAGATGCGATGCATGACGCCCAGCCCACTCGAGTACCCTTGTGTGTTTGAGGGGGTGGTCGTGATGCGCCTCTTGGGAGGCCCGGTTGTCCACCAGGGCGCCCTCATGCCTGAAGAGGGCCGGCTCGCTCCAGTAGCCGGCCACCGGGGGACCCTTGGGCAGCTGCCACTGATCGAAACCCCAACCACGCATCTGCAACAAACAAACACGGTGAATGACATTCACAGGTAGGTCATCGTGTGGTGTGGTGGGGTTGGACCCACCCCACCCCACCTGGGGGTTGTCAGCGATCCGGTGGCCTCCAGGAACGGCAAAACACAGCACTCCCCCATCGTCACCCACAGCTACCACAACCTGACGACCAGTAAGTAGGAGCGAACCGAGTGTGTGCTGTGCTGTGCTGGTCTTGGGACTCTCTCTCTCTCCGCCCACCCAGCCACTCACCTGTTTCCTCTGGTCAGCGTCCCTCACATTGGCGAACTGCATGGCCCTCACGCCCCCTACGATGCCGCGACACACCGGCCCCCGCTGCACGTCGATCGTCCCGTCCTCCAGGACGCCCGTGTTGCCCAGGGCGAATGTGTGGATGGCGCCGTCGGCCGCCCCCACGGCCATCCAGTGACCGTTGAGCGAAAAGGCACCACACGTCAACACAGTCGCTGCAAACAAAGAACACACACAAATAACGAAGAACGAAACAAGGCCCGCCCTTTTCCGGCCATCCGTGCCATCCATCCATTCATCACGTGTGTTGGTGAGATTCCTCTCGAACGAGACGTCTTTCCTGCCGGTGTGCTCATCCCACACAAGCACCCGCACGGCGCCGTCCGACCCGCCCGCCAGCAGAAGGCAGACCTGCTGGCCAGCAGCAGCAGAAGGGCCGGGTGAGGTCAAGGGCGGTGGCGAGCCTGTGAGAGGGTCGGGGAGAGTGACCGGCCATGGGGGTGAGATGGCGAGGCACGTCACTGGGGCGGGGAGGAAAATGCTCCGGCCTGAATGAATGACCATAGAAGGAGATATGGCGTTGGTTATGTTGTGTGTTTGTGTGTGTTTGTGTGTGTTGGGTTGACTGACGGACGTACCTTGTGGCGTGTCAGTGCTGATGTGCCAGGCCTTGACCTCTCCACCGTTGGGTGTGCCGCCCCCTGTGTAGAGGATCGGCAGCTGCGGGTGGGCCACGCCGCAGTGCACATAGCCCCAGTGACGCTCCTGCACCCACCGATCCGCCCATCCATCCGCCAATGGCGGCATGCAAACACAAGAGTGACCTTGACAGGGCTCCATCTTGTCCTCCTCCCATTTTACCCACCTGCACGACTTTGGCCTTTGAGACGTTCCTGGCGTCCATGGTGAGGATGGCGCAGCTGGTGAGCAGCGCCACCTGCTCCCCCAGGATGACCCCGCCTGTGACCTCCACCGCCCGGCCGCCAGTGAGGCCCTCCTGGATCTGCAACTTGGTCTCACGCCTTGGAAAAGTGTCGGTCAGCGAGAGCACCGAGGCGTCCTGTGTGCACACCAGGAGGCAGCTGCGGAGCGGCAGGAGGGCGCGCAGCGGGACACCCGGACGCACACTGACAAATCTGATGGAATGGATGGATGGCAGAGAGCGAAGGACAGACAAGGGGTGGGTATGTATCTTGCAGATGAGGTCTCTGTCGTTGCTGAACATTACCGTGTGGCGGCGATGTCTGTGAAGAAGAATACGCGGCCCTCTGAGGTGGCGGCCACGACCTGCCCGCTCTTGTTCCGACGATAGGCTACACACGTCACCGTCTCCCCTACTGCCAAACCTGTGCATCAACACCACCACCCCAACACAGTCATGATATTATGACCCCTGACCCCTTGTCCCTCACCCACCTGGCGTGAACGCGCCCCTCCTCTGTGTGAGCGCCGGGCGATGTCTACTCAGCGTCCAGAACTTCAAGTGGCTCGTCCCAAACGTCACGAACCGCACACAATGCGACCCCTCACCCCCTCCTCCCCCCGCACCACCACCGACATATACTCCCCCGCCCCCACCCCCCGCAGCAGCAGGCTCGCATACCACCCCCTCCACTCTATCCCGAAAGGCCGGCTGCTGGATGAGCGGCTGTGGGCTCGCCGATCCCCCCTCGCCGCCCATCCAGCGGACGGACCGTCCTGGGGACGGCACCTGCCAGACGGAGAGGGTGTGCTCCCGGTCATCGGTCACCGTGAGGAGGCGGGAGATGCCCTCCGCCACCTTTAGGAAGGCCAGGCAGTGGAAGTCGCCCTGCAGCGACGAGAGCTTGGCGCGGATGGAGTGGTCGGTGGGGTCCCAGAGAAGGATGAACGGCTTGCTGCGAGAGCCCCTCTGCTGAGCGGACGCACACACATGGGCCGAAGGGCAGTAGGCCAGACAGGTGACGGCCTCGGAGTGGCCTCGGAAGAACCGCTGTTGCTGTGGCTGTGAGGAGGGAGAGGCGGCGGTCTGCGGTTGTGGTTTGGCCGGTCTGGTGGGTGACGACGAGTGCGTGTCTGTGTGTGGGCTGATTGGGGCGAGGACGCACACGGACCCCAGCGAGTATACGAGGGTGCTATCATTGACAAAGGCTACGGCTGAGGGGCCATCTGAATCAAACGAACCAAGAGAGCAAAACTTGACGAAATGGATGGATGGAGGATGGATGGACTGTGGTTCAAGAGAGTGTCGATAGAGATGCGTTCGTTGTTCACCTTTGCTGAAGCCCAATGCATGGGTGAGGGTCAGAGTCCGGCCCGCCTGGCATGGCAATACACACGCAGGAAGGAAAACGAATTAATGCGGTCATCAGGGGAATCCGATGCATTCTCTTTGAGAATAAGTAGTACCCACCTGCGCCATCAATGGGAGATGAGATGCCGTCAGTGGCCCGTCACCGACCGACGATGGCGTGGAGCATCTCCCCTGTCATGCGATGCATGGCTTCGACCTCACTCCTGCGCTGAATAAACCCCAAGAACCGACCGTGTGCATCATGAGCTGGCAATGCTCATCCTGCATTCAGGATGCCACTGCATGGTTTCAGGCGCTGCTGAGCTTACCAAAACGTGGACACAAGGGCAATACAAGGTGACGGTCGCGTCCAGCGTTCCCAAGGCATGTTCAAGTTTACCGCATGCATGTGGAGACGCCCACGGGCTGGGGGCCAAGACTGCCGCCGAGATTGGACCCTTGTCGCTAAAAGGGGTGGTTAGACGGTCTGCTTGAGACTCTTGAGCTGCAGAAGTCAGCTGCCCCTGCCACGCGGGACAATGGGGACGCCTGCAATGTTGTTCTCTGTTGGTGTCATCATCATGGCCTCCCTCCTGCCTGTGGAGGGCTCGGTGCTCACCAACAGCACAAGCGGTGCCGGTGGGGCTGCCATCGGTGCCAGCAGCGAGGTCGTGCAGCCTGGGATCGACACACTAGTCAACTACGTCAGGACCCTGATGCGTAAGACCTTCAAGCCCGAGTAAGTGTGCAGTCTGCGCCCACAGTGCGGTGGCCGGGCGGTGGCCTGGCGCGGGGGGATGTACTAGGCGTTGCTTGATTGCAGAAACGGCGGCCTGTGTCTCTTTTCCCTCGGAGGAACCGAGTCGGTGGACGAGCCCGATGGCGACGAGCCCGACGGCGGTGGCAGCGAGTGTGCCTGGCAGTGTCCACACACCGGCAGGAAAACCAAGATGATTTTCAGCACCGGCAGTGGAACGCGGATCGTCAAGGACTTCGTGTGCGAGACGCCTGCAACGAAGAAACGGTGCACGACCGGAGGCGGCAAGGACTGCATGGTTGCGGCCTTCACGCTCGCCGACGCCGTCCACACGCTCGACGTCGGCAAGGTCCACTTCCCCACGCCGGGTACTTTTTCACAACCTGGGATGGGACACCTTGTTTGCGTACGGACGGCCATTCCTCTCTGTCTGTCTGTCGGTCGGTCGGTCTGTCTGTCGGTCTGTCTGTCTGTCGGTCTGTCTGTCTCCGTTGCCATCCGTCTACAGGCACAGTTTCAAGCTCGAAACAATGCACCCTGAACATCAAGGTACGTGAGCAGGGCGGGGTTCCCTCCCTGCCCGTGTCTCCCTGTGTGTGCAATGAACGAGTGCAGGTCACAGATTTCTCGACCACCCAGGAGTTCGAGATGGACTTTGACATGGACCGACTCAACTGCATGGGTGGCTCCGATGCTGGCTACGAATCTGACTGACAAATCCTACACTACAGATACTGCAGGCCTGCCTGCATGTTGTCGTGCGTGGTTGATCCCAACTGAGTGAATGGATGGATGGATGGACGGACGGACGGAATTGACTGACTGACCAACAGCCGACAGCCGACCGACGCGCAAGCTAAGCTCAACGAGATGTGTGTGTCCATCATCGGTCTCGCGCGGGTATCGAATCTCTGCGCCTCTCGCTCCCTCCCTCCCTCCCTCCCTCCCTCCCCGTGCAGTCAGTCAGTCGGTCTGTACACACACATACAAGTGAAGCTTCTCTACACACAGAGGGCCGCCACACACCACACCACACCACACCACATCACACCACAGCAGGCAGGCCTGCCTCAAAACCAGAGAGAGCCATGTGAAAAAATCATGTACACGCACACCCAGACACGCCGGCAGGAGGGAGTGGGGAGTGGGGAGTGGGGAGGTCCACAAGGGGCCCTCCAAAATCAGAAAGCGTTAAGGATCTTGACACTCATCTCGAACCCCAGAAAACACGCAGCATTGGCCTGAAAGAAGGAGACACGACGACAGACAACAACCAAGGACAGTCAGTACAATGCAGTGAGTGGTGCACTGCCGCCTCCCTCCCCTGACACAGGCACCCCCTGGCTTGGCTTGGCTTACCGGAAAAGCACGCAGCAACACCGGCCCCACCTGACACACACACCGCACACGACGACACGTGTGACCCACCGACAAACAAGGGCGTGTCGTGTGTATCGATCCATCCATCCATCCATCCCCCACCCTCCATCCATCCATTCCACGTGACCACCCACCGGACCGGCTTAGCTAGCTTACCCCCTTGTAGAAGCCCAGGTGTCCCTCTTTTTGGAGCACCCGCTCAAAGCAGTGGATAACCCCCTTGTAAGTCGGGTTCGTGTCGCTCTGGATCTGGATGTAGTTCTTGACGCGATCGAATGGAAGCTGACACACACAACGAACAGACACGCACAGGGAGGGAGGGAGGGAGGGAGAAACAAACAAAGAGAGAGAGAGAAATCAATGCATCCTCACGCCCACGCCACGCCCATCCACCGCCGTCCCGTCCGTACCTGCGCCAGCTGCGCCGAGACGCCTGCGAACCCCCCGCAGAGGAAGAGAGCCGGAGGGCTGAGTTCGCTCCGCCTCTGCTTGGTGGTCCTGGCCACCACCATCTTGAGGTTCTCGTACATGCCGAAGAACAACATATAGTTGGGGATCTCGCGAATCACGGTCGCGGCGAAACCCTTGTAGAGCCCACGCACGCCGAACTGCTGCACCAGCTGACGCGCGCAGTCGATGGGACCTGTGTGTGCAGATGTAAGAAGAGAGTGAAGAGAGTGTTGGGGCTCTGTCTGTCTGTCTGTCTGTCTGTGATCTGTGTGAGCACTAGGCTGACCGGCGTAGAGCTGTTTGTCGGGGGAGGTGACGTACTGCGTCTGCAGCCTCACCATGATCAGCTCCACAGGACAACTCACCACTGAACGAACGCACCACACCATACACACGCAGCACATGTGCAGCACACCGTCCTGACTCTTTCGCCCACTCGTCCCTTCAGCCGATTCACCTGAGTTTGCGATGCCCGCGAAGGAGCCGCACAGTGCCGCCTCCCACACCTCAGGGTCGCCGTCCGGCCGCTTGTTGATCATGAACAGCAGCGACCGCTTCGACGTCTCGTAGGCGTAGAACAGCACCGCATTCACCAGACCAATGCCAAGCAGCGGAGGAGTGATGCCTCTGGATGCAGCCATTCCATTCATTCACCACCACCCCGCCCATAATGGCTGGCTGACTCATTCATATGTTTTGATTGCGTGCCGTGGCGTGTGTCCCTCTCTTTTTTACTTGTAGAGGCCGCGCCATCCCTCCTCCTTGACGGTGATCTTGAAGCAGTCCCACCCATTGCGATAGCGGGGAGGGGACGGCTGTGTCTGCAGCCGCACCTTGAGCGTCTGGAAGGGGTGACCCACGATGGTCTGCGCCTGCAGAAATATGCACACACGAGAATACACTCAAGAGGCTGTGAGTGTGCGGAATGAATGCGATGCGTCACGCCTTTATGCAATACCCACCATGCCGCCGATGGTTCCTGCAGTGAGATCCCTCGCAGCCGCGAAGAAGGCCGATGGCTGCAGCTCCGTCATCTCCTCCACAGCTCAGTAGGGAGACTGACTGACTGCAGATCTTCCCAGCTCTGAGTGAAAGAATTTATCTATCGGCCTGTGGCCACATGTATGTGCACTCACCGCCGTCAGTGTGGCCACGTGCACCCGCCGCGCAATCTCCGTCGTCCTTCGCGAGCTTAGCTCGCATGAGGCTCCGAGAGGAAAAAAAAGAAATCCGTCGCTGCATTGGTGTGTTGTTCGGGTGCTACCGCCTTGGAGTGAGGGCTTGAGCAGCAAACCGCCTCCGAGCCCGTATAGCTGGGCCTCCCCCGGTGCTGACAACAGAGGACACCACTTCCGCCACACACCATGCGGAAACACCAAAACGCAGGTCAGTCGCCGCAGGAGAGAACAACGAGCCAGAAGCACACCCATCGCTATGTATGGTGGTAGTGAGTGACGCCATGCAATCCCTGTCTGTCTGTCTGTTTGTGCGCTGTGCCTCTCTCCCTCTCTCTCTGTTCTTTCTGTCTGTGTGCGTGTGGCTGTGTGTGTAACATTGTTTGTATCTGTCAGGGGAGGTTCCCTCTGCTTTGCAATCGATGGTTGCCCAGGTGGGCCGGGACGGGCAGCCAGCTCAGAGCTACTACCGCCCATCGCATGACGACGCCTACGCATCGGCGTCAGCCTCCAAGATGGCCCATGCATCAGCATCATCATCCTCCCCGCCCCGCCCCCACTCCCACCCCCCCTCCTACCCACACAGCCGCGACGACGACAGCCCCACTCACTCAAACCCCGACAACGTCCGCAAAAAGAGGGGGCTGGGAGTCGTTTGCGGCTGCTTCAGGGCGCAAGACGCCATTCCGTCAGTCTAACAGCACACACACAGAGGGCCAAGGGGGCAGGCTGATTGGTGTGTGGTTTGGTTTGGCGTGATGTGTTCAGGACGCAGCCGTTGAAGCCGACGTTGCCTGAGGCTGCGCCGCCATCGCCGAAGGCGAAGTCATACCTGGGGCCACAGAGAGGGCGGGACGTGGTCAGTCAAGGAGGGACGCTCGCACACACGGCCGGCCGGCGGGCATCGAAGAGGGATTCCTGGATGCGTCTATGTGTCCGTCTGTGTGTGTGTGTGTGTGTGGATATGGATGTGTGTGTGTATGTCAGGGTAAGAAGACGTTGGTGTTGGATTTGGACGAGACGTTGGTGCACAGTTCGTTCAAGCCGGTGGCCAACGCCGCCTTCATCATACCCGTCGAGATCGAGGGAAACGTCCACGACATATACGTTCTCAAAAGACCTGGTGCGGGGCGGTGCGTCGGCCGATCATATCATGGCACACACACACAACCGACCTTGTGTGTGTGTGTGTGTGTGTGTGTTTAGGTGTGGATGAGTTTCTTGCCTATGTTGCTCGCTTCTATGAGGTTGTCATATTCACCGCTTCGCTGTCCAAGGTCAGCACCGCACCGACGGACGGACGGATGGATGGATGTCGATCCGATCCATATGTGTGATGTGTGGAATGGAATGTGTGTGTGTGTTAACACAGTATGCTGACCCTCTGTTGGACCAGCTGGACACCAAGCGGCTCTGCACATGGAGATTGTTCAGGGAGGCATGCACACTCAGGTAATAGATAAATACCTCAGTCAGTGCTCTTCATGGGTGTGCGTCCATGTGTGTGTGGTTCAGGAATGGCTCCTACGTCAAGGACTTGTCCAAGATGGGGAGAGACCTCGCCACACTCATCATCATCGATGTGAGCCAGACAACACACACATAAGCACAGACACACAGACCAATGCACTGCAATGCATGACGTCACTACGCCACTCTCTCTCTCTCTCTGTCGTTGGTGGCTCGGTCGATTCGTTCAGAATTCCCCGTTGGCGTACAGCTTGCAGCCTGACAACGCCATCCCCATCAAGAGCTGGTAAGTCAGAGTTGTGTGTGTGTGATTGTCGATGTCTGTGTGTATCACTCAGGTTTGACGACGACAACGACCGCGAGCTGTTTGACCTCATGCCCATCCTAGAGGCACTCGCTATGGTAACTTTGAGCAAGAGACTGCACACCACAGAAGCGACAAACCAAACCGCCTTGCTCTGCTTTTTCTGTATCTGGTGTGAAGGTTGAGGAGTCGATTCCCACAGTGCTCAAGCAGGCGCTGTCCACTGTCGAGGGAGAAGAGGCAGGTCAGTCAGTCACCACTCACCCCCCCACACACACATACACACATTCAATCTCATGTTTCGTCTGTGCGCATGGCTGCTGCAGACATGGCCATGAACGAGGCGTCCCACAGTAAGCACACGACTAGGCCCATGTGTGATGAGAGGCAGAGCAGACGGACTTCCTCACTGGTGTGTCTTCCCTTTGTTGTGAGTGCTCTCAGATCACCGGAGATGACCAACACTTCTGGGTGGGAGAGAACATGGATGCGTCAGGCTGGCTGGCTGTTCGGCCGTCCATCGCAACACACACACACACAGACAGACCGACAGGCAGACAGTCACTAGTCAGTCGCAATGCATTCGTGTGTGTCTGAGTGTGTTCCTACTATTGGGGCAGACAGGGGAAGTCAGTCAGTCCGTCTGTGTGACCGCGGTTTCGGTGTAAACTGTCTGTGTAAGAGTGTGTCTGTGGGTCCGCCATGTCATCAGCTCGTCACCGAGCGTGGTTGTTTCCCCCTCTTGTCTCCCTCTCTTGCCGCTAGCTACAGTGCGTCGCCTGTGTGCCTCTAGCTCGCTCCCTGCCTGTCAGACGACTTCACTGCACTCGCGCATGTGCCCCCGTGAATGGTGGCGCAGTGTGTGGGTGCCTTGATGTCGGCTGGCGGGAGGGAGGGACTGAGCATCTGTGCGTCTGTGTGTGAAGATGCATGGACACCGATGATCCGGATCGAGTGCGTTGATGGATGGATGGAGGGGAGGATGGCTGATAAGGTTGTGCAGAGATTAAGGGTAAGGTCCCCGTAAACCGCCTCACGTATCGAATGGACGCGCTCTCTTCTCTCTGGGACAATGGAGACCGTCAGCTGGGACGGAGATCCACCCTCCCTCATCGGCACGGGAACGAAGTACTGCTAGTAGTGTGCTCGGGTTGTGACAAGGTAACGTCTGAGCAATGTCTGTGAAGTGTCTGCTAAGCCTTGTCTTCCTGTCTGTCTGCCTGTCTGTCTGTCTGTGTCATTTTGTGTCTTAGGATACAAAATGGAGCTGAAAGAGGGACTCATTATCGGTGTCCTGATCATCATCGATCTCCTCCTCATCGGCCTCGGTGCTGGTCTCCTTCTCACACCAGCGGCACTCGCTGGCATTATTCTGCTGGCCGTCGCTGGTACTCCAGCAGGTATTCTCCTGCTGGCCCTCCTCGCAAAGTGTTTGTGCTCGTGTTGCGATTTCTCTGGGGATGGCCAAGGGCAAACAACGGACCAGCAGAAACGAATGAATGATTTCGGTGTACAGGTTAACAAGGAATTGGGTCCGGGTACAGCAGGCCATGGCCATTGTGGTGTCTGACTGGTGTAGCGTAGCAGCAGCGCCACCTGTACGTGAAGTGGAGGGTAATACATCCTCCAGCCATAATCCGTGTGCCATAAGTTTACTGTACGACTGTGCTATGGACACAAACGAGTGTACGTCAATTTGATGTACGTTATTTGCTGTGTATTTGCGTGTCTGTGATTTTCCCAGTGCACTGCCTGTACTGTATCTGTCTGGCTGTCTTTTTGGCCCTCTTTTTCAGCCCTGCTGTGGTGTGTGTTGTTTGATGTTTGGTGAAGAGACAGAGACAGGGTGCATCTCGTGTGTGTGTGTGTGTGTGTGTGTCTGTGTGATGTGTGTGTATGTGTGTTTGTCTATGCTTGGATGCTAGTAGCGGCAGAGCTGTATCATGGGCTGAGGCGTGTGCCTGCATGGGTGCACGAGTGAGTGCGTGAGAGGAGAGGGAGGGAGCGGAGTGAATGCGCTTCATGAAAGGGTTCACATGCCCTCTCTGTCTCTCGTGCTGCTACGGTGTGTCGCCTGCGCGCCTTCAGCTCATTTCGTCTCTCTAAGTCGACAGTGTGTCACCCTCGTATGTGCCCCCGTGGATGGTGGCGCAGTGTGTGGGTGCATTGATGTCGGCTGGCGGGAGGGAGGGACTGAGCATCTGTGCATCTGTGTGTGTGAAGATCGGTGGATGGACAAACAAGTGCCTGTGGATGTGGCGATGATCGAATAGATGGACCCCTGTGGCAAAGTTCCAACCAGCAAATGACCACTCACGTATCGACGAAGGAAGACACACAAGTCGTCGACAAAGCGCCGCTTTGCGGCCCTGTCTCTCAGTCAGGTCAGTCCGGACATGCAGTATCCGCACACACCATTCATTGTGATATCAACACACCCCCACCCAGCTAGCTGAGCTGCCTGGCAGGCCAGGCCACCATGGATGGGAGATAGATGAGACTGTACACCACCACACCACACCACACCACATACCACACCACATACACCCCAGCTAACTACTCCCTGACCTTGTATCTCCTCTCGTTGCCCTTCCCACCGCCGTTGTTGTCCTGCTGCTGCTGCTGCTGCTGGCCGCCCCCTCCCCTCCCCCCTCCCCGGCCATTGCTTGCGCGGCCCACATTGGACCGTTTGGCGTAGTAGGAATCACCGCCGCTCGACTGAGGCGGGCGCCTGTCCTGGTGTGTGCGCCAGCTGCCGTCCACGTAAATGGCGTTGGGGTAGTCCTCACCTGCACACAGCCATATATCCACACATCTATGCCGTTAAGTGTGTGTATGTGTGTGTGTGAGGTGGGCGAGGGGGCCTGACTGACCGATGCTGCAGTTGTATTGCTGCTGCTCGGCGGGGGTGAGTGTCCAGGGGCAGTGACACTTGGGGCTCTGCACACACACACACACACGGATGGGTGGGTGGGTGGATGGTACACACCACACCGTCCATGGCATGCGCCTCACCGGTATGTGTGTAAGCTCAGGGCACCACAGCTTGACGTACTCGCCGTTGGGGTCATAGTCCATGGCCTGCTTGATGATGTTGAACTTGCGGTCCTCACGCGGATCGTTGCCGATGCCCGCAGCGTAGTTCCAGTTGCCTGCAGCCAGGCCAGCCATATAGATAGAAGACCAGACCAATCTCACCCCCTCCCGCCCGCCCCATCCCC
>CDMY01000294.1:0-10612 GCA_001179505.1 Vitrella brassicaformis | reverse complement strand
CATCCTCCTTCCCCCTCACCGCACCGTAGTTGGCGGTTGGCTCGTGATCCAGCAGCTCTGCCTCGAACACCTCCGCCCCCAGGCGCCAGTCGAGGGTGAGGTCCTTCGTGAGGAACGAGGCGACGTTCTGCCTGCCCCTGTTGCTCATGTAGCCCGTCGCCCGCAGCTCACGCATGTTGGCGTCGATGAAAGGCACACCAGTGCGCCCGTCGCGCCAGGCCTGACCAACACGCAAAAATATACCCCCTGTGTGTGTGTGTGTGTGTGTGTGTGTACCTCGAACGCGTTTCGGTTGGTGCGCCATTTGACCTGCTTGCCCATGAGACCTGACACAGGGAGGGAGGGAGGGAGGGGGCAACGCGGTGCATCCACAGCACAGCACAGCACAGACACTGTGCGCATTTGTTGTATGGTGTTTGTGTGATTGGAAGGCTTACCGTCCGCCTGGAACAGCTTGGTGCCGAACTTGACGCCGATAAACTTGAAGTAGTCGCGCCAGAGCAACTCGAAAATCAACCAGTACTGCAGACAGACAGACAGACAGACATCCAGGCGCACGATGAGGAGGCACTCCACTCCCACATTCAGCCAGCGCCCGCATGTGTCTTCGTTCGTGAGTGGGTGTGTGTATTATGCATGTCGGTCTCTCCCCTCACCGTGCTGTCGTTGGCGACTCGCTGCCTCTCGTATTCCTTGACCTTGTGGTAGACGTGTCGGGGCGACAGACAGCCCAGTGCCAGCCAGGGGGAGAACTTGCTGCTGTAGTTGGCACCCACCAGCCCGTTCCTCGTCTGCTTGTAGTCCTTCAAGCAGTCAGCCTTGAAGAAATACTCTGCACAACACGCAAACACAACACAACACACGCGCGCCACCACAGATGGACACCACAGGACAAGTTTCCCAACAGGCTGGTCTCTCACCGTCCAGACGGCTGAGTGCGGCGGTCTCCCCTCCCTGAAACGGCAAAACCCCCCTCTGGTCCACAGGAGCCTCGCTGATGCCAAACTGCGATGCGGGCGGGACGGCGCTGGCGGCCTCCTCGGCTGCGATGGCTGGCGGGAGGGGCTTGAGCTGCTGGGGCAGCTCCACAACGGGGCAGATGTCGCATGACGACTCGACTCGTTTGCGGAACTGCGTGTAGACGTCTGGCAACTGCGTGGGTGGGAAGGGCAGGTCGTCTCGGTGGACGAGGGTGCTGCCCCAACACCTTGAGATAAGATAGATAGATGTGTGCAGACAGACAGACAGACAGACAGACAGACAGGGGATGGTGGGTGGGAGTGTGAGGACCAGCACCACAGGTCTCGCTGACTTGGTGATGGGGATGCCGAGTCCCTTCAGCTCTGACGCCAGGCTCCGCTCAACGCCCCGCTCCTCACTCTGCATCCGCCCACCCACACATCGAGAGAGGGAGGAAAGACGTGAAGCGATAGCTAGCTACTGTTTGTTGTGGTGTGGCTTCTCTTGTCTCTCCCCTGCCTACACAGATCTCTTCATGCAGGTGGACGCCCTTGACTGTCGCACTGCCACCCAGCTGCTTGGCCAACGCAGGCACCACCTCCTCAGGCGCCCCAACGCGAACCAACAAACCTGCACCCGCACACCACACAGCCATCCCATCACACAGGCACACAACACACACATGACATGGGGTGGTGGCCATCCATCTCCATCACACTCACTCACCACTGCCCCTGTTCCTGAGGTTCTTCTGCAGGTCCGAGACGCTCTGCGTGAGGAAGCGGTACCGCAGCGGCGACACACGGGGGAAACCGAACCAGTGCGTCTTGGCAAAGTGGCGGGGGTCAAAACTGATAATCGTCACACACCACACCATGGCCAGCCAGACCAGATGACAGCCCGTCTGACTGTGTGTGCCAAGGCCTGCATGGCCTGCATGTCTATGTGCCCACCAGTAGAGGGGGAGGACGTGGTCGGCGGCTGACGACACAGCCCTCTGCAACACCTCGTTGTCCTGTATTGCAATCAATGCACAGGGATCAGCCAGCCCAGTGTAGTGTGTGGCTCCTTGCCTTGCAGTGTGCTTACGTGGAGGCGGAGGTCGTTGCGGAAGAGCACAATGAGGACTGACATGGCGGAGAAGGCCGGCAGCCGCTGAAGACCAAGATATGATCTCAACGCACCTCTGTGGCCTGTCTACCAAAAGCTGCAGATCCAGGTGCCCTTCCTCGGTGATATCCAAGGCCTCTGCACTCCCTTCTACCACAAACAAGCTCGAAGACCATGCGAGCGCTGCAAGCGTAGCTCGCATAGGAGAAAACCCCAAACGACAGGGGACTGGACGTGTTCTGCTGTCGCTGGTGCCAAGGCGTTGTTTAATTCGAGACGAAACAGCTTTCGTGCGAAGGCTGTTTATCCATGAGTGGGAGATCTTGACTGGCTGGCCCGATCAACAGAAACACGACAATGGTGGGTGCAAGCAGAGGACACACAAGCATTACTTACCAGACATCCATGTCAGTCAGTGTGTCACCCTCTCTCTCTGCCTATGTATGATTGCTTGCTTCAGAAGCTTCGAGCGAGTGCGGGCAGTCTGGCCGCCCGCAAGATCTTGTCAGCGGCGCGTTATGTCGGTCTGGCAGTGGAGGTGGAGCCACCGGCGGCGCCGACCGCCTCGTCACTGACTCAGTCCACCGGCGGCTTCGAGGTACGGTCATGTGTGTTGCTGTGACACGATCAGTGTAACTGAGGAGGGTGGAATTTTGCGTGTCGTTCTGTCGTCTATTGTGACACAGATCCCGAAGCTGGAGCTTCCTGATG
Organism: Vitrella brassicaformis; assembly: GCA_001179505.1. NCBI lineage: Eukaryota > Vitrellaceae > Vitrella > Vitrella brassicaformis. Next base: position 7,831 of record CDMY01000294.1, on the reverse strand, counting down.
GTTACGAGCTGTCGTACGTCAACAGCATCCTCAGATACGGTGAGTGAGTGGGTGGGCGGTGCGATGACGACATATCGCTGTTGTGTGGCTCTTTTCCCTATTTGTCAGTTGCTGGTGTGATGCCCAGCAAGCAGCTCTATGGCGAGACCTTCGCCAACACGGTAACCACACACACACACACACACACACGCACACACACACAAGAAAAGTTGTCCATGGTGGTGGGTGTTGCAGGCTGAGGTGGACCAGTGGCTCGACTGGACCGACAAGCACGTCGACTACCTCCTCCGCACCTACCACGTCGAGCAGGCCAAGAAGCAGCCGTCACAGAGCGACAGTGCGCGGGGGCAGGCCGTCCTGAGGCGGCTGGCGGCCTCAGACGAGGTCAAGAAACTACTGGGTGAGTGGCCGACCACCCATGGGTGAGAGCATTTGGTTTGTGCAATGGGTGTGCTGCTGTGCTGTGACTCAGAGTATTTGAACGAGCACATGCGTCCGCGGACATTTCTTGTGGGCTACACCCTCACCATAGCGGACATCTCGCTGTCCTTCTCCGCATACGAGCTCTTCAAGGTACGTAACTGACTGACTCGACTGACGCGACGACTGGACCACCAATGGATGGATGGATGGATGGATGGCTTCTCACCTCTCTCTCTCTCTCTCTCTCTCTCTCTTGTTTGTTGTCAGTACCTGGAGGCCGAGCGGCGGAAGGACTACCCCTGTGTGTTCCGCTGGTTCAACACCGTATTGCACTGGGCACCACAGGTAGGGAATCAACACCACCCACACTTCCTCTCTACCCCTCTCACCAGCAGATTGTCTTATCATGTGTCAGTTTGATGACGAGCCAGCACCTGCCGCCGCTGCCTCCACTGCTGCAGCGGCCCTTGCGCCCACGAGCCAGCCGTCGGCCAAGCCATCCAAGCCATCAGCAGCAGCAGCAGCAGCAGCGGCTCCCGTCCCTGTTGCTCCTGCTGCTGCCGCTGCTGCTGGTAGTGGTGTAGGCGGGATCGGGATGGCCAACGGCACCCTCGTGACCAACGGCACTGGATCGACCCCCTTTGCGGCGGATGGCCCTAGTGCCGTCGCCGGCCTCATACAGGACACGAACCACAAGGTTCCACAAGCCAGCTTCAGGTGAATACAGACAGACCCAAGGGCAAAGCGACGGGGTGCAGTGAGTCGATTGCGTCGGGTGCTGTCTGCAGCTTCGGTGGCCGAGTGCGCGTGAGTGTGTTGGTTGCGTCTGAGGACATGGGTGCGTCGTGGGTTGGGAAGCTCATCACCGTGTGTGGGTGGAGCCGCACCATCCGCAAGCAGGGCGGCGGCACCTTCTGCTTCGTCGAACTCAACGACGGCTCCTGCCTCAAGAGCCTGCAGGTCGTCGTCGACAAGGCCGTCGCGGGATTCGACAAGCTACTCAAATGCGGCGCTGGGTGCAGCTTCAGGTACCCCACACGGAGAGATGGGGGAATGTGTCAGTGGTCGACGTTGTGTGACATGATGTGATGTGGTGTGGTGTGGTGTGCAGATTTGTGGGTACGATTGTCGAGTCTCCTGCCAAGGGTCAGGCTGTGGAGCTGGCCGTCAAGGACCCCAACGCACACACAATGACCATCCTCGGAGGTCAGGAATACACACACACACACAGAGAGAAATGAGGTGGCGCCACCCACGGCATGGCATATGTGTTGCGTGCCGTTTCTTTCGTCACAGAGGCGGACGCGGGTGCGTACCCCCTCTCCAAGAAGCAGCACTCGCGGGAATTCCTGAGAGAGATCGGGTGAGCGAGACAGCCACATTGGGAAGATGCACAAGAGTTGCGCACCGACCGTCCTTCCTGTCGTCTGTTGTGCGTGCTGCCAGCCACTTGCGTCCTCGGTCCAACCTGATTGGCGCCGTCGCCCGTGTGAGGTCTGCCCTCGCCATGGCCACACACCGATTCTTCCAGGTACAGATCAGATCAGATACATGGATGGCATGGACAGAATTAACAACCCCACACCATATATTATTGACGAATGGCCTCTCGTGTTGTCTGCAGGACCGTGGGTTTCTGTACATCCACACCCCTCTTATCACGTGCTGTGACTGCGAGGGGGCAGGAGAGATGTTCCAGGTGGGACAGACAGACAGACAGACAGACAGACAGATCGACAGACAAACAGACAGGGCGGAGAGAGGGAGGGAGGATCCAGTGGCTGTTTTGCTGCAATGTGGTGTGTTTGGTGTGGTGTGTTTGGTGTGGTGTGTTTGGTGTGGTGTGTTTGGTGTGGTGTGTTTGGTGTGGTGTGGTGTGTGGTGTGTGAGAAGGTGACGACTGTGCTGCCCAAGGTGGGCGAGAAAGGCAATGCGCCAGTCGACAAGGAACAAAAGTGAGCGGAAACAACCCACCGACATCTGACCGCCGGCCCCCGAAGTCATCAATCATTCATTCGTGTGACGTGTGTGTGCGCGTTGTGTTCTGTGTAGGATTGACTACTCGAAGGACTTCTTCGGCAAGCCGGCCTTCCTCACTGTCTCCGGACAGCTCGCTGTCGAGGTGACTGAGCCATGCGAACAGATCAGACAGAAAACATCACAACGCAGGGAGGGCCACACGCATCACCTGCCTTGCCTGCCGGTGATCCCTCCTGTGTGTCAGAACTATGCGTGTGCGTTGTCCGACGTCTACACATTCGGGCCGACCTTCAGAGCCGAGAATTCCAACACTTCCAGACACCTCGCTGAGGTACGTACGTCAATACGATAGCCGAGTGGATGGATGGATCAAGTGGCGTCATGCACACACACAAGCTGTGGGTGTCTGCGGTGTGTGTGTGTGTAGTTTTGGATGATCGAGCCCGAGATGGCCTTTGCCGATTTGCAGCAAGACATGGACTGCGCGGAGGCCTACGTCAAATACTGCGTCCAGTGGGTACTCGACAACTGCATGGCGGACCTGGTACGTGGGTGGGTGGGGTGGGCTACACACTACACACACTCTCACCCCCAGTGAGACGTATGGACACACGACACTTACGAGCACTGGCGTGGTTGTGCATGGGTCCATGGCATGTATTGTATGGCTGCAGGAGTTCTTTGACTTGCGCGTCGAGAAGGGCCTGGTTGACAGACTGCGTCACATCGTCAATAGCCCGTTTGTCCGCATCACCTACACAGAGGCATTCGAAATCCTACAGGTCAGTGAGAGAATGTCGCCAGCAATCGACCAGACAGCCAGGCATGTTGTGTGTATGTTGTGCGTGTATTGTGTGTGTGCACTACAGAAGCACAAGAGCAAGTTCCAGGAGAAGCCCGAGCAGTGGGGCATGGACCTCGGCTCTGAACACGGTGAGCACTGACTGCAGGGGGGCGTATTGATGGCGTGAAATGCTGTCTTGGTGTGTGTGTCTGTGTGTGTGTGTGTGTGCAGAGCGCTATCTGACAGAGCAGGTGTACAAGCAGCCCGTCACCGTCTACAACTATCCGAAGGAGATAAAGGCGTTTTACATGCGTCTGAATAATGACGACCGGACGGTGGCCGCCATGGACGTCCTGCTGCCAAAAATCGGAGAGGTCATCGGCGGGTCGCAGAGGGAGGAACGACTAGACGTTCTGGACAGACGCATCAAGGACATGGTGAGCAATCGCACGCCGAGTCAGCTCCCACCCACACGAACGGCATTGATGTGTGTCCTCTCTCCCTGTGTGTGTCTGTGTGGCTGCAGGGCTTGCCCCTCGAGAGCTACTGGTGGTATCGTGACTTGCGCAAGTACGGCTCCGTCCCACACGCAGGCTTTGGGCTGGGCTTCGAAAGGTGAACCTGCCACCCACAGGCACACACACGGATCACACAGATGACAGAGAGAGAGAGAGAGTGGTATGGTTGTGGTTGTGGGTGTGTGTGTGTGTGTGTGTGTCAGGTTGATCATGCTCGTGACTGGTGTTGACAACATCCGCGACGTGATTCCATTCCCGAGATACCCCGGACACGCCGACTTTTAATCAAGAGACCTACCTCGTCGATGGACGGGTGTCCTGTGGTCGTGACAATTCGATGATGACGATGCAGCAGCCAGCGGTTTTGTTTTGTCTGTATTGTTTGTGCTTGTGCTGATGTGATTGTGTGCGTGCTGTGAATGGAATGAATGAGTGAGGGATAGAGGGAGGGGCCGGGAGGGAGGGCACACCACACACCACACACCAGACACATCAGCTGAGAGATATCGATCATGTGAATACATGTACATGGACGAATACATGATTGCATCGATCGCACATGTGACTGACTGAGAGGGAGAGAGACACAGACAGACGAGTGTGTGAATCAACCAAAGCACCTCACATCCATCTGGCCATCCATCTGTCCATCCACTCGTCGGTCATGTCGCCTCTCGCCTTGTGTCTCTCTCTGCTCGCCTTCTCCCTGACGGCCACTCACGGGTCTCTGGTCGACATCTGCACCATCAACACACAACCATACCCCGTGCTGGTCCAGGCAGACACAGACACCAACGAGCGGTTTCTCTCATTTCTGCCGCCAACAGGCGTGCAGACAGCAGTGAGGTGTGAGGGCGACTTCGACCTCAATTCATGCCAGCTCGGCGGCGACCAGCAGGCCGACGGATGTGCCAAAGAACGGATGTGCCAAAGAATGCCAATGCACAATCCGTAAGCACACATGGCATCGCACAGAGTGAGTGCGGCCTCTTTATGTCTCTGTCTATGTGTGTGGTGCAGCTGCCGACTCGCCGCCGCCCAACTTGCTGTACCAGCGCATGTATGAAGTCGTGAGAGGACACTGCAACACACGAACACCGAAGGACGGCGAGCCACGAGTCATGGTGATCGGACTGGGCGGTGGAGGTGAGCGAGAAAGAGGGAGACATTGATTGCATATATATCCGCATCCCTGTCTTGGTGTGTGTGGCATGGCATGCAGCGCTGTACTCGTCGCTGTCTGGCATCGATTGTGCCGGCAAATCCCTCACAGTCGATGCTGTCGAACCAGACGAGAGTAAATCCCTCTCCCGGCTCCCGCCATACGTGTGTTCCCGTGTGTCGGTTGTGCAGGGGTTGTGTCGGTGGCGAAGCACTTTTTTGGCCTGAAGCCGTCGCCCGGCGGCACCATCTATGTCAAGACAGGCGTCGACGCCCTCAGAGACACAAACAACCAGGCAGGGACAGATGGATGGATGGACGAATGGATGGACGAAAGTTTCCTGTGTCTCTTGCTACACGTACAGGTGTACGATGCTGTAATCGTGGACTGCTTCAAGCAGGACAACCATGTGCCAGAACAATGCAGAGACACGGAGTTCCTCGGCCTGGTGGGACGGAAGAAGCTCAATAGAGAAGACATCATGTCGTCGTCCATCCAATGTCTGTTGTGTTAGGTTGAGCGCTCTCTCAAGCCTGGCGGGATCGTGCTGCAGAATCAGTGGCAGCCTGTCGATGAGCAAGATGACCCTGACATGGCCACACAGCTGCAGCAGACAAAGTCCAAATACGCAGCACTCTTCGACGCCAAGAGCGGTGCCGCCGAGCCTCTCTTCTCATACATGTGCGTATGCCTCACACTCGCAGGCGACATGGCGCTGGGTGTCTGTTCTGTCTGTGTGTTGGTGTCTTCAGGGCGAGCGGGTACGTCCCGAATGTGCTGGTGGGCCAGAAAAAGATGAGCGGCCGCGTCACCAGACACCGACCAATGCTCAAAGGTAGCCATATGCACATGGAGTGGGTGCTTGCCCATGTGTGTCGCATGTGTGTGCAGGTGCTACGAGGGTGTGATGAATGCATTCGACGGGCGGAGGGATCTGATCTGCAAGTGCGTGTACTATCACTGTGACAGCAGTGATAGATGAGATGAATGACAAGTGGCAGGGCAGCCAAGTCAAGCTGCACTGCAGCCGTGCCTGAAAGACAAGCTGAGCGACAAGTTGAGCATGGTCCTGTCTGGCCAATATCAATCAACACGGCCTGCACACATGATTATCTACATCAAGTCAACATCAGGCAGGTGCCCCTCCCCTCTCCCTCTCTCTCTGTCTTTGCACACCTCCTACCGGTCTGTTGCCTCTCTCCCTCCCTCCCTGCTTTGCTTTCCTCATGAATATGTCTGCATCATTCACACGGATGTACGGCACGCACAAGTCAGTCAGTGGGTCCCCGTCAGTCAGTCATACGCACACACGAGTCACGCTCACACACAGATCCACCAAGCCAAGCTAGTCAGTCCGCCAGAGGAGGCCACTCGTATCACACCACCGACCCGACTCGCATCACACCGCGACAGCCGTCCATCCATCTGTCCACCACCGCGCATCAGATCTCTTGTCATTTGGTGCCCGCCGGCCTCGTGCGCACCCTGCAGGCACAAGCCAATTACGCACAACACATGCAGGTCAGGTATGTGTGCGGGTCGGCCTCCTTCCTTTTCTGACTGATTATCCATCGGCGTGGGTGGAATGCAGTGGCTGACGTACCTTGCGCCAGCACCAGTCTCCTGTTCACCCTTCTCGCCCCGCTTTGACACAGCCAGCATGTTCTCCTTTATGAAGTTGCGCTTCGGCTGACAAGCCCTGTCGTGGGCGGCCCCTCCCAAGTGCTGCTGCGATGGCATGCGATTGGGTGTAAGCAACGCAGGACGCTGCAGGTCGCCGCAGCTATCGCCTGTCGTATGCACTGTCCGAGCCGCAGACTGCTTGGGTGCGGGCCGCTTGGCATTCGTAACAGTGCTGGTACGCGGCTTGGTGGGTGTGCTGCGCTTGGAGCAAGCCGGAACTCGCACAGGAGACACCGGCGACTTTGCTGCTGTCTCGATCCCCTGCCGATTAGTGCTGGCAGCCCGGCTGACCCGACAACCCCGCCATCTTGATGGTGGCCAGGTGGTAGGCCTTTGACTTGCTCCTCAGCCATGGGAGCAGTGGGAGCCCCCTCATGGTCGTCAACAGCAGCGGTTTCAGAGAGCACCCTAGGCGGCCTGGCGGCCAAGTCCCCTGTCGGTCTGTCCAACATGAAAACACGCACCCGAACATGCAACCCGGACACGCAACACGCAGCACGCAGAGGGCAGATGCAGCAAACGGGAGGATATGCAATGCGCTGCGAACGACGGCAACATACAGGCAGGCACACAACGTCAACAGTCTGCTACTGCTCCTGCCGCAGTGTCACGGCCTCCTGCGCGGTAGCCTCTCGCCGGGCCGGTGGGGCGTCACTGGCCGGATGGTCCTCTGATGCTGCCGCTTGTGGCTGCCCGGAGCTAAGACAGTCCAGCGAAATTGACGCCTGAGAAACAAAAGGCACGAAGTTCCGCCGCTTGGATGGGCGGTTTGTCTCCTCGTCGCGAGAATCTCGCCAAGCTGGCGGTTTCCCGCGTGCATTGAGACGCCATCATTCATCGTCAGTGTCCAAGAGGCGGCCCTCCCTCCCTCTATTGTTTTAGGCACTCTTCTTACCCTAACTCCCATCAACAAGAAGTCTACACACCGATCAGCAGTAGCACAATGGCTCGACTCCAGTCGCCGCGGGACGCCTTCACTCGCGGACCGAATCCACTGGGGATGTTGCAGGGCTGCAGCGCATCCCAGGAGGACTGCGTTCCTTCTCCCGCCCCCTTGAGTCCTCGCGGCGGCGCATGTGTGGACGATGACCCCATGCGTCAGTGCATCAGCTTCACGCGCGGGTCGCTCAAGGACCTGCTCGCTGAGAGTCTGACCGAGGCAAAAGGGCCGCTGCTGGCGGATGGCGACGACACGAATGCATCGCCAAAAGGTAGCCACGGGTGCGAGGCCAGCCACACAATCAAGGCGACCGACACACAATCCCATGGACACAATCCATG
>CDMY01000293.1:102065-131527 GCA_001179505.1 Vitrella brassicaformis | reverse complement strand
GGTCTTATTAAAGTAAAAGCACTCTTACTCTGGGACTTACCGCCCAGCAGATCCTCTATTCAGCTAACTACAGGAAAGGTCCTCACCGGCCTTTTTCGCTCACGAGTGAAAATATGTGAATCCGCTGCGCTAAGCTTGGGGTCACAATGTGTTTGAAGGGGGAGTCGGCGCACTCAAATGGCAGCCATTTTGAGGTTCCTAAAGGCTTTGTAGTCCACCCGTCCATCGCATGCGTTGACTGAGTCGGCCCATTGACCCTGCAGCATAGCATCGACCACATATCGATGTCGTCCTCCATCATTGCAGAGCGGAGCGGCCATGAGGGGCCGCAGCACTTCCCCGACGACGGCCCAGGCGCAGCACGAGCCCTCCGCACCGTGACCGTGTTCGATTGGGTGAGAAAGGCAGCCATGCACACCGGCGGAAGGATGCATCTACCTCGTAAATGCCTCAAATGCCTGCGCGTGTGTGGACGGTTGCAGGATGACACGCTGTTCAGCACTTACGAGGTGACCAAGAATGGCCAGTCGATGGAGATCAAACAAGTGCAGAAGCGGCTGGATCGCCTGCGGACGGGCAAGAAGGGCAAACTGGTAGGTAGGTACGTTGGTGTGACCACTGCGGCCATAGGTGGCCATGCATTGCCGGCCATTGCAGGCGGTGAATGTATAGCTGGCTGTTCTGGGTGTGTGTGTGGACGGACGGACGGACGGACGGACGGACGGACGGACGGACGGATGGACGGATGGACGGATGGACGGATGGACGGATGGACGGATGGATGGATGGAGTTGGAGGAGTTGGAGAGTGCCGCGGTGCGCGCCATGGAGGGTGCCCTCAGGGCTGGGCCCGTGATAATAGTGACCAACGCCGAGATGTTCTGGTTCAAGTAAGCCATAAGCCATCATGGCCACGTCGAGTCACCACACACACGGACGCACAGACAGACACATACACTCTCTCTCCGTGTGTGTGTGTTGGGTGATAGGATGTCGTCAGGCGTGATGCCTCGGCTCAAGGCGCTGATGGACAGCCACCAGGTGGAGGCGACATCGGCCCGCGAGCGATATGAGCACCAGTACCCAACAGAGAGCGGCGGCTCACTCGTGTGGAAGGTCCGTCCGCCAACTCACCCACCCTCCCACCACACCAGCGCACATCCCATGGCTGGGGGGTCTCTGTGTGTGTGTGTGGTTGGTGTGTGCAGGTGCACACCTTTCGCGACGAGTTAGACAAGTACTCTGAGGACATGGACCTGGGTATGTGCGTCACGATCGGCGACAGCCCCACTGACATGTCCGCACTCGAAGACTACGTGCAAGTGTGAGAGAGAGAGAGGGAGGGCGGGAGAGAGAGGAGAGACCTTTCTCTCGACCGACCAGCTCTGTCATGACATGACACCGTTTGTACGTCTCTATGTCTCTCTCTCTCTCTCTCTGTGTGTGTGTGTGTGTGGTGTTGGTGCAGGTCCAAGAGTGGCGAGCTGCAGAAGCGCTACGTCCAGTTCATCCAGATGCCTGACATCAAGAAACTCACACAGGTCCGACACCACGCAGTACCCCACCAAACCAAACCACACCACATAAACCCACATAGCATCCGTGTCTCGTGTGTGTGTGTGTGTGTGTGCGTGTGTTCTGCCTCCGCTGCCTACTGTGTGCAGGAGTTGGAGACGTTGGCGGGGATGTTTCAGACGGTGATCGACCCCATGGGAGACGAACTCTTCTGGGACATGATGAAGGAACTCGCCGTAAGCAGCCACCCCCCTCCCCCTCCCCCTCCCCCCCTCTACCTCTACTTTATAAGACAACATCCGCCACACACACATGCACTCGGTCCCCTCTTTCTCTGCGTCCATGCAGTCACCTCCCAACCCCCGCACCGTCCCGGCTCGCAACCTCCCCGACGCCCCACAGCCCCCTTCACCCCGCCGCAAGAAGAATCGCACCAAGAAGAATTCCCACGCACGCAACCCCATCAAGAAGACACCCCTGCCGTCCGCTCCCTCCTGCCCCTCCCGCGTGTGTCGCTCCAAGCGTGGCGTGTCACGGCTTGAGAGTGAGGCGGGAGGGGAGGCGCTGGCCGGCAGCGGCAGCAGCGGCAGCACCAGTGGTGCGGTTGACGACACTCCACCTGCAGACGACCCGTTTGCCAGTCTGTTCGCCAACTTCAAGGGCAAGCTGTTCGGGCTGCCCGAGGAGGGGGCGGACGGCGGCCACAACGGCCCCGTTGACATGGACGTCGACATGCAGCAGAGCGGCTCAGACGAGGAGCACATCAAGGCGGGTGCCAAGGGCAAGGGCAAGGGCAAGGGCGCCAGCGAGAGCGAGTCAGGCACGCCCCCGCTTACACCAGCGGACAACGAGGGCAACACAACGGTGGCCCCGCCCAACACGCGAAGCGACAACGAGGGCACCCCCAAGAAGGAGGCGGTGTCTGTGTCTGTGAGTCGCCTGAAGAGGCTCCGCCAGCGGAGCGGGGGCAGGGGAGGGGGTGTGGCGGCCAATCGGGGTGGCAGCGGCAGTAGTGGGGCGAAGAAGAGGGCGGCCAGCAAGAAGCAGCGGCTGCCGGTGGTGGGGGAGGAGGACAAGCCCGTGGACAGCTGGGGGGACAAAGAAGGAGGGGATGTAGTAGAGCAGGGTGAGGGCGGCACGCCGCCCCAGATGCGGCTCTTCCGCACCTGACTTACTGCATCGATACACACCATAGACAGACAAGGGAGAGGGAGAGCGAGGGAGCCACATGCATGGCAGGGATGGTTGTGTGTGTGATTGAATGGAATGGATGCGTGTGTGCGTCCGTGTGTGTGTGTGTGAGTGTGTGTGAGTGCCTTTCCTTTGCCTCGCCCCAAGAGAGATAATCGAGGCCCTTTTTCCCCTGGTTCTGTTTGGACCGCTGTTTGTTGGTTGGTTTGTTCGGTCTGGCTGATGCGTGTCACGTCTGACATACACACGAGCACGTCCGCCCACGTAGAAAAGGCCGAGGCACACACCACACCACACGACAAGGGAAGGCACACACACACACACATCCTTTCCACCGCTCTGCAAGGCCAGCCACCATGTCGGTGTGTGTGTGTGTGTTACAGAGAGACACCTGTGCAGCTCTGTGTGTGCGAGTGTGCGTGAGTGAGTGTCTGCGGGCCGGGCGCTCTCTTTGTGGCAAGGAGACCTGGTGTGGGTATTTGTGAGTGCTGTGCAGTGGTACCAACAAACAAACAGCCCTCCCTGGTGCTGAGCGTAACGATCCACTAATTATGGAGCGTAACGCTCCATAATGATTCATTCCGATGGCGCGATTGATTGCCTACGCCCATATGGCCATACATACGACGCACTCACACGGGTTGGTCTGGTCCACACAGGCAGCTGGCTGACACGGCACAGCACGGCACACGACAATCCTCTGTCGTCTCCTCTCCATCCATCCATCAGCTGGCTGGCTGCATGGCCTTTCGTCGCCCCCGAGACCGCAGTAAGCTTAGGCCACCATGGTGGTCTCGGCTGCGAACTCGGGACGAAAGACAGTGCAACACACACACTGGCTCGCTCAAATGCAGCATGCAGGGAATGAACGAGAGCATTGGTCCGTCGTGTCCTCCTCACTGCAGGCAGTCAGTGCCTCACGACACTCAACTCGCTAATAGTATGTGTGGTGTGCTCGGAAGGTCAGGACTGTCTGGCTGTCAGTGTGCCGGTGACCCCCCTGGGACGGCGGCATCGCAGGCGTCGACCAGAGCATGGTCACATACTACGGTCGAGTCCTGTTATGCCGCCAGCCAAGAGGAATCGTCGTGCTTTGCTGACAGAGTAAGAACATGTCGATCTGCCGCGCCGCGCGCTTTTCTGAGCTTGTCCGGTAACTCTCTGTTTATTGCTGTCTGTCTGTCTGTCTGTCTATGTGCGTGTAGTGTAGTGTGCGTCGGAGTGTGTGTGGGGCATCCATCATGCCATCGAAGAAGCCACAAGGTCAAGCGGTGCATCGAAGCGGGCCGTGCCTCGATCGCATCGCTTGCCTCACTCAGCGAAGTCCTCGGCGACACAATGAATGCCCACCCAACACACACAAGACCATTCCATAGGCATCAACCAACCAACCGATCATCCATCCATCCGTCCATCCATCCATCCAGGCATAACAGTACACCCCCTCCCCCTCCCTCCCCCGATGAACATGCACACACACACGCATTGCATTCACCCTTCCTTCATCCCTCGTCCGCCTCTTTCCCATTGGTGGCCATGGCCCCCTCCCCGTCCCTCGTACCGCCCTCCACACCGTCACTGCCCCCACCAGCCCCGCCGCCACTGCCCCTCTCCTTCCTCTCCTTCCCCCCGTCCTCACCGTCGTGTTTGTCGGCAGAGGCCGCGGCGGCAGCAGCAGCAGCAGCAGCAGCGGCCGATGCAGCAGCGTTGGGCTGCTGCTTCTCCCACCCTCTGCGTGAGGAGGCGTGTTTGGGCCTGTTGGATGCGGGAGCCGGGGCCCCCTCGCCGTCGCCCCCTCTGGCCTTCCCGCCATCAGTCCCACCCGCCCCGCTGCTGCTGGCCTCCTGCTGCTGCTGCTGGCCGTCTTTGTCTTTCTTGTCGTGGCTCGGGTGACGCTTGCTGCGGCCGTTGCGCCCCACCTCGGGAGCAGGGGTGGGGCCAGGGACGTTGTTCTCCTTGTTGTGGTGGTGCTCATCCTCCTCTGGCACCGGCTGGAGGGCCCTGCCGCCCGACCGTGCTGGCGCGTTGCGTGGCTGGGATGGAGTGGGCAGCAGGCCGCCAGCCGCTGATGAGGCCGCCTGAGTGGCGCTGGGGAGTGGCGCCGAGTGGTCGCGGCGGACGGGGGGCGGGGAGGGGGAGGGGGACGACAGATGGCCCTTCTCAGTGAGATGGCGGACGCGCTTCTCCTCCCTGAGGTGAATGTTCTCCACCTAGCGACAGAGACACGGCGTCCACAGTGAGTGGTGGCGTCGGTCTGTGTGCGGTAGGGTAGGTGTGTACCATGTGTTTGACTCGCTGCAAGAGTCTGATGTCTGTGGCCTCCCCTCCGCGACAGTCCTCGGGGCGGTAGGGGGGGTCGATGCGCACGTCCCACACACAGATGGTCTTGTCCTCCCAACGAACAGAGCGCTCGGGATTGCTGACACACACACCACATCCCCACACACAGATGTGTGTCTTGCGTGTCTTGCCTCAGGGGCGTGGTTTGCTCCCTCACATTTTTGCCAGTGCCTCGATGACCTTCTCGCCCTTTGGGTCGACCCCCACACCCTTGAGGTGGCGCGTGCTGTGGTGGTGTCTTAGTGCCGCCTCGCGCCTGCGCTGAGCCACGGCCGGGTCGAAGTTCTCCAGGTGAATGGGAGGCTCCTGAACGAACGATGGACGATCCGTGACGTGACACACGCAGGAGTGAGCGGATCGATGAGGCGTGGCGTGTGCATACCATACCGGTGTCTGTGGCTCCACTGCCTTGAGCTCAGTGATGTTCTCAGTGGCCAGCCAGACGTAGTTGCACGTGTGCATCTCAGGGTGATGCACACCTGCAGTTAGACAGCATTCCCAATGACTCATTCACCAAACGGACGGCCCTTGTGTGTCTGGCTGGCTGCGGGTCCGTGTGCGTGAGTGGTCGGCTCACGGAGGATGACAGACTGGAAGGGCGCACAGCAGTTGGTGACGTCGTAACAGAAGATGCGCCCCTGATGCTCAGCGCCATCCGTCGTCTTCACACGAACCTCAGCTGACCACACACAACACAACCACACACACAGAACGACACATCACATCATCCAAGGTCCGCCAGTGCATCCACAGCCACGTCAGCCATCCCAGCAGCGGCCAAACACCCTGCGCGCGTCAGGTCCCTCCCCCACCCTCTCCACTGCCCAGATCTGCCACTCTGCCGCCCTCCCCTCAGCTCACCTCCATGAAACTGGTCCAGGTTGGCCGCCATCTTGCCGCCTCTCGCCTCGGCTCCCTCCAATGCCCTTCCTTCGCCGACCGAAGGGATCTCAGATCAACACGACTGCGCGATTCGATGCTGGCGCTGATCTGCTGAGCGCGATGCGCGCTGACACACTCGCTGACGATGTACTCCTCTCTTTCCTTGTGAAGCTTGGGATCGTCTGCGAGCTTAGCTCGCAAATGGGTGGCCCGTCAAACCCATACACCAACCGACCTCTGCCCGTGACCTCAGCCATGGGTCAGGCATGCTGCTGCGCTGAGAGGACGGTGAGCTGCCCTAGTGTTTTTTCATGTGAATTCCGCTTGGTTCTCTTGTATGTGTGGGTTGGTTGTGTGCAGGATGCGGAAGTGAAGGCGCGTGCTGCCCGTGAGCGCCCCGATGCTCTCCCGCCGCTGGGCGACAAGCATCGGGGCGAGAAACACTCAAAGTAAGGCCGACAAAGGTCGCGATTTCTGTTCTTGATTGCGTCACGCAATGCAAGTGCCATTTGTTGGTTGCGTTGAATGAGTTAGTGGCGTGTCTTTCTTGTTCAGGCCGGGGGATGACTGCGAGCGGTTTGATTTGGCGTTTGAGACGGACGACTATGCCGAGTTTGTCAGCCTCCTCAAGTCTGACCAAAAGGTAGGTAGGTAGGCAGAGGGAGGCGAATTCATAACGCCAGGCCTCTCTGTGTGTGTGGCGTCCATCCAGATAACCAAGTTGGAGGAGAGGATGCATCCGTGGGCCCAGGATCCAACCACTGTCGGTGCGCTGGCCGCCACGCAGCTGGCCATTCTCGCGTCGTCGACAGAAAGTCAGTGTGAGGGAGGGAGGGCGACACACACGGATGGACGGATGGATGGTCATCCAGTGTGTCGTTGTCAGAAGCGGGCGTGAAGGACACAATACGCGAGGCGGGAGCCATCCCGCCGCTCGTGGCGTTTCTTTCGTCGAGGGTGGGCAAGATGAGATGACGGCAGGGGGAAAAGAGAAGGCAGAGAGAGATGTGTGCTGTGCCGACATTCATCGTGTCTCCCGTCCCATCGATGATCAGGAAGACGATCGTGTGCAGGCGGCCGTCGTGGCCTTGTCTTTCCTCACTGTCGAGAGTAACCAAACTACACGCTACACATGACACACCAAAGTCCGTGTGTCTGTCCTTCTCTCTTCTGTGCCTGTGTGTGTGTGTGACAGACTCAGCGAATTGCATGGCGATATACAAGGCGGGTGGGTTCGCCCCGCTGGTCCCCCACCTCAGGTCGCCGATAGAGGGCATGAGGGCCGCCACGGCCTCCACATTGAGAAATGTCTACTCGCAGAGTGAGCCGAGCCCATCGACCGGATTGATTTGGCAGAGTACATGTCATGTCTCTTCTTGTCTCCCTTGACGGGTGCACAATAAACACAGGTTGTGAGTGCCGGAACGCCTTTGTTCGTATGGGGGGTGTGCAGCCGCTGGTGGAGCTGCTGGACTGGTATGTTATGCATACCGTATGCTGCAGGAGAGGAGAGACACACGGGCTGTAAGGTGATGTCATGTGATGTATGTATGTGGCGTGGTGGTGCGTGTGGTGTGGTGTGGTGTGGTGTATGTGCAGTCATTCTGTGGGTGCGGATGGGGAGTCGAATTGGGACACACAGTTTGAGACCCTCCCCAACCTGGAAGACCTTGTCGTTGTACGTGGGCAACGCACAAGACCCCGCATCCACACAGACGACAAACACATGCGACGGCAAGCCGGTCCTTGTCTTTGTGTGTGTGTAGGTTGATGGTGAGGCCGTCCCCGAGCTGCTTGAAGCCGTAAAGAGGGCAGGTATTCTCCGCGGCCACCTGCTTCATGTGGATGTCTCTCCATCCGTCGGTCTATCGGTCTGCAGGGGCTGAGGCGAGGGTTCGGGCGCTTTGCGACGTAAGAGAGACGAGCATACAGACACAAACTGTCACACGCCCTCTTTCAATGGAGACATTGACACTGGTGTGTGCAGTGTGAGGACAAGGAGGTTGCCGAGTTGGCTCAGGCCATGATCAAGCGCGTGGAAGCGTCGGAGAGGACACCCGTACCGCAATAAGAGATCGACGTAACTGGCAGCTGGGTAGCTAGGGCCTCACGGACGGACGGACGGACGGACGCATGCGTCGTGTATATGTGTTGGTGTCTGTCTGTGTGCGATTGGACATTGGCCCTGAACGTCTAATGCTCGTGTGAACGTCTCGCTCGGATTGTGTCTTGACCACTTCATGTCTCATCTACTATAGAGCACTTGTTCATCAGCGCATGTGCTGGAGGGGTCTGCTCAGTAACACGTTCTGACTCCTTCTCATTGAAACAGACTCGAGAATAGCCAGGAAGTGAATGAATGAGTCGATGAATGAGTCAACGAATCAGTGGGGGGACAAAACGATATCAATATTGATGAGGGCAATCAACCGCCCTGCGTGCTGGGCTAGCTCTCTTGAGCCTCTCCGCAGCCTCTCCGTGAATCATCACAATGAATGGATGGATGCACGGGTGCTCTCTGGATCGGACCCGGATAAGGCACAAAGCGAAAGGCAGACATTCATCGACAAAGCGGATCGACAGCAAATATCGATGGACCAAGCAAAGGGACGCCCCGTCTGAATCACCTTCTTGTGGCTCATGGGCAGCTAGCTCACCACTCGTCAGGCTGCGGCCTTGACCTCATCCACTCCTCCAGATGGGGCAGGACGACGATTACGTTGCCAACACTCATCCAGAAGAGCACCGTGATCCCAAAGTTCTGCACACGTGCCGACAGACACACAGACGGTCACACACACGCACACACACACACACAAAGAACCCCGCCGATTCGTCGATTCAAGCGTTTCTTCACGGCGTTGGCTCACCAGTGAGGCGTCTGACAGTCCTCCTAAAATAAGCATCTCCAGCATTGCGACCAAAGGGATGCAACTGGCCCCACTGCAGCGTGCCCCAAGCTCGCACGGGTAAGTCTATCATCCCGAGTGCGTCAATCGACTTCTACAGGCCAGATCTGCCTTGACAAGCCGAGATCTGTCAGCTGACTTAGAGATCAAGATGCAGAAGTAAGCAAGCTTCGGAGGAATGGTCCAAGTGGACCTTCTCACAACCCTTTCTTTGGTTGCTTCTTCTCTTCATTGTTCAGCATGTTGGATGTGGAGCACCTCAATGAAGGGCAGAAGCAGCAGGTGCTGGGCAAGCTCAACGACATGCAGATGCAGGACTCCCTCAACACATACAACGGCCTCGTCGAGCGGTGCTTCAACGAGTGCATCACACACTTCCGCGCGAAGGACCTCGAGAAGGCCGAAACGGGGTGCATCGAGCGGTGCGTGACCAAGTTCATGGCCTTCTCGCAACGGATAGGGACCAGGTTCCAGGAGAAGAACATGCAGCAGGCGACGCCGCCCTCACAATGAATGACAGACCTATCGAGGCCATTCTGTGTGCGGCTGTTGATGAGACCTGTCGATGACAATACTATCTGCGTGTTGTCAACGTTTGTGACGCTGTGTGCTGCTTCTCTCTCGTCCTGGTTGTACAATGATCTAACTGGAGATGACTTGCTTGATGGACTTAACGTTCATCGCTTCGTACGTGATGTCATTCATTCATCATCCCCCCCACCTCCACCTGCCTGTCCTCGAGTCACGCTGAATGCATGCCATCATGCAAGAGACAACCTAGTCATCCATCCACAGGCCTCCCCACCAGCACCGAACAAGTGAACGGCCTACTCTTAAAAGACCCCACAGTCGCGTCACAGACAAATCGACAGATCAACCGACCAACCACCAAAAACGCCTCATCACACCGACCTATCGGTTGGCATTGCGAATGCCATTCATTCTCCTCTCTCCCTCCCCTCGCTCATTGAAAAATCACTCGCGTCTGTTTGTCTTGCCTATGTCGCCGGCCTCCCCTCATCGTTCCCTCATCAGTCAGTAGCATGGCTCCCCATCCTGCGCAATCCACTTCGCGCAATTCTTGGCAAAGTAGGTGAGGATGATGTCGGCCCCCGCCCGCTTGAAGCACGTCATGGCCTCCATGACGCTCTTCTTCTCGTCCAGCCATCCCCGCTCGCTCGCCGCCCTGAGCATGGCGTACTCGCCAGACACGTGGTACACGGCCACGGGCAGGTCGGTCGCCGCACGCAGACGCAGCACCACATCCAGGTAGGGCATGCCTGGCTTGACCATCAGGATGTCCGCGCCCTCAGACACGTCTAGCGCGGTTTCGATGAGTGCCTCCCGCCCGTTGGCTGGGTCCTGCTGGTAGGTCTTCTTGTCGCCGAAGCCGGGGTGCGAGTCGAGAGCGTCGCGAAAGGGGCCGTAGAAGGCCGACGCGTACTTGGCCGTGTAGGCCATGATGGAGGTGGTGATGTGACCCTCGCTGTCGAGTGCGTCCCGGATGGCGCCCACACGGCCGTCCATCATGTCGCTGGGCGCGACCACGTCACTGCCGGCGCGGGCCTGGCACGCTGCCTGAAGGACGACGGGAAGTGAGGGCAACTTGTTGTTTGACAAAATGTGCGCCTCGCCAACCTGTTTGCAGAGCTGTGCAATGGTGTGGTCGTTGAGTATTTGGCCGTTCTCGACCACTCCGTCGTGCCCCTGGTCCGAGTAGGGGTCCAGGGCGATGTCAGTGCACACCATGGCTTCGGGGAACTTGTCCTTGATTGCGCGCACGGTGCGTGGCACCAGAC
The DNA here is from genome assembly GCA_001179505.1 of Vitrella brassicaformis. Lineage (NCBI taxonomy): Eukaryota > Vitrellaceae > Vitrella > Vitrella brassicaformis. Next base: position 120,892 of record CDMY01000293.1, on the reverse strand, counting down.
CCTCTGGATTGTAGCACTCATCAGCTGACGGGACGAAACACAGATGTCCGCGTCTGTGGATGACACTGTGGGGCGTGTGGGCTCGCTAAACTCACCATAGTTGGACTTGAGTTGGTCGGGGATCTTCGGGAAGAGGATGAATGTCTTGACGCCATACTGCATGGCGTCCTCCACCTCCTTGAGCACCGACCCAGCACTCAGCCGACTGCACCCAGGCATCGACGCTATCGCCTCATCAGACTCCTACCACCACCGAGCCACACACACACACGTGCCTGGCTCCCTCCCTCCTGCCTGCCTGCCTGTCTTGGCTGCCTGTCTGTCTGTCTGTCTGTCTGTGTTGTCGTGCTTACCCCTTCGTGGATGAAGAGGGGGTAGATGAAGTTGGATGGTCGCACGATGGCCTCCTGCACCATCCGCCGGATCACAGCCGACTTGCGGTTGCGCCGAGGCCGGTTGCGCTGAGCGACCCATGGCTCGCCCTTGTTGTTTCTCAGAAGGGGACCGCTCTCGCAATAGGGGTCGTGTGGAGGCTGCAGACATGGCCACCCGTCCGTCATTCATCGCTTTGATGTGTCCTTTTTCAGAGCCATTGATCACCGGGTGTGTGTCAGCAGATGCGTGAAGGGCGCTTCGATGGGGAGTCCGACGCTTTGTGTCTGCATTCCGCCTGAATGATTGATGCATGGATCACGCATAGGGAGTGGCAGATCTACGCATCTTGGTGTCTGTGTACGGTGACCTTCTGAGTGAATGCGGAGAGTAACTAACAAATGCGTCAGATGGCAGCAAGAGCTGCAAGAGGGAGACGCCAATAAGCGCTGCCGGGAGCTCCATCCCAGACCACAGTGCGAGCTCGAAGCGGGGGAGACTGGGGGTTGAGGAGACGGCAATGGGGAACTGCGTGCCGGGCGGTGATCATTTGCACCAGATTCTCATCCTGGGGCTGAGCGGCAGTGGCAAAACCACCCTCCTCTACAAGCTCAAGATACCAGGTGTGTGTGAGGAAGAAAGGGTGTCTGCCTCCGGCAATGCCTGTTTGTGCACGTGTCTGCAGGGTGGGCCGAGCAGGACATAGCACAGAAGATCCCCACGCCGACCAAGGGCTACCACTATGAGGAGTTCAACAAGCGGGGCATGCGCTTCGGCATGTGGGACGTCCCGGGGGCAGACGCCATGCAGGCCCTCTGGCCGGCCTTCTACCGCTACATCAAGGTCTCCGCCGTCATATTCGTCGTATCGATGGTCGAAATGAACCCCAAGAAGATCCGCCAGGCCGGCGAGCACATCCGCATCCTCGTGCATGAGGACGAGCTCAGAGAGGCGGCCTTCTGCGTGCTGATGAACACCTTCGGCCGCCCGATGATGCCGGGGGCCGGGCAGCACTCAACCGTCGCTTTCCAGAGCACTTTGTCACTGTCGCAGGCCCCGGCCAGCTTGGCCGTGGGGCAGCCGGTGCCGACGATTGAGGAGATGGCGGCCAAGCTGGGGCTGCACAACCTGCCGCGAAGTGTGCAGATGCGGCTCAAGTGTTTTGCCATGGACGTCAAGAAGGGGGATGGGGACGAGGAGTGGCCTAAGGCGCTGGCGTGGCTGCAGGAGCGGATATTCGCAATACAGAAGCAGGCGCAGGCTGCCGATTGACGGATGGCTGGGTGATGTGGTGAGTGAGTGTTGGGAGGGGTGTACCACGTGAGCATACCATTCATTCATGTCAGTGTCTGTCTGTTGACTTTATGAGGAGCTGTCTTGCCCTTTGGGCATACACGCAGCACATGATGGTGTCGTGTCCACCCAGTCATCCATCTATCCCACGCAATCCTGCACACGCAGCGAAATCGCTGAAATCGCTGAGACACCACGCACTAACAGCACACGAGACTACACACAAAAACGTCTGTCTGGCTGGCTGCACATCCACCAGCTGATGGTGAATGACGTGTGAACAATTCGATCCTTGGCAGGACACTTACACATACACATCGTCTTCCCGCCCCGCCCCCATGATCATTGCCCGTCCAGTTAGTTGTCAGTGTCCCGCTAGCAAAACCTGTACAGGCCAGCCGTCCATTCCATTCAATGAGGGTGACAAAAATCTGTACACACAAGACGGACGGATGCTAGCAGCATCCATCCATCCATCTACATTCCCCTATCTACGGTGTCAATCGTGTCAAACGACACGCCTCTCCGTCCGTCGCTACTCTCTCTTCATCTTTAGTCTGTCTGTTGTCCAGCCAGCCACTGACTGGTGCCGTGCCGTGGAAAAATGGCGGCACCTGACCAATATACCACAGAAAACACATACATACTCATGGTATCCACACATGTGCGCAATGACTAGGCAGGCGGGATGGATGGATGGATGGACGGTGTGTGTGGAAGACCAGCTCATGCAGAAGGGAAGACCTTGTATCTCGCTGACTATGCAGCCACCCCATTTACACGAGCAGCCGCATACACGCCCCGCACATCATCGGTCATCGCCTGAGGTAGACGGCGAGGGTCTCCTCCTCCTCAATGGTCACATCCACCACACTAATGCCATCGGCGTCACTGTCATCATCTCCGTAGTCGCCGCCCAGCAAGGTGTCAGGTCGTCGCGCAGCATCCGACCGTGGCGATGAATCTGACCATTGGAACGCCTGAAAGAAACAACAACCAAACCAAACAGCCGAAGTGCTCCGATAGATAGACGTGTGAGCGCGTGAATGCGTCTTGGTGGGACTCAAGCTCACTCACCCTGTTGGCAATGTTGACCCGGCTTCTCGACCGAACGCGCCGCACACTGGAGGAAATGGGCACACTGAGGTCGGCCCACTGCTCGCCGCTCAGTGGCCTCTCATACGCAAGAACAGTGTCTGACATCGGCATGACGGGAACAGCGTCGCTGCTTCCATCTCTGTCAAAAGTTGGGATTGCCACGCCCTCCTCAGCCACAAGAACATCATCTGCACGCCGAGGCGGCAGGTCGTCGTACGTGGTGGAAGCAAGAGACGCAGGGGCGAGAGGTAGAGATGGGGCTGCCTGTTTCTCCTCCCCATGGGTCACGTCGCCATCAGCAACGGCCTCCTGCGGCTCTTGCGTCTCTTGATCGAGCCACATGAGGAAGTCCTTCTGCAGCGATTTCTCAAGCTTCCGTGTGGCAAAGTTGAGAATCTGCCGGTTGACGGCCGAGGCGCCCGTCCGCATAATGTCCTCAGGCGTGAAGCGCAGGAAGGACGGCAGCCGAGAGGAACACGTGAACCCTGTTGGCACCAATGCACCAACCAACAAGCACAAGTGACAGACAGACGATGGGTGTGGTGTGCTCCTCCCTCACTGCGCTGCCTCACCGATCTGAGCGTTGAAGACCGCCATTTCAGGGGACTGCACGTCCGCATCCAAATAGCCATCAACCTCCACATTGAAGCTTTCCATCCGCCCGCTGGCCGCCCCACCCTCCCTCGAGAACGACACACCGTGACTCGTCACACGCAGAAAGTCGCCCTCCTTCCACACAGACACCTCTATGTCGGGGGACGGTAATGCCACGTTCAGGAACTTCAGCCTGCACACAGAGAGAAAGAGAGAGAGAGTGACTTGCGGGTGGGTGGGCGGGCTGGCCCCGTACGGCCGTGTGTGTCGTCACCTCACCCACCCACCTGGGTAAGCCGACGAGCCACCGTTCGCCACCCAAGTGTTCCAAGTAGCGTTTGTTCCACAACACGCGGAGGAAGCGGCCTGGGTCATCGAAGTACCGGCTGACCAGGGCCTGCACGTCTGCTGAGTCGGGGAAGGTGGGAGGGAGGGCAAGTGGGACCGGGATCTCGAGTGTGCGCACGACGCCGAACTGGATGTTCTCTCCCTGCCACATGAACCTGTCGGTGATGTCGTTCTTGCTCATCATGGCAAGGCGGGATGGTGGCCGTCTTCGGAGGCCGTGCTGCTGGACGCGAGAGATCAAGGACGGTCGTGGGCGAGGCGATGAGGGGAGATAAGCAGAGTGCGGCGATGGTTGACGGACGGCTGCTGCTGCCCATCCCTTGTGCAACGCGGGAGATGGCCACAGCCCGAGAAGCGTCAACTTGAGAAGCATCACCCGCAGTCTCACTGAGCCTCGCCCCATTGTCGCACGGTACCCGCGTCTTCACCTTTTCCCCTTCGCCGCTTTCAAGCTCGCAAATAGGCAAAGCTCGCAGGAACGGAGAAAAAAACACAGGGCTGTGATCTGGACTGCAACAGAAGCACACGACTGCACAGGAACGGTAGAGAGTCCATCGCTGCGGGATTCACGATGATGCGTAAGCAACAACATGCTGAGGCCCATCTGCTCCACCAATTCATCCATTGTGTGATTGATGTGTGAGGTCAGGCGGTGGGCGTGGAGGCGGCCGCGGCCGTGGTGGTGGTGATCGTGGTGGGCGAGGCAGGGGAGGACCAGGCGGCAGGGGAGGCAGAGGAGGGAGCTTCGGCGGCAGAGGGAGAGGATCACCCGGTGGTGAAAAGAATGAGGCACAAAAAGCTCCCGCGTGTTGCGTCATGAATGTCACTCGATGTGTGCTTGTGTTTGTGTGTTTGTGTGTGTCAGGTCGTGGGAGAGGCGGTCGTGGTGGCGGGCGAGGCGGCAGGGGAGGACCAGGCGGCAGGGGAGGGGGAGGGGGGAGCGTCATCATAGAGCCGCACAGACATGCGGGCGTGTTCATGGCCAAGGGCAAGGCCGATGCCCTCGTGACGCGCAATCTCGTGCCCGGCGAGTCCGTCTACGGCGAGAAGAGAATGGCTGTCGAGGTGACGCCCTCACTGCACAAATGGCTCCCTCCCTCCCTGGATCAAAGTGGACTTGTGTGTCTGTCTGTGCTGTGGGTGGCCAGCAAGAAGGCGAGAAGATCGAGTACCGTGTGTGGAATCCATTCCGGTCCAAGCTTGGGGCGACCATCCTCGGTGAGCTACGAAGATTCTTTCACATGCTCACAAACACTGAGTGTAGCCATATGGCGTGGCGTGTGTGCTGTGTCCGTGTGTGCAGGTGGTGTTGAGCACATGCCCATCAAGCCCGGCTCCAAAGTGCTCTACCTGGGTACATACGGAGGAAACAAGCCTATCGATGTGATGTGTGTCTTCTATCGATCCCGGGTTGGTTACCTTACCTCGGCGTGTATGTGCGTCGTGCAGGTGCTGCGTCGGGGACGACTGTCTCGCATGTGTCGGATATGGTTGGAGAGGTCAGTCAGCCAATTGCCTGCAGCCATCCCATCCAACACACACGTGACACGCATGACACTTGGACGCACTTCACTTTGTTTCTTTCCTTCGGTCAGAGCGGTGTGGTGTACGCTGTGGAGTTCTCTCACCGATCAGGGAGGGACCTCACCAACATGGTCAGTGGCGTCACTAACACTGCACACAGCAACACACACCTGCCTAGCGCTGTTTAGCCTTTGTGCTCCCTCTCTCAGGCCAAGAAGCGGCCCAACATCATTCCAATCGTCGAGGACGCGAGATTCCCACTGAGGTACCGCATGTTGGTGGGAATGGTCGACGCCATCTTTGCCGACGTGGCACAGCCCGACCAGGTCGGTAGGTGAAACAGGTGAAGTCAGGCACACTAATGCAAATGTTCTGATGGATTCTGTCTGTCTGTCTGTCTGTCGGTCTGTCTGTCTGTCTGTCTGTTTGTCTGGTGCATCGGTGGATGGACGGACGATCAGGCCCGCATTGTGGCGCTGAACGCCGAGATGTTCCTGAAGGAGGGCGGAGGCTACGTCATCTCCATAAAGGTACCTCGCCCACACAACACACACACGACAGAAATACGTGGGCAGGGCAGGGCAGGGTAGTGGAGGGGAGGGGCTGAGGGAGCCATCCTGCCCATGGATATGTGTGTGTGTGTGTGTGTGTCATGTTATGGATTCCTGCAGGCCAACTGCGTGGACTCCACTGCCAAGCCAGAGGTCGTGTTTGCTGGTACGCACACACATACACACTGCACTGCACTGCACTGCACAAGGGAGAAAGAGCACACCTATCGGTTCCCTCCCTCCCTGCCTGTGCCTGTGTGTATGTATGTAGCTGAGGTGGACAAACTCAAGAAGGCCCAGTGCAAGCCAAGAGAACAGATCACACTCGAGCCATACCATCGGGACCACGCTGTGGTAGGTATCAGACACACACGCGTGCACAGCAAGACACACCATCATGCCCGTCTCGGTGTGGTGCGTGTGTGTCATGCATGGGCAGGTGATCGGCTACTACCGGCCCATCAAGAAGGCCAAGTCGGAATGATGCGATCCTTCAGATGTATGATGCGTATCTATCCCGAGATCTGATATCTGTCTGTACTGGTCCGAAACGCTACAGATTTGCGATTTTTCGCCGTCACGTGTGCCTTACGACACACCCTTTGCTCCCTGGCGTTCGTGCGATCTCGGGGGGCTCCTCTGGGGGCGAGACTGCATGCACCATTGAACAGAGAACGTCCAGGGAGTGTACATTTTCACCCGTGTGAGCAATTTGACGTTGCCAATCGTATCACCGGCAGACCCGCAACGCGCGGCGGAAGGCGTTTGTCGAGACCCCCATTAGAGCTGTGAGCCAAAAGGCTTCCTCCGCGCCGCACTGACCGGTCTCGCAAGCAGTCACCCCTGAGGCCGCGCCGAGATCGTACAGCTTGGAGAAATCGGCCTCGGTGATCATCAGCTGACTTTCTCTTCACGATGAAGCAGTCGACGTCGAGCTCGAGCGAGTCCTCCCCAACCGAGAGCGAGGTCCGCAGGAGAGAGCAGAGAAATGTGACTCTCAGCGTCGCGGAGGAGCCCACGGAAGAGGAGAACCCGCCGAGACGGGACAGCCGGACGAGCGGACGGGTGTGTGAGACAGTCACACATTGATTGCCTCTTTGTTTCTCTCTTTCCTTGATCTTTCTGCCTGCAGACGGGGACCGTGTTTGGCATGTCTGATGTGCAGCGTAAGCAGCTTCGGCAGCAGATCCGCGACGACCAGGACAGGCGTATGGGTGAGCTGGGGGGAGTGGAGGGGCGGCTGCAGAGGGCACTCGAGATAGAGCAGGAGAGGAGAAGGCACATCCAATCCATCGGCTCGGCCTCTTCCATCAGCGACACCGACGTGAGCCAGCCAGCCAGCCAGCCAGCCAGCCAGCCACAGCCAGCCGGCAGTGTGACTGATTGACCAGCAAATGTCTGCCGTCCCTTTCTTTGTGTGCAGGCCGAAGGGAGGGAATCTGCTGGTCCTTCATCCCTCGAGGCCAGCGGAGGCCGCCAACTGCTCATTCAGGTGCATGCGTCTACTCACTCATCGTTTCCAAGCGAACCGATTCCAAGTGGCATTTTCCTCTCTCGCAGACCTCGGGAGGTCTTGCACCCTCCGAGCCGAGCGGTTCGCCTGCTGCAGGGGGTCCCAGTCCTCAGTCGCGTATTCGGCAAACCATCACCCGCGACACCATTGAGAGAGAGGTGGAGGCCAAGACCATCGACGACAAGATTGCAAGGGCTATCGAGCTGGAGAGGGAGAGACGCAAGGCACTCGGATACATGGTGGGTACAGTCATGAGGAACGGCAGGAGCACCCATCCATCCGCAGTCGCCTTGATGTGCGTGTGTGCAGGGTTCTATGACGGAGCGCACCCCAAGTCGCGGTGGCAGCATGGTGGGCATCGGGAGGACCTCAGCCATCGCCTCATCCACGATAGCCGAGGAGAGGACACCAGCAGCAGCAGCAGCACACGAGACAGCAGATGTCTCCCCGACCTACGGCGTCCCCCGCACTGCCCCAGCCACCGCCCGCGACGAGTCACCCATCGTCATGTCGCTCCAGATACCCCCGATGGCCAGCATGGGCAGCACAGAGGGGGAGAGCTCCACGGAGACAGTCAGGTTCATGGGCAGCAAGACGGCCAGCAGATCGGGGAATCTCAGCGACTCCGGGGTGCTCTACGTCCACAAGAAGGGATCGGGAGAATTTGCGGCCACCACCAAGCACACACGTGAGGAGGCTGGAGAGGCTGCCGTTTTTGCTGAATCTGCCTCAGGGGTGTCTGAGACAAGAGAAGACAAGCAGCCTCCTGCCGAGCCATCGGCTGCCCCGCGGCCGTCTGATGAGGCGGCGCAGCGCCCATCGGACACCGTGTCTCACGAGCTTACATCCTCCGACTCCCGCACCGCCACCAGCGAGTCATCCATGGTCTCCGCCCCACTCGCCGCGCAGTTCACCTTCCCTGAAGGCACCATACTGCCCGGCCTCACACGATTTGGGGCGTCCCGTCCCGAGTTTGACACCGTGCCGATTGGCCACTTCTCGCGATCGCTCGCATCGGTACCCCCTGCTTCCGATGATGCATCTCGGCCATCGGAGATCTCATCCGACCTGACGCGGCTGAGGGCAGCCGAAGGGGGAGAGGCCGTCAGCTTGGAGACATCGCAGGCGTCATCACTGGTCACCAGGGTCACAGAGAGGGAGGAGAAAGAGGAGGAGACCACCACTGCTGAGGGTCCCGCAGCAGCAGCAGCAGCAGCAGCAACAGCCGCAACAGCCACAGAGGAGAGGCCGCGTCACCGGCTGGAGGCATGGGAGCCTTATGCTGCGGCACTTGACGACGGGACGCGAGAGCAAAAGGCGGGAGAGGTGCCTGAGCCGGAGGAGGACATGCAGTCCCGCATACAGCGGAAGATCGAGGAGCGGAAGGCTAAGGTGCGCGAGGATCGGGGCATCGCCAACCACTACGCCAAAAGGAGGACGTCACGCGAATCAGTTGACATACAGATGAGACCCTCGCAAGAAGGAGAAGGAGCGGCTATTGCTCAAGCCGGCCTGACGGAAGCCGGCCTGACGGCAGAAGGACCTTCGGCTAGTCAGCTTGGCAGCATTGAGGGCGGCATGGACGAGACAGCTGGGGCTGGAGCTGCAGCTGGTGTGGGTCTGTCATCCACACCTCCAAGCCCGCAGGCGTCGACTGGTGAGGAGCAGATGGCTAAGCTGACACAAGACGTAGCCTCAATGGGTGGGCGGTCGGCGGCGCTTACTGGGGCGGACGCAGAAGGAGAGCACAGAGGAAAGACGGCTGAGGGTGCAGGAGCACCGGAAGAGTTGGCGGCATCTGCCGAAGGACATCAGTTCTCGAAAGGGGCTACCGGCACAGCAACTGCAGCCGAAGGCAATCTGTCGGTGTCTGCAGAGGAAAGAGCACAGCGCGAGGAGTCAGCTGCAGCTGGGAGGGAAATGGAAACACAAGAGCAAGTTTGGGCAGCAGAGACATCACAAGAAGAGGAGGGTGAGGGTGGTCAAGGTGTGAGATCGGAGCAAGGTGAAGGCATGGCTGAAGGGCTGGAGAGCACCATGGCTGGCGGCTGGCCGCACGACGACGCGGCCATCAAGACGGGCCGCACTGCGTCATTCGGCGCAGCGCCCCAACTGGTGCAACGGGCAAGCATCGAGATGGAAGTAGGAGAAGGAGAGACCGCAACCATTCAAGCAGCTGGAGACAGAGAGCAAGAGATAGCCAAACAGCCATCTGCAGACGACACGACTGAGAACCGCACCCAACACCGCATTGGCGAAGGCAAACCAACTGGGGAGGAATCGTCGCAGCCATCACAGGAGGCCAGGGAGGCTCAGTTGCCGTCATCTGCGGGCCTTCCTCCTGGTGTGTCAATCCAAACAGCCCCAGCAGCACCCACAGCCCCTAGGACGGCCAAGCAGCAGGCGGCTGAGGATCTCCGAGACGTTGAAGATGAGCTGAATCGGCTGGAGCGGGACCTCGGTCGCATACGCCGACCGCCGTCCGAGCAGGCACTGTACGTGCCGCCTCTTGTGCCTTCAGAAGACACCTATGGACCCCAGGAGGCAGCTGCCGGCTACGAAGGGGGGCCTACTGCCGGGGACTCTTTGGAAGAGCAGGGCGTGCAGGAGGAGGAACGGCCTCAAGACGTTGTGTCGTTTTCGTATCCCGTTCCGCCCGAGACAGGTGGATGGGAGGAAGTAGGACGTCCTGCCGCAGAGGTGGAGGGGGCAGAGGATGTGCCCGAGTTCGCACCGGAGCGTCACGAGCAGCAGGCCCCACCTGAGGATCAAGACATCATCGTCCCACGAGGACAGGAACCACTTGAGGAAGCTGCCGGCGCAGAAGAAGAGCAAGAGGACATAATTGCTGGTGTCGAAAGAGATCATGAGACGGAGGGCGCCGCCCTTGCAGGGAGACAGGAGGCCGGCAAGGTCGCCGGCGTTCTGGTCGGACAGGAAGGGGAAAGGGAGGTCACTGGGCCTTCCGCTTCTGCTGACGGGTACCAGCAGGAGGGAGAAACAGGCCTTCCTGCTGATTTTGAGGCGGCGGGCGCTGAGTCCTTCGCTGGAGAACAGGCAGGCGAGACCACGGTGAAGCCTTCTCTCCGCACGCAGCTGACTCCTGAGGAAATGCAAGATCTCGGCATCTATGACGGCGAGGAACAGGAAGTCTGGGCTGCCGGCGGGGAGGCTGAGGGCGGCCCTGGCCGTGGCGAGGCTGCAGCTGCAGCTGCCGAAGGTATGGAGGAGGAGCCTCAGGCTCCATCGACGCCACACTTTTTGGAGGGAGGCATACAGCTGGAGACGGAAGAGGCACCGGAAGAGAGAAAAGACGTCACTCCGCCCAGCCGCGAAGACAAGGAGAGGAGAGAGAAAGCAGCGGCCAAAAGAGAGGTCAAAGATCAGGTCAGATCACGAATGGAATGAGGCGGTCAGATAGATGTGAGTTGCAGCTAAGAGTACGCTCGATTGTATGTGTAACGTGCAGGCCCCCGCTCTGCCCGCTTCTGCCATCCCCACTAGGATACCAAAGCCGACTGGTGGGATGAAGGCGTCACCAGCACAGGGGCCGGGCGAGGCAGATCGCGAGCCACTCACAAAGACACCGCCAACGAAAGTGAAGGTGGCTGTCAAGGAAGCGGCCAAAGTTGACCGCGAGCAGCCCCCAACAAGACCTGCAGCTGCCCCACCGCAGGTGATGGCGCGAAACGAAAGAAGCGACACAACATCCGTCATGTTATCTATCCGCCTGTTATGCATCGATTCTTCAGAGACCCACTCCCCCCGGCCCAGGCCGGCCCGTTCCCACGAAGACCGCTGGACATGTTCCACTTGTCAAGACACCCTCCTTTGCTCAAGGAGAAACACTGGCCCGACCGATCACCCCGCCACCCACAGCTGCTGCTGCTGCAACTACTGCTCAGGGAAGAAAGGAGAGAAGACCGCCAGCAGAGGATCGCAAAGCTGCCCCCTCTCGTGCAACACGTGACCAGCGCATCCCAGGGACGCGGGAGGCCGCCGCGGTCGCTGTTCGAGCGGCAGTCAACAAGGAGGGCGCTGTCTCGCTGCCGCCGGCTGATGCTGAACGGGTAAAAGGGAAGAAAAAAGATGCCGTCTCAGTGCCGCCGATGCATGCTGCTGCTACTGCTGCTGGTGCTGCTGCTGGTGGGGAACGCGAAAGAGCCAGAAAGGAGAGAGGACAAGCAAAGGAGACTAAGCGCGCCATCGCATCGCGCTACTCTCCCTCAGTCGGCCCCAAGGCCATCCCAACGCCGCCCACGAAGCCCGTCGAGCGCTTGACAGTTACCTCCCCCGGTGGCACTGTCAAGGCAAAGAGAGAGAAGGGTGTCTCAGGGGGTCCAGCGCTGCAGCGAGGCGCGAGTGCCCAGGAACGGCTTAGGGGGCTGCTCGTGGAGAGAGACAAGGAGGAGGCCGCAAGAAGGGGCAGAGCGGCTGCAAGGACAGCAGAGGAAGGCGAGCGACCACCCTCAAGGACGCCATCGGCCAGATCAGCCAGATCAGCTCGGTCAGCCAGGTCAGCCAGGTCAGCACGGTCGACAAGGTCAGCTAGAGACACGACACCCCGCGCAGCGGCCAAGGGCAGAGTGGTCAGTCGGTTCCCCAGGGATAGGGATGTGTCTGTCGACGGCGTCAAGAAGCAGCCAGTGGATGTCAGGGGCCGCGTGATGGTGAGGCCGAAGCCGAAAAGGCAACCAGTGCGGACCTTGCCAACCAGAGCCGATGGGCTCGCCGGAGCATTCGCACGCGCAACTGCCGAGGCACAGGTAGGTCAGAGATAGACACACACACACACACACACACAGAGAGAGAGAGAGAGAGGAAGCGCCGTGCTATCCCTCCATCCATCAATGGGTGTGATTCCGGTTTGTTCAGGCGTCATGGGAGGGCATGCCCGAGCGTCTCAACACCGTCAGCGCCTACAACCAGTACGCATACAAGCGGCGGCCGTCCGACTCCTTCCTGCGCCGGAGCTTCGAGCTCATCGAGCCGTCGGGCGTCACCTCCCCACCAATGCGGCTCGGCAGCCGAGAGAGCACACAGAAGTCTTCCGAGACCGTCTCAAAACCAGAGGAGGAGAAGGAGAAGCAGCCCTTCAAGCCGACGTCCAGACATCCCCAGTATCCGCCCAAAGCGGTCACACCACAAGAGGTGAAGGAGAAGCGCAAAATGAGACGGCTGCTCAAGCAGGCCAGAGATGAGGAGCGGGAGCGGGCTAGGGGCAGGTCACGCGCCCCTGGGGTCTCAGGAGTAGGCAGGGGAGCAACGGGAGCAGCCAAGAGGGCGGCGATTGCGAAAAGGTTGGCGGCTGCGGCTGGTCGGCCGAAGAGCGCTGCAGGGCGTCTCGGCGATGTATGGACGACCATTGGTGTTCATGTCCCAAATTTGACTGAGATGCTGCGTCGGACCCATGATGTGACACACGGCATGGGCGGTGTGCCTGCGCTGCCCCGTGACGAAGAGGAAGAGGGGGAGAGTGAGGGCTGGAGGTGGCCATACCCCAGAGGTGGGCCGCCCCCTACTGCTGCCGCAGGTGGGATGCACACGCCCCCGGGAGCCTGGCCGTCATACGACTGGAAAGAACAGGTAAATCAGCCACAATGTGCTGAGACAGACACGCTAGTGAAGATGGAAGACGTCTTTGCTCTTTGATCAGGGTGCTGAAGGCGCCAGGTCAGTGCCTTACTACAGCGTTCCGGATCGGGCGCAGAGCATTCCGCCTTACCCGTTCACGCACACCAAGCCATGGCTGGAAGGCCAGTACCCCCACCCCCATTTTACTGTGCCCCACGGCCCAATGCGCAGTCAACCCTATGTCGCCACACCCCCAGGTGTGGGCACGATGCCGTCTGTCGTCGGTGGGACGAGACACTACCATGTGCCCAGAGCGACGAATGTGGTGGGAAGAAATGATTATTCTCCACTCGCCCGATCGCCGCGACCACTTTCTCCGTTCCGTTCTCTCCTCTCTCTCACAGATCGCTCTTCCCGACTTGTCCCTCGAGCACGGCCTCCCTGACCCCGCATTGATTCACCGGCACACCCTCATCAGCTCCACGGCACTCCGCGAGACATGCGTCACATCCTCTCATCCCTACCCATCAGTCCTCCTGCAGGTGGACAGAACGCCCCCGAAGCGAGTGTTGGAGAAGCCAGGCCGCAAGCACAGGCCGAAGGCGCCGCCATCGTCTCCCGAGAAACCGAGGGTCGCCCGCATGGTGTATGACCCAATGAGTCCGCCGCCCATCACCCTCACGCCGCCGATTGCCCATGTGAGAGCTGCTTGTGGTGCTCCTGCACGTGTGACGCTCGGCGGTGCGTCGATGGGTGAGCTGGATGGAAGAGAGAGACGACACAATGGCACGAATAGCTCGTATGTCTCTGTCTCATTGTGTGTCTGCAGCGCCTTCTCGTTCTGTGCCCCGTCTTCCCAGCCAAGGCGTGATGACCACTCCCCTCCCTGAGGCTGTCGGCCTCACCCCGCCGCCCCCGCCGTCACATACACTGCCCACACGAACAGATGTCCGCGTGCGACCGGCCCCCGAGAGGAGAGAGACGTCCGCAGCGCCGCCCATGACACGAGTGACGCTGCCCATCGGCCAGATGGGAGCGGGCGTGGGAATGATGAGGTCCTTGACACCCCCGCCGTACTTGCATACCCGAGAGGGGGCAGAGGAGCATCTTTATGAGAGGAGGAGGCGCACCAAGGAGTCTTGTGCCAGTGGAAGTGACGGCCGCAGCTCGTGCGTGCGGACTCTGGGCAGTCTGTGTGGGCTGTTTGCCACTGACCCGATGGAGAGTGTGAGAGATGGCGGGTCGTCCTCTTCCTACTGTGGCGACCAGCCAGCGTCGTCATCGTGCTGCCAGAGGTTGGCGTGTTGCAATCCTCGCCGGTGAATGGATGGATGGATGAGTGTCTGCGTGTGCGTGTGTGAGTGCATAGTAGCTAAGATGTGAGTGGGGTGCGTGTGTGCCTGCGATCATGATGTAGACATAACATAGGAGGTTGGCGTGCAAGAGCATGCAGTGAGTGAGGGGGTGAGTGCATCCAAAGAGACACACAGACAGACCGTATTCAAGGCTTTGCAAAAGACACGCATGGAGGCGTCTATCAGTCCTTCCTCCGTCTGTCCGTCCGCCTATACAAGCTCCGCAGATGTCTCTCACACACTCATTCACGCACTCACTCACATATCTCACTCAGATGTCGTCATCGGCAAAAAGTCCCCCCCGAGTCCCCTCCCGCGTGGGCGTAAGCAGGGGCTTCGCCTCGTCCACCAGCCCGCTGCCCTCCTCGTCCTCCTGGTCGTGCCCCACCGGCCGATCTGAGTCACCCACCCCCACAGGATCGATGGACGGCCGTCGGTCGAAGACCAGGTCGTGGGAGTCGAGGGTGGTGGGCTCCTCGAGTGCGCCACAGAACAGCACCGACGCTGTGCAAAACTCGCAGAAGAATCGCGCCAGTGTCCACGGCTCGGGACGATACTCGGGCATGGGCAGGGGTTCGGCGACGGTCGTGTCGTCTTGTGTGGACTGCCGGCAGCGGCTGTCATATGCTGACGGCCCTTGCTGCCGGACGATGTCTCCTCGTTGAGTTGGAGGGTTCGACAGCCCTCCGCCCACGCCCTCACTCTCGGTGGCGAATGGGGAGGCAGAGGAGGGCATCATCGTGTACCCGTCCTGCAGGTCGTCGGAGATGCTGTTGTGGACTCCAAACATCACTCGGTGGCTGCGGAGAGGAGCCAGGTGGGCCGACTCCGCCGCCTGCGTGTGCAGAAAGGAAATGCAGACAGGGGACAAATGGAATGATATAGTGTCATCACTGACCTGTTGGGTTTCCGATGTGTTTGACTTCTCCGATGGCGTGAGATTGAAGGCGCCACTCAGGCCCTTCTTCACTGAAACCCAAAGAGACCGAGAAAGGCATCTCTGTGTTGCCCTTTTCCGGTTCTGCTCACCCTGCCGCGAGATGAAGCCACGCAGGCGCTGCTCGCAGCCCTCAGACAGAAAGAAAATGGCCCCGTCCTTGGCCTCGACAGCCCGACGCACATGGGCTATCGCGCTCGACAAAGGCTTCTTATTCCTGCAAGAATCGGAGACGGGAGAACAGAAAGGTGTCTCTTCCAGTGTCTCCTTTGGTTCTTGCTACGGGGGCTGCCCACTTGATCATGATCACTGCGACCATGGCCGCGACAGCCTCACTGCGGCCGAGCTGTGAGCCCACCAAAACTCCCTCCCCCTGACGCAGCCCCTCCATCACCCATTCAGCCATCTCCATCAGCCGGCCGTCTTCCTCCTCAAAATGACCGGCCTGTATGCAGCAGTCAATAAAGGCACAAGGACATGAATGCAGCGGCCGGCTGCATTCATCTCTTCCCTTCGCTTACCCCTGAAGCATGGTCAGCGAAACTGGCCATGGGGAAGTACTCAACAGTCTCGAATCGCTCCTTGAGCTGTGCAGACCACGACCCGCAGTTGACGACGCGCGTCACCCTCTTGTCTGACAGCCAGTCCTCATTGTGGCACGCCCCATCGCCCAGCCAGAGACCCTCGTCCACCCGGACAGCGCCTCGAATGGCTGCCGCTGAAGAGTGGCGAGTTGGCGCCAATGCAGAGGGGCGGCCGATGGAATCAGCGGCTGGAGAGGACCGCCGCACAGTGGAGCCGAAAAGAAACATCGGTCTTCCAGGGCGAGCTAAGGGCGAGCCCCCAAATCGCGGGCCCCCCGGGGGCCCGGGGGGGCCAAGCGTCTTCTTTCATTGGCACGATCTGATTCTCCGCGCCAAGATGCAGCCTTCGACCTGTCTTCCTTGTCCTCTGTCGCCAGAATGTGGAATCACGAGACTTTCACCATCGGGTGGCGATATCATGGAGCCCTCGTGTGGAGAAGAGAGCGACGACACCAGATTCCCACAGCAGCAAACGATGGATGCTCTGGGCGACCATCGGGAGAATGACACCGACTCGGAGCAAGATAAGGGGGCAGCTGGTGAGTGCGTCCAGACGACAGCAGAGCCGGCCCATGGGCGCATCCCGCCCTATCGGTCCATGCTCTCCACTTCCACGGCACACACGACAACGGCGATTGCCATTGACGACTACAGCAAGGAATGTTACGCTTCAGAGGCCGACAGAGAGGGCGCCCCTGACGGCATCCATCATCGGGAGGAGAAGGCGATAGCTGCCTCGGTGGCTGAGTACGTGGGGGGACACAACACAACGAACAACACTGGCTGTCCATGTGATTGTCTCACTGCAGGTTCAGAGAGTCTGCCGGATACGAAGCTAACTTCGAGGAGTTTCCGACTGTGTTAGAGTATAAGACCGTTCGTGGCCCCGACGGCAGCACAAGAGAGGTGGTCGTTGGTACCCACTTCAATCCCGAGCCTCTGTGGTCGACCATGCAGCGGATTGGCAAGATGATGCTTCGGCAGCTGGCGGCCGCTTTGTGTGTGTCAGCCGTAGTAATCAGCACGCTACTTATGTATTGGTTCAGCTGCGAGTCGAGGATAATGGGTGCGGCAGTTGACGTGATTCGTCGGCTGGTGCATTGTTATTGTTGGTTTCTTGCACTGGCAATAACACTCGAAGGACCTAGCTTTCACCGTAACATGTCTCTGCTGCGCAAGTTCTGGCTGTTAGTGGCATTTCTAACGGCGCTTAATCTGCTGGATGCTATGCTCCACCACCTTCAGTGGCGCCCTACTTTGAAGGCATACATTTTTGGCGGTATATATACGGTGGTTCACTTTCTTTTTCCCTTGGCTCTTTTCTACGAAGCCGCCAAATTACTGGGTTTTGCGAAGAAACGCGCTTATGCGCTGAAGATGGGAGCGGTACCCTGCATCGGTCTAATGGCGTTGAGAAAGCTGTCTATGAGATACTTTCTGCCTCGAGGCAGTAGAGCTGAAGACGATTATGCCAGGGTAAGTGGGTAAAGAGATGGATTGGTTTGAACGCTATACGCACCTTTCCATGTGCATCTTTCCATGTGCACGTGTATGTCCTCTCTGCTAGGCTCAAATTGCTTTGCAGAGTGTCGTATTTGGGTGGCCAGTCGTCTCCGTTGCGAACAAGATCCTCAGATCCCTGCGTGTATGGGTTTGATTCTCGACCATGGCTACTGATGCTATGCGTCTGTATTCACTTTTCCAGGAGGGTCCGCCAATTTGGAGCTCACTCTTGGTTGTGTTGACTGCGGTGCCGTACCTGCTGACACCTAGGCTCATTCAGGGGAAGATGGTGAGCCTAAGCAGTAAACTCCTCTACTCGGTGGCCATCGCATTGTAAGCTGCCTGTTTGGAAGCCACAACTAACGCGTATATCTCTTGTCGTCCGTGGCCTCTTCCTCGATCAGCTTTGATCTCATCACCGACATACTTCTTCCTTACGGTAGGTCCTCTCGAGCAAAGAGAGAAATCGATCCACTCATGTTTTCTCACGTGGTACTACGATTGCGTAATTCCCCCAGGAATCGTGCTCTATCTCGGCGTGCGGAGATTTCTCAAGTCTGGTCGATGCACTAGAGACGCAGCCGTCTTCATGGAGACACGGCAGGACACGGTGACGAGCAACCGTTAGCATGGCAAGGCGGCCTCTGGCAAGAGAAGTGGAAATGCTTCTTCGACATGTCAAAGCACAGCAATCACCACGACAGTGCTCTCCATGCGTGAGACCTTCAGCAGGTCAACCTCTTCTCTTGCCCAAGCTGCCAGCATGCAGTCAGCATTTGCTTCGCTGGAAATCAGCCCCCGATATAAACGTGCGCTGTCGGACCAGATAAGACTGTAAGAGACAAACATCGAATCGCTCCGCTTCTGAAATCTCCTTGTGTGCTTTTGTGGTGTTGCGTAGATGGTCGATGACGGAAATGATGACCTTGGTCTTTACCAATCTAATGGTTCTGGTCACCGATCAGATATGGCACAAAGACGCGTCTCTTGCCAGCTTCTTCATGGGCATCGCCGGACTGGTCGTGCTGCTCGTGGTTGAGGGCGCTTTGGAGACCGTCCATGTCCTCTGGATGGTCCGGATCAGTAACCTGCCGCTGCTGTGCTCAGAGGCCAGGTGTCGTGAAGGCCTCAATACTTACCTGCCTCCTGGGGTTTATCGGAATGTTAGAAACGATTAACGAACAGACTCCTGTTCACGTGATACCTTCGTTTCACATTTGCCTGTCTGTGATGTGTGCAGTACCAGCGCATTTGTGGTTTTCATTCGAGTCTTCATGCTGCATGCGGTCGATCCAGACAGGTACGACGCGGACTCAGCAGAAGACATGTGCCCCTACTTCTCGTTCCCCTTCTCGAGGACATTCATATAGATCAATTGACATAGATGGAAAAGATTATGCATGGCATGGGCGCATTAAGCCGTGGGTAGCGATGTGTGCGGTGAAGTGATGGAAGGTGCCATCTAGCGGAGGTGACGAATGGCGATGCGTGTCGTTAGGCAGTCTTAACGGAATCAGTTGTAGTGACTAGAAAAGTCAACCTCTCTGTACACAGCATCCACCCTCCCCCCCCCCCCCCCCC
>CDMY01000293.1:82867-93759 GCA_001179505.1 Vitrella brassicaformis | reverse complement strand
ACCCAACCATCCATCCATCCATCCACTCCATCCACTCCATCCACTCCATCCACCCAATCAACCTCTGATATGTAGGTGTGTTTGCCCCGGTCTGCCTCGTCGTCTACCTGGGTCAATGGAGTGTTCGATGGTGCTAACGCCGTGTGGCCGCGGTGGACGCACTCGTCTTCGTCGGCGAGAAACACTCTGTCAGAGGTATACAGGTGACACACATGGGGGGTATTGGATATGTGCGTGTGTCGTGAGGTGGCTGCTTCTTACCTCAGTTGATTTTCCAGCGAGTGAGCTCTACGACGGCACCACAGACTTGCGGCACATACCTGCATCGACGGAAAACCAAGGGCAAGGCAATCCAGCACAGGAAGATGGAACGCTGTCCGTGTGCATCGTGTATACGTGTTCACTGGCCCCGTGTGTGACCACTCACCGCGTCAGGCATGCCGATGGCGGCGAGTGCGCAGACGCCCAACGACCTGCACACATCCATCCATCCATCCATCCGTCCATCCATCCATGTATACGAAGTGAGTACCCCTCCTCCCTGTGTCGTTAGGGTTAGGGTTCAGAGGCGCCGGATGCGATAGGAGTCGACCAGCCTTCTGCTTCGGAGGAAACCCCAAACCCCCGAAACCCTAAACCATACAGAGTTTGGTGTAGTTCTTTCGTTCTGCTCGTCAAGTCGTTCTGTCCCTCATCGCACACACACAACGTGCGTCTGTTGACTCGCCAACCTTTCCTCCAACCCCAATCAACCCCCGATTTTGGAGCACAGATCACGAGACAGAGAGAACCAAGCCATAGATGACGGAGCCACCGGCTGCCGCAGCCGCTGCCGCTGCTTCTGGTGGTGGCGGCCAGCCAGGCGCGTCGGCAGCCTTCAAGAACATTCGGGCGTTCGGACGCAACGAACCGGTACGCAGCGCACGCAGACAGACAGAGAGAAAGATAGGCGCGGTGCGCACGGACGGGATGCAGTCAAGGAAGAAGGGCGGCGAGAGCAGCAAACGGGAGGGGAGGGGAGGGGAGGGAGGGAGGGAGGCATCTCGCCTCCTGAATCCGTCCATCGGTGGTGTTTTGTGCGCGCGTGAGCCGTGCCCGTTGCGAATTGTGTGTTGTGTGTCAACCTTGCTTGTGCTGTGTCAGGGTCAGTTCAAGATGACTGAGACCATCTTTGGGTGGCGTCGTGCTGGCGCCGAGAAGCACGTCCACACGTACAAGCCGAACGAGGTGGAGAAGGTCGAGATCATGCGCACGAGCAGAGACTCATGGCAGCTCAAACTCAGCATGACGACCGGCGACGTCAACCGATTCGACGGATTCAAAGAATCGGTGAGGGAGGAACAGGATGGGCTGGTGGGTTGGTGCGTGAGGGGGCAGCTCATGACGTGTGGTGTACATGTGGTGTGTCAGGATGCTGAGAAGCTGGCGAATCACTTCCGTGAGTATTTCAAGATTGACCCCAAAATCGTCCGCATTGGCACACGCGGATGGCACTGGGGCAACTACACCTTCGAAGGCACGTCATGCCAACACAGAGCACACACAGAGGAGAGAGATAGCGCACACGCCATACACGCAATGCAACACACATCAATCAGCCACCACGATATATGGATTTGTCTGTGCGTGATCGCAGGCAAGAATTTCATCTTCGACGTCGACGGCAAGCCTGCCTTCGACCTGCACGCCGCCGACATGGCGCAGGTGACCAACCCATCCAAAAACGACATCGCAATCGAGTTCCACCAGGACGACAGCAGGTGGGTGGGTATATCAATCAATATACTTATACACACATGCGCGCCCACAATATAGCTCACCTGCATCGCGCGCTGTACATGAACCCCTGTCTGTCTGTCTGTCTCAGGGATCAGCTCGACGATCAGTTGCTGGAGGTGCGCTTCTACATCCCGCCGAGGGCCATCGAGGCCGCGGGAGAGGCGCGGGACATCGCCACGGAGCTCAGAAACGTACACACTCATGAAACCCACACCCACCCTCCCACACGTGCACTCATTGACCTCTCTCTGGATGGCTGGATGGCTGTATGTCGTTGTGTAGGTGCTGGTTGAGAAAGCTGGTGTGTCGACGACGGGCTTGCAGCCGGTGGCGTCGCTCGCCGACGTGCCCTTCCTGGTGCCGCGCGGCAAGTACGACATCGACCTGTTCAAGACGTCCATGAAGCTGCACGGCAAGTCATTCGACTACACCGTCAGATACAAAACCATCAACAGGTCTGTCTGTCTACCTGCCGGCACGCACACACGCCCATCCTCACAAGCACTCACGCATGTGTTGTCCTGTGTGCTGGGTGTCCTGTAATACGTTCAGGTTCTTTCTGTTGCCGCGTGCGGACGGCATTCACGTGGCGGTCATCATAGCGCTAGACGTGCCGATGCGCCAGGGCCAGACGAGGTACCCCTTTGTCGTCATGAACTTCCCCTCCGACCACACCATCACCCTGGACGTCAACCTGACCGACGAGGAACTCAACTCCGACAGATTTGCAAAGCAGAAACTAGAGGCCAACATGACCGGTAGGCGCACACGAAGGCAGAGGGCCAGATGGATGGATGGGCAGATAGAGGGCAGGGGTGCTGTTTGTTTGTTTGTTTGTTTGTTTGTGGGGGCGCAGGTCGCATGTATGACGTGTTGACGCGTTTGGTAAAGGGATTGACTGAGAAGCCGGCCATCATGCCCTCGCAGAAGTTCAAGAGCGCCATATCTGACACATCGGTCGGTGGATGGGGGGGTGGGTCACATGACACACGACACTCCCTTCTCTCTCCCTCTCTCTGTGTTCTCACATGCATGCAGTGCATCGCGTGCAGCAACAAGGCTGCGGCGGGCCATCTGTACCCTTTGCAGCGCGGCTTCATCTTCATCCCAAAACCCGTCATATACATTCGGTATGGTCGGCCGATTGGGGCACCCGCACAGATGGATACGTGTCCATTCGTCCTCTCTGCCACTTTCTTTGTTCTTCTTTTCTGTCTGCCTCTCACCCGTCATGTGCCCGTCAGGTATGAGGACGTCTTGTCAGTGGAGTTTTCCCGCACCGTCGGATCGCAGACCAAATACTTTGAGTTCAAAGTACATACACACAAATCCAATCGAGGAGCTGCGTCGATGTGTACCAACGTATGTGTGCGTGGCTCTGGCATGTGTCGCATATATATGTCAGGTGTACGTCAAGGGCGGTGATGAGCATCTCTTCTCGTCCGTCGACCGACACGAATACACCGTACGTACGCACATACATGGATCGTACGAACCATTTACGTACGCAGCCACGCTCACAGACGCTATGCGGTGCGGTGTTTGTGTGAGTTCAGGCGCTGGTTGCTTTCATCCAGAACGAGGCCAAACTCAACATCAAGAACCTGCAGCAGGTGCCTGCCTTTGGACCATGGAGCCATCACGCAAGCATGCATTCCATTATGTGCGGATGTTGTGTGCAGACGAAGGAGTCCAAGGCCAAGGACAATGCCGACGTATTTGCTGGAGGTACCGTACCCCTCCCCCTCCCTCCGCAAACCAACACCCCCTCCCTCCGCAAACCAACACACATACGTCTGCCCGTCTGCCCGTCTGGCTCTCCATATTGTCAATCAGATCTGCCGTCCGATGAGGACGATGACGAGGACTATGAAGACATGGATGACGGTCAGTCAGTCGATGGACTGAGGGAGGCACGCCGCTTGCCTCCCCACATAGGCCCATACGTCAAAACACGCCACAACACGGGGCATGACAACACCCACATCTATGGTGTGACATTACTTCTGTCTGCAGAGGACTCTGAGGACGAAGAGTACGCCGACGAGGACGATGATGACGACGATGACGAGGAGCGACCCAAGAAGAAACACAAGGTAGGAATGGAATGCAGTCAGGTGCCCTTCGTATGAAAGACGGGCAAACACCTCACTCACGTGTGGTCCTCCTGTGTGTCCATCTTCTGGCCGGAATGTCGATCAGTCGTCTGGCGGTGACGACAAGAAGGAGAAAAAGAAAAAGGACAAAAAGGAGAAGAAGAAAAAACACAAAGACAAGCACAAAGACAAGGTAGGTAGCTCCGCCAGTCAGTCAGTCCGTTGGTCACTCCTTCCCCCGGCACACGCGTGTTAGCCTGGTTCATCCTACCTGTGTCGGTGTCGGTGTGTGTTATCCATTCGCTCACGATCAGGAGAAGAAGGACAAAAAGAAGACGCGCGAGTCCCAGGACCAGGACGAGGAAATGAGGGAGGAAGACGACTGACTGAATGCGCATGTAGCTCTGTACGGGATTGAGGCGGCATCGTGACTGATTTATTGAATGGTTAACACCTTCGCTGCATGTATGTACAGAGAGAGCGAGCCGCTGCGGCCGAGGATGGACCGTGTGTGGACGCGCATGGGCCGATCTGTGTCGCCGAGCAGACAGACGGGACAGACGGATGCGTGCGTCTATGCTTCATGATTCTGTCCAGGATGCGCGTACGTCCGATCATCCTTATATATCATTAGGGCCAACAGTTGGGGGACGCCTGTCTACCAAAAGACGTCCTGTCTTCTCCGCCTGCCATCAGCTCTCGCAAACCGTGCGTGATATCTCCAAGGCCCCATCGCTGAGAGAAGTCTTCAGCTGTGAAATGACGCCGGTCAGTTCCGTGGCGGCGCTGAACGTCATGGGCGGGGACTCAGGATGAAGCACATTCCACCTGGTCCAGGTGACAAGACGCCACGCGCAGCATGGGCTAGCGCCGTTCCATAGATCGAATTTACGTTTGTACGTGGTGCGAGCTGACTGTTGGAGTTTTCAGTGTGTGTGACATGTTTGTCATGGTCGTGCTTGGTCTGCTGGCCCTGCTCGGCCTGCTGGACCCGGTATCAGCATGGTACGAGGCCGTCAAGATGCCCGAGGAGCCGCCGATGAGCGACGGAGCAGCAAGCAGTGTGGACGGCGGTTTTCTGGAGCATGGGAGGGAGCTCCAGGGCATCGGCAAGGGCGACGGCAGCGCCTTGGGAGTCCTTCAGGCTGCATCGGTAAGTGAGAAGCCACGGGATGATCCTGCATCAATGGCCTGATCAAATGAGTTTGGTTGTTTGCGGCTGTGTGTTGCTGCCTGCAGGGCGTTGGTCAGATGGTTGCCGGCGCCATCCCTGGGCCGTCACAGAGCGTCGTGGCGCCAATCCTGGGTGAGAAATGCATCTGACAAGGAAGCCGACTGCGAGAGCACCAACCACAGATCCGGCGTGTCACGTATGATCAGGTGCTGTGAATCAGTTCGCCAAGTCGCGCAATCCCAATCCCAGTGGCCCTTCGATGGGCGGCTTGGGCGCAGGTGGAGGTGGAGGGGGAGGACTCTTCGGCAACAGACAGGCAGGCGCAGCACACCAACCGACCACAATGCACGCATCCATCCACTCACTTGGAGATTGGAGGCAACTCTATCTCTGTCTGCCTGTGTTCCTGCACGTGTGAATCCAAACATCAATCAACCGCGCCAGCCTACCGAGCCGTCCATCGAGGGCTTCGAGCCCACCAGCGCAGGAAGGACGCCGTCATCGTCACGAAGACGGCCCAATGTAGAAGCTATGCAGGTAGGTGCGGTGCAGTGCGACAGATAGCCATGATTTTTGACACAATTTCGATGTGAGTGTTACTGGGTCATACGTGTCATGCAGGCGCGCGGTGGCGCGTCTGACCTGCCGATGGGCTCAGCCGACATAGGGGGTGGCAGCGGGAGTAGGGGGGGTCCTTTCGGCGGCCTGGGGCCGCCCTCTGGCGGCTTTGCTGAAGCCCTTCAGAACCGCCCCGGCACTGGCAACGCACCACGATCGCAGCAAAATACATGGTACCTTCTTGTCATGTCGGTGTATGGCTATTTGTTGGCTGACTGGCACTGCTGTCCGTGTGTAGGTGTAATGACCCTCTTGAGGTGCGTTGCCGGCAGGGCAACCCCCACATGAACTCGGACTACAGACCACTCAGCGAAACCGTGTTCGGCGACTTGGCTCGCGCTAGAGGCAGAGAGGGCCCCGTGGCACAAGGGTGAGGACATGCGCAC
The DNA here is from genome assembly GCA_001179505.1 of Vitrella brassicaformis. Lineage (NCBI taxonomy): Eukaryota > Vitrellaceae > Vitrella > Vitrella brassicaformis. Next base: position 87,706 of record CDMY01000293.1, on the reverse strand, counting down.
ACATCCTTCCTTTCTGTATGCTGTACGTCTGTTGGTGCATGTGTTGGTGTCACTCAGGGGCGGAGGTCCGTTCAGCAGTCGCCGTACAGGGACCGCGCCTACCATCTCCGACGAAGAGCTCCGCGACGCCACGTTCATCACTGCGGACCAGATCGGGCCGGACGGATCGGTACATTCCCCTCCTTCCCCCTGCACCCATATACACGTATGTCTGCATCGTTGTCGATCGGTTGGCAGATTTTGCTGAGTGACGAAGAGCTTGACGACGTGGCGATGAGTATGGGCGCCGACGACGGTGACGCAGAAGGCGGGGAAGACGGCGAGAGGGAGAAGAGGGGGCCGCCGCCACGAGAGAAGAGGAAGAAGGCACAGAAGGAAAAAAAGGACAAGAGCGAGCGGACCAGGGACGTTGACCCAGACTTGCAAGCACACGTGGCAGCCGACGACGGTGCGCACGACAGTGACAGATGTATCTATGCATGTCTGATGTCTTGTGTGTGTTGTGTGGTGCGTGTCCCGGGCAGACGAAGAGGAAACCATGAGCCCGAAAGAGAGGCGCCAGCAGAGGAAGAAACGGCAGAGGGAGGAGGCGAACAACGACGACGACGAAGGCAAGCAGGCTGAGATGCTGCAGGTATGTAGGTGCATGGGAATGACCCACCCATCATCCCACACGCCTCGCACTCCGTCTGCCCGCGTTTCCACAGGCAAGTGACGACCAGACCATGGAGGAGCCGGTTGCGGACGCACAGGGCGACGAGGCAGCGGACGGCGGCCGCCCGCCACCCCCGGCACCAATCGCACCCAAGTCGGACGAGGACGCCCAGAAGGGGCAGGAAAAGCAATCTGCTGCGGAGGATACAGAGGAAGAAATTGACTTGACCGACGACGAGACGGCCGATGAGCAAATGTGAGGACTGGGGAAGATGGCAATCGTTGACACCGTCAATGGCATGGCAGCATACATGGATATACACATGTGTGTGTGTGTGTGTGGTGTCATTTTGAATGAAGGCCGCCAGCTGGGAGTGCGGTGTCCATCGGTGGCGAAGCACAGATCCCCGAGGATGCGACGCCACCCCCATCAGAGTCCATCCTGCCCGCCAACCTCAAGCTCGGTGGGTGACCATATCAAGCACACGTGCATGAAAGTGTGGGCTTGTCATGCTCACTGTTTCTCCGTGGTGCCCACATTCAGGTCCTGGCGGCCATGAGAGCACCATGCAGCGCGACAGTCACGACGAGATCGCCAAGGCACTCGGCGTCTCCAATGATGACATAAAAAAGCCCGGCAGCAGCTCGTGTAAGCACCCACCCACCTACTTGCCCGCAAGCGTGCATCTGAGTATCTGTCTGTCTGCGTGTGGTTGTGCTGTGTTGGATGGGTGCCGTGCAATGCAGCCTCTAGTACCAACAAGCTGAATCGTCCATCCAGTCCCAGCACAAGTCGGGCAGGATCGAGCACCGGCAGCCAATACAGGACCGTCCCCATGCCGGACTGGACGCTTCAACGGGGAAACCACAAGTGAGTCAGCCCAGCTTGTGGGATGAGCAGCTGAGTTGGGCCGTTGATGGATGGGTGGATGGCGGCAGAAGAGACAGCATGCTCGCCCCCCCTGCCTCCTAAAATGGTGGCGACGGGGGCTGGCGAGCGAACGTGGCTGCTCCGTGATAATTTGATATATGGGAGCGGGAGTGTGGGTGTGAATCTTGTACAGCGGGAGTGAGTCTGTCTGCCTGTCTGTGTATGTGTGTATGTGTGTATGTATGTATGTTTATGTGGATGTGATTCTACATGTGCCTGTCGTCCTGCTTGCGACATAAATGAATCGACGACCCGACGATACGTCCTGGGTCCTGGGTACGGCCTTGAGTACATGCAGCATTGTGAAATGCCGACACACGCAACGTGTGTGTCCGTGAATCCCGGTGAACCCCACGGCATTCAAGGAGAAAGAGGCCCTTTTAAAAGAAGTGAGGGGAGACACATGTGATGGCTCGTGTCCTGCCTCCAGCTTCTGATACACTTTTCACTTCATCGGCTCTGCTTCACCTTATGTGAAAGTAACACCTGGTGTCAAAGCGACCAGCCCAGTACTGGGTTACAGAGGCGTGAAGCGATGACGCCGCAAGACTCGTATGGCTTCATTGAGCAGACGCCTGGCGTGAGCACCATGTCACGTGTGCTTCTACAGCACCGGCGCGCCCGCCCGTCTGCGCCGCTTCTCCACAGCACAGACATTCCGACCCAGGTGAGACAGACAGACACCTGAGCGTATGGATGTCCCTTTGTACGCGGCTGTGCACGTGCGTGGCAGGTGGGTGCAGTCACGGACAGCTACAAAGCCAGCCGACTTGCACGGCTTCTCGCCTGTCAGACAGTACGCGTGCACGATGTGTTCGTACGTGTGTTCAGTGTGCATCCTTCTTTCCTCTCTCTCTCTCTCTGTGTGTGTGTGTGTGTGTGCGCCTGTCTGTGAGTGAGTCAGGTTGCTGACGTCGACAAGTTGGCTGCACAACATGGCGAAGACATGGTCACCGAGGTACACCACACCACACCACGGAACAAAGTGCACGCTGGCTGCAACGAACGATCGATCAGAAGCGCCGCTGGCAATTGATTTTGCGCGAGAAGGAGCGTGATCTTCTAGAGGGCCAGGCGCCTGTGGTGCAGACGCAGGTGACGGGTTTGTTGAGGCGAGTGAGTGCGTCCAACGGATGGAGGAAATCTGGGCTGACGACGATATGTCAGAACGGTAATCAACCAAGTAGATAGAGCGGGGACAGATGAATAATGACAGACAGACAGACAGACAGACAGACAGAAAAGACAGGATGCATGTGTGCATGCCTGAGTGTGCAGGATGAAGCGTTCCGAGTGTCGTCGATTGATGAAGTGGGTCTATCACCTCAAAGACCAGGAAAACAGGTGCCTCGAAACGGGTGAGTCGACACGCCAATCACTTGTTGTTTGCCTGTTCGACGACACCTGTTTGTGACTATGCGTGTATGCCTCGACAGCCATGCGGCTGATTCAGCCACACCCGCCACTCGTCAAGTGAAGCAACTAACTACACGGCCGCCGTTTAGCCCGTCCGTGCAGCACACGATAGATAAACAGCGCTCCTCTTTTTGATAGACTTACAACAGGTGTGTGTAGTGTAGTATATTGTGACTCTTCCTTCCTTTAGTAGCTAGCTGGGTGTGGACCAGTTCTGTTCGGACGGTCGAAGCAATTGATGCTGATCGTTTCATGAGCAACTGTCACGCTTCCTTAAGTTGCCATGCTTGTATGTGTGTACAGAGAACTAATCGGACGCGACAACACCAGCCAGCGCAGGTACTTGGTTCGGCGGGACCGTGAAGATGTTTTTTTAAATTGTTTTCACACAACACACCAAACATTCACTCTCGCTATTGCTGTGTGTGCTGGCAATAATGCATCCATGATTAGCGGCTCAGGTGGCATGGCCGATGTGCTGGCTGTGTTTTGATTTCGGTTTTGACGGCACAGCCGAAGCAGGAAAACTGCCTGATCACAGCGGGAAAGGATTTGGAGAATGGCGCCAGGCGCTGGGGCAAATGCATCACGAAGGAGGCCGTTGACTGTGGCCTCTGTGTCGTCCTGAACGACAAAAAGACATAGGACCACCGATGACCCTCATGCAGCCCTCATGCGATGGGTGTGTGTAGAGCTCCTACGTGGCTAGCTTACTTCTCCGTGTGTGCCACCGGCTTGCACGAAATACTGAAGCTTGGTCCACTCACCTGACAAATAGACGGAGCACACATCCATCCCCATGGAGGAGAACATAGCTTTCCCAAAGAGCATCGTCAACCATTGGAGCCAGCATCTGTCCGTCGAGCTTATGAAGCACAACAACACCTTCTCACGAAAAACCGAGTCGAGAATGGCCAGGAAGTGATTGGATGAGTGAATGAATGAATGAATGAGGGAAGAATGATATGAATATTGACGCATGAGGGCAGCAGCTTGCAGTCACGGCAGTGTGGCTCACTGACCAATCAACCGCCCGACCGATGCAGACAAACAAAGCAAACATGCGTGCTGTGTTACCTCTCCATGAATCATTACAAGGAATGGGATGCATGTGCTCCAACAGTCCATGGCACTCACACCCACATGCAGAATGAATGAATGGATGACATGCATCACCAAGTCTCAATCGCACAGTGATGTGAGACTTGGTGGCGTAAGGTGGGTCCTGAATGTGTGTGTCGAGTTTCATGTCTCACGCTTGTTTGCAGTGTTTTAGCAGTCAACGAACGTTGTCCATGTTTCTGCCTGCATGTTTCTGCGATTCCAGGCTGCCGGTGTCGACGAGGGCAGTGAGGCATCCGCATGCATCAGGGCCAGGCGGCGAGCTGTAGCGAGCGCCGCCGTCCTTCTGCATGTGAAGCGCCTGATAGGTCCTTGAGTCCACCATTCACACACACTGTAGAATTTCAAGTGAATGAGAATTTGTCTGAACTACTGAACTACGTAGTCAGACACCTACACAACTGCCTTTTGCAGACCAAACCAACCTCTCCACATCTACCATCTACTATCTACACAGTGGCTGTCTACATCTAGGCCTTTGTGTCTTTGAGGACTGACCGCAGCAGTTGCGGAACCTTCTCTGTGAGTATTGTTGCCATGTTCCCTCCCTCTTCACCGAAATGATTCTGGGCCAAGCTCCTCCCGAAGCCCACGAGGACACTCGACAGCGTGTCCTGGAAGGCAGGGAAGGCATTGTCTTTGGCCATGTCCGCCTCCGCAAGTCCGATCATGGTGCTCTTGATCTGCTCGCTCGCGTGGCCGGCGAGGCCATCGGG
>CDMY01000293.1:60857-74566 GCA_001179505.1 Vitrella brassicaformis | reverse complement strand
CCCCCCCCCCCCCCCCTCCCCGGCGAGGTCTCTTGGTCGTGAGGTCATCAACACATCGCTCGGCGGCTTGTTGGTCGACGGTTCTATCTCACCAGCCTCTTGTGTCTCGTGCCTCCTCTGCTGATTGGCGCCTAGAACACGGGGAAGAGCGGGTAAAGGGATAGGACTGATAATAGGACGGACACTGACTAGTCTTGAGACGTGTGCACTTGTACATTCGACAAGTGTGTGACACGGTGCGTGGCAGTGTGCCATTGTGACTCGTTGCCTCCTTTGACTATCGACTTCTTGCCTTCGTTGACTCGTTGAGCGTTGCAAGCGGTGTCTCTCTAGCGTGAACCACATTAGACTGGCCCCTTAACGGGGGCTTAGGTGGACGGCTGCCAGCGTAGACCCTGCCCGTCGGTGGTTCTCTCATAGAGGTGCCTGCGGTGCACGTGACATCAGGTCGACGTGATTCGTCTGCTTGTGTGACATACGTTAACTCATAGCGCAACGGCAGGCAGAGTCTGTCGGTCTCTCATGAAACGAACTGCGTCAACGTCGACCAACCCTCAATCATGCGACAAACATGCCAACACCATCCTCAGCGCCCGCCTGGCGTATCTTCCAGCGGCGCCGCCCACCACGCACACACATACTCGCACTACGCGCCAACGCAACAGACAGACGATATTCGTGTGCTTGTCGTTATTCAATTTTGATTGTCTCTCATCGAAGGTCAATCAGCATCGAGTAAGCGCTATTTTATAGCGTCTTCTAAACCCCAATCAACCCCCGGGCCGACATCAATGGGTGATTGCAGTGAAGGCACATCCTGTGAAGTCCAAGTGAAGTCAGATGTTTGTGCGGACCATGCAATGTCGCCCCCTCCCCCTTGAACGGGGGAGGGGGCTTCAGAAGGCAAGCTTCAATGGGGCAATGTTCATAGGTAGGAGACAATATAGCAATTACACACTGACGCAAATTGCAGTTGGAAAGCCGTCTGAAGACTCGTTGTGCTGGGGGGAGGGGAAGACAGACAAAGTGGGGCCTTGCACGCGCGAGTACATGCCAGAAAGCATTAATTCACCTCACTCTTGGTGCACGTCCCTGCCCTGTCTGTACATCTGTCTGTCTGTCTGTCTGTACGTTTGTGTCTCTGCATACATTGTCTCTGCCGGCAGAAACGCAACACACACATGCAGTGTCAATGTATGTGCGTTTCTATGTGTTGTGGCTGGTGGTGGTTTCTCCTTCTGTTTTCTTGGTTTGGTAACTTGCTGGTTGGGCTTCTTGATTCTTGGTTGGGTTCTTTCAATTTTCTCTCCCGGCTTTTGTGGGTTTTGAATGATACAATGTTCTCTGTGTTTTGTGTCTGGTTTCTGAATGTTTTTCGGCACTGGGAGCTTTTAGAATTGCTCAGTGTGCAGAGGCCCGCCCCGGCCCCGAGTGGGCATCTGTCTTCGGTTCCCTCCCCTTTCTTTCCCTCCCCCCAATGAAAATCGTCGTGCTCCTAAGCGCCCTCTGCTGCCTCATGGCGGCACCCGTCCTGGCCCAGACCCCCGGTACGTGACACGCAACATCATGCAAGCAAGCATCATGGCGAGTTGCGTTCGACTGTGTGTGCTTGTGCAATGGTCAGGTGCCACCTCCTTCCTGGAGCCGACTCTCATCGACACGGGGGCGACGGCTGCCGACATGGCAGCCTTCATACAAAGGTGGGCATCAAGAAGGCAGATATACGCTATGCGGGCGCCTGTCATGCATAGCATGCGATCAGTTTGGTTGCCAGCACTGCGACTGCATTCCCAGTTGCTATTCGAAACTACGAGCCGCCAAGTGCACATGGGGACGGGCAACAGCGGGTTGCACCAACTTGCTTGTTTCTCTGCCTGTTCATGAATGGCACAGAGTTGCTGAGTGATGACTTCCCCCTGCGATGGGACTTGGATAGTCTGCTCTCCGCGGCAGTTGAGGCCGGCATGGACGTTCCCAAGACTATGGCTGAGGGCCTGGAGGACCTGCTGCGCAAGGCTATCGTCATGGGGACGCCACTCAGGCTGGAAAGCCTCATGAAGCTTCCCGATCTCCAGGGGTACGAACCCACTGTCTACCCGAAAATCCTGGAGTTTCTGCAGCTCGGTCGATACACACGCGAGACATGCACCATCCATGAATGTGTGCGCAAGCAAACATCTTGATTGTGACTGCATTTGTTGGTTGGTGCAGTTGTGGCCAAGACACGTGCGTCGATTCGTCTGGGCAGCCACCCACCGGATACCGTGTGGTCTCTGTTGGGCTACGTGACGACTCGTGCTGCCGAGCTGGCCCGCCACCTGCCGCCCTACTCCTCCTTCGAAGGTAGGCAGTCGGCTTGCTGGTAATACACACGACCACACTCACACTCATGCAGATTCAGGCAGCATCGAGGAAGTACTCAAATTCGACAGCGACAAGATAGTCAAGGTGAGTAGCCAAAAGGATGACAGACAGACAGACAGACAGACAGGCAGGCAGACAGACACGCGCGCCGACAGTTGCTCCCTTGGCTGGCTCTTCCCCGAGTAAAGGTGTCTCATACATCCCGTCTGGCTTCTTGTGTGCCTCAGGAGGCGTTGGACTTACTCCCGGCGACAGGCAACATTCCCGGCGACCTTGTCGATCTGCAGAGCCTGATCAAAGTTGACATAGAGGGGCTGGGGCCCAAAAGCTGGGACCTGTACACACCGCCGGCCGTCGACTTGCTGCCGCTTCCCGTGCTGGACGACCTCATCAAGCTTATCTCGGTATCACCAGGGCATGCATATGCAGCATGATGACCTGCGAGCACATAATGGTTCGAGTCCCTTGTTTCTCCCTTGGCTGTATTTATTCAGGGCATGTTCTATTCAGGCAAAACCCTTGGCAAAGACGATCTGAGGAAGGTTTTGCCCGCTGTCGGGCTGGACGTCATGATCGAGCCGATTCAGACCTTCCTCAACGACTTCGTGACGCCCATGTACAATCAGGCCCTCGGCGTGTGGACCGCCATCGCCGGCCAATTCAAAGGCTATGCGGACGCTTTTCGCGACTTCACCTCCCACATGGCTGCCAAGTGTACGCAACCCTATCGAACAGGCAGAGAGGCAGAAATCGACATACATACATACATACATACATACCGTTCGCACCGCATCTCTGTTCAGATGTCGAGAGGTTTCTAAAGATGGGCAAGGAGTGGGTGGATACGGTTCCTCGGAGTGAGCTGCTGAGCTACTTCGAGAAGCTCGCCACGAAGCTCTTCGCCGGCGTCACGGCCCGCATCCCCGCGTGCGACCGCTTCCTGGACAAATTCTTCGAAAAGTCCCTCTGCGACCTCTTTTTCAGCCAGACATTCGGGCCAAAGGCCAGACGTCGCCTCATGTACGACCCCAGCAAGCCTCCAGGCAAAAACCGAGCCGCCGGTGAGGTGTACATTACGAACCTGGGGATTGAGCCCGAACCTACGCTGATCGGCGCCGCCATCCAGCCGATCTCCATTGGATACGACCTGCTGGACCCCCTGGCCGACATCTTCATGAGCGACCAAACCGGGAAGATAGTCGAGTACACCGACCTGGAGCTGGACACCTTCCTCAAGGAGGTCCTGGCGCCTTTCGTCCACATGATGCAGCAGCGCGCCGCCACGTTTCACAAGATTCTCGCGGCGGGCGGCTACTCATGCGAAAAGGGCGACTGCGGGGCGGAGAAGCACGTCTTCGAGAGCATGATGAGCGTCAATGTTGTCGAGGGCTTCAGGCTGCTCCAGCCAGCGGCCGGATACTCGAAGAGTGAATGAGAGAGAGAGAGAGAGTGTGTGTGTGTGTGGCCGCACGAACCAATCCCTACCCATCTTTTCCTGCTTGATTCTTGCATGCAGAAGTGACAACCGATGTGTATGACTTCATGACCCGCTTGGCCACGGAGGTGACGTGGCACAGACAGCTCACAGCCAGCCACAGCACTCCCTCAGGCAAGCAATGGAGGTCCACTTTCGTGTTTGTTGTGTGTGAGTGCAGCTGTTCTACGAGGCCAGGACGTACGCCGAGATGTTCCCCAAGGTTCCCTTCCTGCCACCACCGCCCGTGAAGGTGCCCCCCCTCCAGCCCCTTGACGCACTCATGGACCTTGACGGCATCGCATCCTATCTTCTGGTCCGTACCGGTGGTCGTGGAGTGGCCTGATGGGGGAGGGAGGGAGGGAGGGGCGGAGTTCATGTGTGTTCCTTTCCGTGTGTTATGCATTGCATGCAGGGTGAGCTGACAAAGCCGACTGGTGGCGGCGCAGCGGATGCCTTGGCCGATTTCTTCAAGAGTCCTTTGAGCAAGACGATGGAGATCCTGGACATGTTCGTCAAGGAGCTCGTCAATGCCTTCCAGCCCGTCAGCAAGCTCTTCAAGGGCGGATTCTACGAAATCGCATCCATCAACTTCATCTCACATGAGGGCGGCAAGAGTAATGCAACCCCACACACCTCTGCACAAGCAGCAGCAGCAGCAGAGACATGTATCTTCCCTTGCTGTCTGTCTGTCTGTGTGTCTGTTGCATGGCGTTGCGTATGCAGTGCTGCGTGAGTTCCGCCGTTACTTCGACAATTCGGGCCCCGTCGACGAGGCGTCTCGCGCCAAGTACCTGAGACAAGTGGCGGCGGCGATCATCAAGGACGCCCAGCTGCGTATCCCCGCCATCGAGCGCTTGGCCGATCGCTTCGACAAGGGGCTCTTCACGCTATTTCAGGAGGCGCTCAAAGGCGGCCACGAGATCACGCCATCCGTGATGACCGGCCTGCCGCAGCCGGGCACTTTGCTGCTGAAGCCCGACGAGTGGATGACCTTCCTGCAGCGCATCCTGGCGCCCTTCCTCGAGCGCCTGCGGCTGGGCGGCGACAGACACCACAAGGAGGGTGGCTCGGTCGAGAATCAACAAGTTTTCGACGACTACCTTGCCTCTCTCGCCGTAAGTCATATGGATAATATGCAGGCAGACGATGGGTTGGTGTGTTTCGCTTTGCGAACGGACACTCCACGTCTGTCAGGTCGATGGCTACCACGTGTTGCTGGGCGAGCTTACCGAATCCTTCACCGTCACGCTGTCGGCGGCCGTCACCATGCCCCCCCCTGCGCACCGAGATTGAGCAGCTCATCGCCAAAGTGGCCAAGAAGTGGCTTGCAATAGCCGAGCACTTCGCTGAGGCCTTCACCAAGCTGCCCTATCTGCCCCCAATGCTGCCCGTGACCCACCTTCTGAACTTGGACGTCTACTTCAAGCGCATTGTGGAGCTCATTCCCTCGCCGCCCTCAGGCTTGCCAAAGGGACTGCCCATCTACAACCCATTGGAGGAGCTGCCAGCCGTCCCTCAGAAGATCGCGGGCTCCCTCATCAGCACCGCAGAGAAGACTCCGATGCCTACTATTCCCTTTCTCAACGCGGTGGCCTATGGCGGGTCGACTGTGCCGCCCAATATCTCCTTCCTCGTTGAATTCACCGACATTTTGGGTCACTTTGTGGCCAAAAGCGCCGAGCTGACCACCAAATGGCTGGCGAAGTTCGAGGAGTTTGCGGCGTTGCCGGCGTATGTCCTCACACCCGCGATCTCCTTCCTGCAGAGAGTCGCACAGACGGTAGGTATTCGCCCATGCCCATCCCCAGTCTCTCTCCAATTTGGATGAATCCCTCTCTCGTACGTGTGTGTGCCTGCCTCTATAGGTGACGGGCCAGATGCAGCTGTTTGACGCGGAGCGGTACGAGGCTTATATCGACATGGTCGCCATATTCGCTTACGGCAACCTCAATAAGGTAGCACACGGAGGAGACACACGGAGAATGATGATCCGACAGTGAGGCGTCTGCTGCGGTGTGCAGCTGGTTGCGTATCTCACGGACATCGACAAGGCCTCCGACGCCTTCATCGACAATATCGTCACACACACGAGTGACACAGACAGACCGACACCCAAAGGCCGGCGGCGCGGGGCCTTATTGGAGGTACCTACCATCTCTCTTTCTCTCTCCCTGTGCGTGGGCGCGTGTGTGTAGCTGAGGAGCCGGCCAATTACATCATGTCGATGACCAGGGAGCTGCTCGGCGCCTTTCTCTACAGATTCGACCAGCTCACCCGTTCACAGTAGTCAGTACGGCGACAGCGACCCCCACACACACGCCTGGCTATATCTATATCTCTATCTCTATCTGACCAGCACATCGGCCGATGCATTCACGCTCTCTCTTGGTGTGTTTCTGTGTGCAGCGATGACACACAGACGGTGCTCAAGGAGGCGATTGAAAGGGGGTCCGTCCAGCACACCGACGTCGACAAGGTCATCAAGGCCATCCTCGACCCCACACGCATGAGCATGAGCATGATCCCCACCCTGGATGCGGAGGCGATAGCCGACCTCCGCAGCGAGCTGACGGCATACTTCGACGTCATCCTCAAGGCGCACGGCCTATTTGGCGCTGCAGCCGACCGGCAGCGGCGGCGGCTCGGTGGAGTCATGAAGCCAGCAGCTCTCGTGGTCAGTTGACGAGCCATCGCTGGCCTGCCTGCTGACGCAGGAAGGATATATTATTTCGCCTTCATGTCGTTCAGGACGACGACCTGGTGCGGCGGACCATCAGCGCCTTCGTATCCATGCTGGCCGAGCAGGCGAAGCAGGGCCCACCTGCCGTCCCGTCCCTCGGCCGTGGCGCCCCAGCAAGACCTCAGGGCGGCGCGGCGGTGGCGCTCGAGCGCCTTCACGAGGCCGAGGCCATCGTCAAGTCCCAGCAGCGACAGCGCGTGCTAACAGGCCCCCCAACCACACCCGTCATCGACGAGGGCGCCGAGCTGTTGACCACAGAAGACGTTTTGACCTCAGAAGAGGTCTTGACCATCGTGCAGTTTCATCTGCAGGTGCATGCAGTCTATCTCTGACAGTGCAGCACTCAGCCACGGGGATGACGTAGCATCCATCCAAAGCCACATCCCTTTGTCATGTCTTTTCCTTGTCGTCCATCTGCACTGCAGCCCTCTTCTGGCAAGCGGCTCCTCCTGGGGGAGACGGCAGGCCCTACGAAGTTGGAGGACCTCATTGACAAGTGGGATGGCCTCAAGAAGCAGCTCGCCGAGTGGGTCGATACATTCGCCCACAACGTCGCAATAGAGCTGCTCGGCTGCAGGGCACAACGGGTACGTCAAGTGACCAAAGACGACAGTGCTGCTGGATGCATGACTGATGAGGTGCGTGCAGTATATTTCGGCGCACGAGAACGATCCCTGCAAGGTCCGCGACTTCAAGGACTGGCTGTTCGTCCGCACCCTCAAAGATGCCTTTTCACTCGCTCCCGAGTTGTACGCCGACGGTGTGGGCAAGCTGCATGACATCCCTGAGACGCTCGTTTTCTACGCGGCGGCACGCTCCCAACTCTACAACTTGTGGTACCTGTATGGGAAATACGAGGTAGTTGCGACGGCAGTGACGTATGCAATTTACGACAAGGTTTGCGGCATGACGACAACGATCAATGTGTCAGATCGCGCACGCGCCGCCCTCTCTCTCTCTCTCTGCCTACTGCGTGAATGGGTGCAGGCCAGGTATTTGGTGATTGAGGGTGGCGAGCTGATGGATATCTGGTCGTGCTCCATGAGTGACGGCGGGCTCCTCGACCTCATGAACTGGGAGCACCTCATAAAGCTCCCCGGCGGAATCAAGAACATCGCCGACAAAGGCGCCAATCTCGGCCTCTGGAAGAAATAGGGTATCCCGGCCTTTCTTGGGGGCTTGCTCAGTCGATTCGCTGCCTGTGTCGTCTGCTCATAGCCTTTGGACTTACGTCCTTGCAGTACGTCCTTAAGGACCAGAAGGCCAATTGTGTGTGTGTGTGACGATGTGTGGCAGCGGTATGCATACATGCCCATATAATCTCTGGTTGGGGAATGGTGCATACACGTGGATCCGGGTGACTAGGGAGGGAGGGAGAATGACGGCACGAGTGAGTGAGTGAGGGAGTGAGTGAGGGAGGGAGGGAGGGAGGGACGAGATTGGGGCGAATCAAAAATCAGACAGACAGAAAGACAGACAGACAGACGGCCTGCAGACAGACCGAGTGTTTTTTTTGGTGTCCAACAGCCAGCCAGTCCACCCTCTCTCTAGATGTGCGTGTGGCGGCAGCCTCGTTCGTTCGGTATGTGCGGTATTCGCACTACAGCATCCATCCATTGGCCATCAGTTGGCCATCCATCAGGCAGGCAAATGGCTCCCCGGCAGCAGACAGACAAACAGAGAGGGGGGGTTGGGGGTGCGGTGTGCAGTCAGGCCCTGATGCATGTACACACAGATAGCTCACGGACGGCCTCTTTGTACTATAGTGAAGATGGGCTGGCCGTGGTGGCGGTGTCCTTGTGTGCCGTCCCGTTGGCATAGATGATGGCTCTGATTAATCCTGCATCCCGCGCCCCACTCCGACCTTCATGTATATAGAACCCATACATGTATATTTTCGTCACGCGGGACCTGCGTAGACAGATACAATCCTCACTTAAGACCGTTAGCTAGAGGTGAGACACATGACTGCTTGTCCCTTGTTGCTCGTTTTGTGTGAGTGAATGAGTGAGTGAGTGATCATGAGTGAGCTCGAGTGAGTGATATCGATGGGTGGTGGCTGGGTGATTGAATGGATGGATGGCTGCAAGTGGTGATCATAAATCAGTGAGTATCAGCGATCAGTGCGATTGAGACTTGGTGATTCATGTCATCTGTTCATTCATTTGTTCTGCGTGTGGTGTGAGTGCCTTGCACTGTTGGAGCACATGCATCGCATTCATTGTCAGAGATTCATGGAGAGGTAGCACAGCACGCATGTGTTGCTTGGTTTGTCTGCATCGGTCGGACGGTTGATTGGTCAGTGAGCCACACTGCCGTGACTGCAAGTTGCTGCCTGCGTCATTATCCGTATCGTTTTGTCCCCCCACTCATTCATTGACTCATTCAATACTTTCCTGGCCATTCTCGAGTCTGTTTGAATGAGAGGGAGTCTGTTTCTCGTGAGAGCGTGTCAGAGGACGATTAGTCATTTGACTTGTAACAAAAATGTATATACAGTACATTGATTGACAGACTGAATGGATGGATGGATGGATGAATGAATCTCCCGATGATCTTCGATCCGAGACGTCATTCTACGATGCCCTCGTCCTGTAGCCGGCGCTCTGTGAGATTGACGGCCGAACCGACGCCGGCCGCCCAACCTGTGAAGAAAAGCTCAACCGGAAATGAGCATTGACCGAATCCCACATGGAATCCCACCAGGATTGGCCAGGATATGACCAGCATACGTGCATGTGTGTGAGAGGAAAACGGAAGCCGTTGGGGCAACCCCAAAACCCTTACCTGAAACCCTTACCCTGAACCTTCTGAGTCGGTTTGCCCGCCTCTTTGTACAGCTCTCTCCGTCCTCTCCATTACCAGCCCGGCAGCCGTCCCTCCAGCATCGCATATAGATCTGTCGTGTTCGCTTCCAATGCCTCTCCCAGCGTACTCGGATGATGTTGAGGGCAAGGGCGCTCACGACTTCGACGCGCCGGATATGCGGCAGCACCCAGATATCATACGTGGGCGGGCCGCTCCCTAAACAGGGGGAAAGACAGATCCCACGAGACATCATGGTGTCATGTGCGTATGTCCGTTGTGGGTTGTGCAGGCCCTCCCAATGGCCACAGCCCTGAGGGCTTTGAGATGCTCGCTGAGGGCAAGCCCATGTTCTCCGGCACCGCCAACAGCAGAGGTAGTAGGGGAAAGATCATACCACCCTGTGCTGCCGTGTCCAGCCAGCGTGGTGTGGCGTGGTGTCATGCAGTGATTCTTGTGGACATGGACAACACGCTGTGCGACTGGGAGGCCGGCTTCGTCACTGCGATGAAGAAACACCACCCGGACGTGCCCCTTGTGCCCTTTGAACAACGCAAAAACTGGAAACAGTCAGTATACACGTCAGCACATAAAAGGAAGGTCAGACGAGTACGTGCGTCTTGATTGATGGTGTCTGCTTGCCTGCCTGCCTGGATGGCTGCCTGCCTGAGTGTCGTCAATCCGTCCATCAATGCGTCGTGTGCGTGTGTGTCAGTGAGGACGACTACCCACCAGAGCACCGCCAAATCGTCACCGACGTCTGCAAGACCGACGGTACGGTACGCACACCGTCGAACCCAACCCACCCACAACGAATGTAACGTGACGTCACGTGTCTGCCTGTCTGCCTGTCGGTCTGTCTCTCAGGGTTCTTCCGCGACATGCCTGCGATGTCGGGTGGTGTGAGTGCCGTCAAGGCGATGAAGGATGCGGGGTTCGACGTCTTCATCGTCAGCGCCCCGCTGCCCACCAATGTGGCCGCGTGCTCGGCCGAGAAGACACAGTGGGTGGAGAAGCACCTCGGCAGCGAGTGGGTGCACAGACTCATACTCACCAAGGACAAGACCACCGTCAGAGGTTAGACAGAGAGAGAGAGGGGAGAGAGAGAAGAGACAACGAGCCCGGGTGGGAGGGAGGAAGGGATCCATAATTGTGTCAATCGACACCTTGTACGTGTGTTCTGTGATGTGTGGCAGGCGATGTGTTGATAGACGACAAGCCCACGGCGGACGAGGGCGCCATGACTCCCGAGTGGAAGCACATGCTCTTCGACAAACCCTACAACCAACACGTCACGGTAGGCAGGACATCCCTGAACTTGTACGTACATGTATTCATTTGTTTTGAGGGTCGTGTGACCAGGGCAAGCCCCGTCTGAGTGGGTGGGGTGAGTGGTCCAAGGCGTGTGCGATGATCACGGGTCGCCCGAGGGAGCTGCCCACCAACCTGTACCCAACTGGCATCAACTTCAGCTGCGTCTTCCCGATGTTCAACCAGGTGAGTGCCGCACCACAGCACCACCCACCACCCAAGGCACGCACAGCCAGCCAGTGAGACGTGTGTTGTGTTGTCTTGTGTGGTAGGAGGAGATCGTCAAGAAGACGTTGGCGGGTCTGTGCAAGCAGCGGATCAAGAGCGACTTCAAGTTCGAGGTCATTATCCTCGACAACAACTCGACCGACGACGTCGACGCCATCTACAGGAAATACAGAGAGAAACTCGACCTCACCTTCATACAGGTCAGTCCGGCAATAAATGATAGATACTGCAGGCAGGCAGACATGGATGGATAGATGGATGGATGGATAGATGGATGATCCTCTCCTCTGTTCTCTCTGTGTGTTGTGTGGCATCTATCTATCACATCGCCCAGCGTCGGAAGTTGGAGAACACCTTTTCAGTCCCCTCTGGGCGCAACATGGGCATCAAGCAGGCCAAGTACGACTTCATCGTCGGCATGGACTCCGACGTCATCCTCAACGAAAACTTCCTCGAAAACCTCTACCAGTTCCTCAGGTACCCGCGCTCACACCCACCCACGCACGTTCACACATCCATCTCTATCGCTGTGCTTATCGTTTCGTGTGTGTCTTTCAGCTCCCGAGATCCCTCGACGCCGTATCTCGTCACGGCGGAGCGGTGGTTCGTCGCGACGGAGGACTGGACGGACGAGCACGTGATGAAGGACTTCAGTGTGTGCGGGACGTTCCCCCGGATACTCTCCAAGGCCAACTACTTCAAGCCGCGCGACAACCGGTTCAGCCACGGCAAGGTCCTCGACAACGTGCGCGAGGGGGTCCACCCGTGGGCCTACTTCTACGGCATGCATACGGCCTTCCCAAGGGTAGGTACACAACGGGCGGAGGGAGAGATATGGAGAGAGAGAGGGTCGTTTGCATGTCTTGTCTTCTCTTGCGTTGTTGTGTGTGTGCATGGGTATGATACAGCGTGTGTGGGAGTTGATAGGGGGTTACGACGAGGTGTACGACGGTTGGTGGGGCTATGACGACATCCACTTCGCGTGGGAGATGATCGTCAAGGGCGGATGCATCCCCGTCGTACTCGGAGGCACCGAGGTCAGACAACAACCACTCAACCATGAAATGAACGAAAACGTCGACGTCCTCTCTCTCTCTCTCTGTATGTGTGAATGTTTGTGTCAGGTGTACCACCAGGAGCCCTATGGGTCGGGCTGGACGCCAGTGGGCGGTGTGATCAACAAGGACGGCTCCAGCAACCCACGACTGAACAAGGCAGCCAACCCCAACTGGAAGAGAATATGCGACACCATCCCCGGGTATGTGTGTATGTATGGGTGGACGGACGGACCATCCACAGGACGCTGTACACTCACATGATGTCTCCTCTGTACCATGGATGGATGGATGTGTGTGTGTTAGGTATGCGGACTGGAAGGCGGACCACTACAGACGGCTGGCGGGCGATATCGTCACCCTCTAGACCGGAGCGGTCAGTCGTCGCACCACCATCTGGGTGTGGTGACTCACTCATTTTCTCGCCCGCAGCGGGCGACGTAGCTATCTGTCTGTGTTCGTTCGTGCACATGTTCCGTGTCTGTCGTGTCTCGGGGGGCGTCCACACGCCCGCATTTCATATATCGGCACCACAATGACAGAGACAGAGAGAGGGACACAGTGATCATGAATGAGGTTTTGTGCGTGCGTGCGTAGATGGTGTGTGTGTGTTGGTGACTGACAATGGCTGGCTGACCGTTTGTTTTGTTTCTCGCGTTCCTGTCTTCCTTTTGTCGGAGTGGTGCGTGTGCATGTGCATGCCCCTGTCTGTGTGCGTCATGATGTGATGTGTGTAGGACGGTCCGTTTTCTAAGCGCTATTTCGCCCTCGATGGGTTCGGTGGGGTGTTTGGTGGGCAGTCATCGTCCTCAAGAGAGCCATCCAAACAAGAAAGGAAACATACAACGAAAGAAATAAACAAGCCCGTTTTGACTTACAAGCAAGACCTGACCGTCCGGATGACTGACTGGATGGATGAATGGCGTAACATCGACCGATGTGTGCGTGCATCTCTCGTTGCGTGTAAGTTTCTTCGACCCGACAATGAACATGAGAACGATTATATCATGGTCTGCCTGTGTGCGAAGTGACTTTCTAACTGATTGCCTGCCTGTCTGTCTGTGTCGCGTGCATCCTGGCAACGGCGAACTCGACACTCTCTTGAGGCGCGGCACCCATGGATGGATGGATGGATGGATGTTTTTCCCTTGCTGCCTACCTGCCTGCCTTGGTTGATTGGTGAGCGCTGCGCAGTCTCCCGTGGGCGTGTGGTGTTTGCTTGATCCCTCCCTCTCTCCCTCCCACTCCTTGCGTCGTCCCATCCTTCCTCCATCTCTCTCTCTCTCTCTCGCGTGCTGTGTTGTGTATGTGGTGCGGTGTGCATAAGAGTGACGTGCGTGCATTCATGTGTGTGGCTGCGTGAGGGGGTGCTGTCTTGTTTTGTGACGCGGTGTCGTGTGTTTTCCCGCCTTGAATGTGTGAATGTGTGGACATTGACCATCCCCTCTGATGTATCCATGCGAGTGTCTGTATGCATTCTATGTATGTGTGTATCGATGTGTGTGTGCACATGGGGCTGTCTGTATGTCTGCCACGCAACGCCAGGCCGGTCGCTCCAGAGCCAGCGACGGATGGCACCGCACAAAACACAGACTGCCTGACCCGCCGACTGTCTTGCTTTATCCGCCGACCGGCTGTGTGTGTACGGTGTATTCATTATCTGGCGGGGAGGGAGGGAGGGAGCAAGGCGTGGCAATTGGCACACCAACGCACAGACAAGAGGGGGGGG
>CDMY01000293.1:0-60557 GCA_001179505.1 Vitrella brassicaformis | reverse complement strand
GAGGGGGGGGGGGGCACCGCATGGCGTTCACCTGTCACAGATCATATCGACTGGCTCGGCTGGGAAGTCAAATCGGTTGATCCAGTTGCCTTCTCACGCCACTGTCAGTATGAATGGATTCATGCGTGTATGGGTTTCTGACCACCCATGACATCACGTCACATGTCTGTCTGTCTGTTTGTCTGTCGCTCCTCGACCTGACGCGACCCACGTCTGACTGATCATGTGCGACTGAGCAGACAGACAGACGTGGCGGCAGCTCTGGGAGCGGGCAAAGGGGACCTAGATTCATTTGTTGAGACACACGCAGACACACATTGGGGGCAGAGGCAGATGGATTTCTGCATTTTCTGCATGCGTCGTGGGGTTGTGGACGGTCTTTCATTCATTCATCCATACACAGAATACATCAACCACTGACTGGACCAGTCCCACATGTGCATAACCAAGGCCAACACCACGGCCAACATCACATCACACTCAAACAGAAGACTAAATGGGAAACCGTCTCGAAACAGTTCATCTGCATCACAACACGACTCATACATCCCATCCCATCCCACTCCACCCCATCCCATACCATCACATCACATCACACCCCGTTAGCCCGTTCCCTGGCCTGCACGAACTTCTCAGGCACCTGTTCCACCCACCCACACTTCTTGCACGTCCTGCGGCCCGCGTCAGGTCCGTAGTAGGCCTCGATCACCGGCTTCAGCTGCTTACCTGCATGTATGTGTGTATGTGTGCAGTCAAGTGGGGCCAGGGGAGACACACGAACAGACCGGTGACTGCATTGAGGGGGGTCTGTTCTCTTCCTGTGTTTCGCGCAGCTAGGTACCCAGGTCGGTGCAGTGGAATGTGTCTTGGTAGATGAGGGCTTTGCACAGCTCGCAAAACCACGTCAGGCGGTCATGCTCCTGACACCACACGCAGGCATCATTTCCACAAACATACACACACATGGCCCATCGATTGATTGACTTGCGACGTTCGTGAGGAGGCCTTTCTTGTGTCCGTTCGTGTGGTTGGCTACCTCATCGGGCCTTCGATCTCTCTCGATGACCAGCCCAACCGACCCCTCGGAGCGCTGACACACACACACACACACACAAACCATTGAGCACGCTCGATGGCTGCTCTGTCTGCTTCCTTCCCCCGTCCCTCCCTCTGTCCGTCCAGCCAGCCAGCCACCTGAGGCGAGTGGTAGACTCTGGGCGGCAGCATGTACATGTCGCCCTCGCGAATGTGCACATCCTCGAAGCGCATCTCGCCGGTGGTGGGGTCGTCGCGTGCCACCTTGAGGCACATGTCGCCCTGCAGCTGGAAAAACCACTCCGGACCCACCTCCCAGTGATAATCCGTACGCGTGTTGGGACCTGACACACACAGAAACACACACAGAGATACAGAGGTACGCTCGCCGCTTCCATCTACTGCGGAAAGCCTCGTTTGTGTGCTGACCTCCGACGACCATGACTTTGAACTCCCCCTCATTGTAGATCATCTTGTTGCCTGCACACACAAAACAACAGAAAGCACTGGGGGATCTGCCTGCGGCTTGTTCTCGCTGACCAACGGGCGGTTTGAGCTGGTCTCTGTGTTTCTCCAGAAACTTCCAAAAGTTGAAGGGCTGAAAGCCCTCCATTGGCGCGATGCTGTTCCAACAGGGACTGCTCCGCTTACGAACGATTTTTTCTTCTACGAACGATCGTTTTGCAGCTCGCAGGGCCCCAGCAAACGACTCGTATTCAGCGGACGGCCGTGGGTTTCGGTCTGGAGGCCTCGTGAATGTGTTCCTTGGGTTCCTCTGTGCATGTGGAGCGTGCGTGGGTGATTCCTGTTGCGTGTCGTCGTTTGACTGTGCGTGAAAGACATGGGACTTGGCCGTCTGGCCGCTTAGGACATTCTGTGAAACCGCTCCCCTCGACGGAACTGTTCGGGGGGACCTTTGTTCCTTGCAGATGTTTTTGACTGGAGCTACGGGCGCTACAGAGGCCTCATCGTCGTCTTGGTATCTCCAAGTCGAGCCGCGCAGGTTCTGTCTTCTGAATGCGCAAGTGCTCGGCGACTATGAGCTGCAGGCGCTGGCAGACAAGCTACGACGGCTGCTGGACTTCAACGGGTGCGCTGCCCTGTTCGG
Organism: Vitrella brassicaformis; assembly: GCA_001179505.1. Classification (NCBI taxonomy): domain Eukaryota; family Vitrellaceae; genus Vitrella; species Vitrella brassicaformis. Next base: position 58,414 of record CDMY01000293.1, on the reverse strand, counting down.
CGCATCCCGCACAATCGCATTCAGCACCGCCATCGCCGACAGCATCGAGAGGGGCGTCGCCGAGCTTCTCCGCCAACACCACCTGAACCGAGTACTGACGTACGAGCCTAGCGACCGGCCGGGGCAGCAGATGAGCCGAGTGCACTACCTAGTGCGGCTCTGGTGGGTGCTGGCTTACGGCGGGCAGTGGGCGGAGAATGTGCCCATCCTCCGCATGGCCAAGAGCGCTGGCCGCGTGGCGTCCCTGCCTGTGCGTCTGACGGCCGCTGACGTCAAACGGGCTAGCGACGACAAGGCCCTCTACCTGAGCCGACCGGACGCCGTGCGCCAATACTCCTTGTATGGTCATCGACTTGGTCGTGAGGGGGAGATGGAGCTGACGCGCTGGAGAAGCATGCGGGGGTACTCAGTGTATAGCCATCGGCTCAGCCTCAGAACGGAGCTGGCGCGAATGGCAGACGGGCAGGAGGCATTGGGATGGACTGGTGTGATCCTGTACACACAGCAGACGGTGCCGCGCGAGTACGCCTCTCGATTCGATCCAACAGACCCGGCCTGCACATGTATGTATGCACGTATGTATGGGAACGGAGGGTGAAACATTCATATGGAAGTCGCGCTTGATGTGAAGGGCGATCTCCGCTGTCTGTGCGTCTGCAGGCTCCGGTTGTGACTATCAAGGTTTCCGGTCACTGATTCACATGAGGTGTGTGCAGTGATTCAAATGAGAGAACAAACAAGACAGGAATGAATGTGCGGTGCCCTCTGTCTGTTCCTCTCTGCCCTTTCAGGATGGCCAACTTGAGTTCGAATGTGGTGTCGTTTCATGAGCACAGCAGTCAGCCGTCTGCCCCCGGGTACGATGCGATCGCCACTCTGATGCTCCGGCCGACACCCCTATGGGAGTGCCGCACTATCGACTACACCAGCGGCCTAAGCTCATTCCGCGTCGTCGTCTTGTGTGGCGACACTGATGGCGACGACTTCGTGGCGTACATCTGTATGGAGAGGCGGAGTGGGTGGTCATCCATCGTCTTGCGGACCACTGAGGTGCCTCAGGGCGGCGGTGCTGCTGACTTTCCCCGGACAAAGACCACGGCTCGGGAGAAGATGCGCGACGACATCAGACTCCTTGATGCAGTGATTCACTGAATGAGAAGTGATCCATCTCACAAACATGCCTCGTGTAACGCTGTTTGTGAGTTAAACTGAGTGCGCGAACTCCAGCCCATCCTTCAAAACGACTCTCACGGTGACCACCATAAGACATGCAGCGTTCGCGGCCTAACATCCTCGTGACTGGCACGCCCGGCACCGGGAAGAGCACCTTGTGCCAGCTGCTGTGCGAGCAGAGCGGGCTACATCACGTCGAGCTGGCCCGCCTGATTCGCGAGGAGCATCTGTACACCGAGTGGGATGATGAGATGAACTGCAGCATATTCGACGAGGACCTGGTGGTCAGCAAGCTGTCGGACTTTCTGCCCGAGGGCGGCCACGTGATGGACTTTCACTCGTGCGACTTTCTGCCTGTCGACTGGTTCGACCTGGTGGTGGTTCTGCGGACCGAGACGTCTGTGCTGTACGGGCGGCTGGAGCGGCGGAGTTACCCCGAGCGAAAGATCCAGGAGAACGTTGAGTGTGAGATATTCCAGGTGCTGCTGGACGAGGCCAAAGAGCACTTCGGCGCGGATGCGGTCATGGAGGCGTGGAATGACTCGTTGCAGCACCTGGATGCCAATGTGCAGCGAGTCATGGAGTGGCTCAACCAGTGGCAGGGACAGGTAGAGGCCGGCGGCTGATCGGTGATGAATCAACGGATGGATGGATGGATCGTTGGATGGGACGGTGGGTTGGTGACTGGACAAGGCAACAGGCAGGCAGGCAGGCATACAGGCAGGGGAAAAGGATAAAATGTGTTCGACAGATTCATTTGGTTTTTTGGTGTTTGTGAATGGACGGACACCCGAACGAACCGATCAATGCAATCACTGGACCGACCGAGCGCATTTGACATGCGACACACAGTCAGCCTCACAGCAGACACTGTCTTGAAGGAAACAGTCGACTCGTTCACGCACCGACGAATGTATCCGGACAGAGATATCTACACCTGTTTGTTCGTTGGGTAACGAACGAGTGAAGTGAGTGAGAAAAGATTGCATCCTTCCTTCCATGCATGCCGCGCATCAGTCAGTCAATCGAACATTTGGTCCAGCTCATCCTCTTCCATCTCGGCCGCCCGCTCCACATCCTGCAGCCATACACCCATCCCATCCACCCCACACAGGAATCAATGCATGTGTGCACACCAAGCGACCTTTGCTGCCTCCTCTCCCGATTGGTGTGATGTGATGCGATGGGTACCTCTCTGTGTTCCTTTGCGAGAAGCCTGCCGGCATAACTCTTGCCGTACTTGGCATGGAGCCTCCTGCGGATCTGGTGTAGCATGACACACACACATACGCGAAACAAACGCATGCCTTGATTGCATCTATCTGCATGCCATGCAATGCGTGTGTGTATACTGACCTCGATCGGCGAGACGTAGTGTGGGTTCTGCCAGAGCGTGGAGCCGCCGAAGCTGCCGCCGAATATGCGAATTGGATCCATCACAAAACGGGGACCTAAGCAAACAAGGGAGACAGCCAGTGGTCATGTGACAACACAAACCAGAACATTGAAAAACTCCTCTCCACCTTGCCTCCTCCCTGCCTGCCTGTCTGTCTGTGTGCGTTCGTGTGTGCATTGAATCCCCCTCTTGCCCACCTATCTCTGTGAGGACGGTGCGGTCAGGGTCTTCCCTGTCGTCTTCAGTCATCGGGGCAATCTGTCAGACCACAACGAATACATGGCATCCATCCATCACAGCACGACAACACAAGCGCCCATCGATCCATTGATTCACTTCACGCCCACCTCCCCTCCTCCCTACCTAGTGCGCGATTAGCCACCCACCTGGTAGTGTCTGAACCATATCTTATTATCGTGGAAGGAGAAGGCCATCACGTGGTCGAAAAAGGGCTTGGATTTGGGGTGATTACGCGGAGTGCCGAACACCTGAGTGGCCAAAGGGCGCACATACGACATACCACATGACACATGTACCAAGTTTTGTGTTGAACGAGGGAGGCATGTCTGTCTGTCTGTCTGTCCACTTCTCCACCTGCGCGAAGAGTTCCCTCAGCAGGGCGAGGGGCGGGAGAGTGTCGAAGTGGTGGTCGAACGACAGCAGCGGCCGCGAATGAAGCAGACAGTTGCCCGTCATCTTGAGCTCGCCAAGCGTGTGAACTGAATGCACGGAAGCATCACATACACGCGCCACTTAGTGCATGCACTCGCGAGGGACAGAAAGAAGGCGTCTACGTGTGCTTGGCGAGTACCGTTGAGTATTTGGAATTTGGCCGAGGGTCCGTCAGGCACTCTGCTGACCCACATGTACAGCTCGCGGCCCTTGCGCACCTCCAGGAACACACAGTTGTTGCACCTGACAAGAACCACCTCAGCCGGGTTGCACACATCTCGGGTGTGCTGTACTGTTAGGTGTCGCCTACGATTTCAGTTCGCACAGCTCGTTGACGTCCCTCAATGTCTGCTTCTTCTCCCACTTGGCCTGCGTCAACACAACACACACAGACACACAGACACACACCACACACACACAACACTATCACTCGCCTCATGAATGATCCATTCATTCATCCAAGCTTCATGCATGTACTTACATGAGCCTCTGTCTGTGTGTGTGTCTTTGCCCACCTCGCTTTTCGAGTGCGGCATGAGCCTTTTGAGGTCCTCCATGAGATGCCGGTACCGGTGCGTGATGCCCCGTGACGAGAAGACCAGCGTCCGCTGTTTGTTCTTCCACTTGGTGTCACGCACCAGGTAGGACGCGTCCTTCAGCAGGTAGGGGTCGGGATCAGCTCCGTCACCGGCGGCATCCAAGGCTGAAGTCGTCAGATCTTGCCCATCTTCATCAATCGACGACATGTGTGACAGATGCAGTCGAGCGCAAGTGCGAATCCCTCAGCTGCTGCGCTCTCAAAAGCATTGTAAGCTCGCACATTGTAAGCTCGCGAATGTTTGATGTGCCAGCCCCGCTCACACGTCGATTAAGCCGAACCAAGCTGCAGTTCAGGCTTCAAAAGACAGGCCAGTGGTTCAACGCGTTGGGAGCGTCGATCAGCATGGAGAAAGATCTGAGCCCTCTGCGTGTGCTGACGACGTCCAAGAAGAGCGAGGAGTTGACGGGCGTGCTGTACGAGCAGGGCGTGATCTTCGATGGGTCGAAGCTCATCATGCTGCTTGAGAGAGACGAGAAGGTGGTGGTCGACTACCCGTGCTACGTGACGGCGGCCAGCCATGGCGCCAAGGTGACGCACGAGGTCAAATGGGCTGGTCACGAGGTGCACGTCAGGCCGTCGCACCTCACAGACAAAACCATGGTGGGCCCAGGAGATATATATGAACGGATGGCAGACTCAATCATGGCAGAGGCGTGTGTGGGTCCGGGGGTCTGTGTTTGCAGGTGGTCATTGACGCCAGCACGCCCGGGTAATGAATGAAAAAATGGATGGATGGATGGATGGATGGACGGATGAACGGATGAATGAACGAACGAATGCCATGACCGCACTTGACTCATACGAAGGTCATGCCACATGAAATTTTCCATTTGTGCGCGTATGTATCCATCAGGTTTCGTTTCTTCCCCATGCCCCTCCCAGAGCATCGGGTCATTTACACCAAGGACGGCCTTGCTGTAGTCATGCGCACCGTCACGGCCACAGGCGCATCCTCCTCAATGCTGAGTGGTGACGTCAAGGTCAAGAAGGTCTCCAGCACGGCACTCCCATACCGAGTCTGCAACCGCTTCGAGCTGGACCGCACAGACAACCGGTTGCAGGCCTCATCGGACCAAGCAGCGGCTGATGTGTCGCTGAAGGAGAAGAGCGCCGCGTGGAGCTATCTGTATGTGAGGGGGGACGACAGCGTCATGAGGATCACCCTGGCCAGCAAACAGCACATCGAATTGCATTCGGGTGGGTGGGTGGGTGGGTGAGGGCGGGGGATGGGGTGGCTGGGCAGACAGCAAGGCAGACCATGCACACCTAAATGGATTGATGGATTGTCTGTGTGGCTGGGTGCGCTGACTTCCTTCAGGTGTGCTGATAGCTTGGACGAATGAGATAGGGTTTCACTTCAAGGGCGGCTTGTGCTGCCGTCGTGTCGTCAGCGGCGTCGAGGGGCCTGGGGTTGTCTGGATCGCATCCCCCAGAATTTCGAGGCCATTCGTTCGCACCACTACCGCTGTCGATCCAGTATTCTAGCCAACTCACCCAATTAACAGCGGCCAGACAGACAGACAGACAGACAGACGATCGTATCCAAGATGAGTCAGGGAGAGTACTGACTCGGTTCTGTCCTTTGTATTGTGCATGCCTCGGTTGAAGGATGCCTGCTTTCTGTCCATACAAGTCTCTCACTGGGTTTTGACCAACTTGTCACGATCCGCTTGGATGCCTGTGTGGACAAATGTGTGTGGATTTGCATGGAGTCCAACCACCAATGCTTTGGTTGAGGCACAAACGAAATGAAACGGCCAGGTCTCTCGCATCCCATCCTTCTGTCCCCGCCACACAGCCATACATTGCCGAGCAGCCAGCCAGCCAGCCAGCCAGGCAGACAGACAGCCAGACGTTCTCACACGCGCATTCACTCACACACAGCCGATCTCTCCTCTATCTGTTCCCGAATGCATGGCTTTTCTTCGCCAAAGGAAAAAGGGGCATGCGGGGCGGCCGAGCCGTGCCTGCAGCGATAATTAAACGAAGAGACACATCCATCCGTAGATAGGGCGTAGGGAGGAAAGCATGCGACTGCTACAAACTTACCTGGTGATTCGTGGGTATGTGCACTACCATACGCACGCGAGTCGCTTGTTGAAGAAGCTGCCACTCTTTTTGCAGGTGCACGTGAGAACGTATTCAATGCCGATGTTGACTGTGGCGCAGGCGTCGCCCTCTTTCTTGCCGTCGCACTTCCAGTCTTCACCGCACCCCATGGTGTTCGTGGCACCGCGGAGCAAGAACGAGGACGCGTCATCTCCCGGCGCCATTGCAGACGTGCCTGCATGCATCGAGGCAATGCAAACACGAGGCATGCATGCGAGTGCATATATATTTGTGCCGTCACGGTGATGGGTGGACGTTTGGTTGTGAACCTACTGTTCGGGAGCAGCAGCGGGGGGTGCACCGTCATCACTCCTGGCACCAGGACCAGGAGGGCCACAAGGACCGTCGCGCTGGCAATCTTCGGAAATGCAAGCGGAAATGCCATGGATGGGGGCAATGATAATGCGCCTGTGGGGGCAGGCGCCGGGAGCAGCTGAAAACTAGGAGGGAGCTACCGGGAACAGTTTTGCGCGGGGCAGCGAACACGAGCCGGCTCCAATGGTTGACGATGCTCTCGCGGAAAGCTGTGTCCTCCTCCGTGGGAATGGATGTGGGGCGAGGCTTTCCTTTGGCGAGCATCTTGAGAAGGTCCATGGTCTTCTCTCCCATCCGACGAATGTCTCCGCAGAGAGGCACGAAGCAGAAGCCGGCTGCTTGGGTGGTTGCTCCTCTCAAGGCTTGCCTCCAAGAAGTCTGTTTTGTCATGAATTCGTGGGTCCATCGTGCATGACCTTGAAGTCGTCAAGTCCATGCGTCGACCGCTACCCTGACCTCATCCGCCTCATCCCGACTGGCCAATCGGAAATCCCCCACAGTCGATTCGTTTCGATCGATACGCTTCCGTATCTGGTTTCGACGTCGTGAATGGCGGCTTTCACTCATTCCTCGGTGGCTGAGAGGATGCGGAAGGGACGGTTCTTGCCATGGGGGAACACGGGCGGTGTGTCTCGTGATATTGTAACCATTGTTTGTCATCTGCGAGACACGACCGGTTTTGCCACGCAACAGAGCGACGGACCGAAACACATCTTCGTGTCTCACTTCAGGTGCGGACATGATTGACCTGACGGTGGAAGCCGACGACGGCGCCGCCGAGTCGCCCAAGAAGAAACAGGCTGACAAACCCAGTGCCGAGAAGAAGGTGTGAGATGCATGTGAGTGAGATGGATTCAGGCGGCTGGAGCCGTCAGGCTCATCAGCGTGCTGTCACGCCCATCGGAGAGATGTCACGCCCGTCGGAGATATGTCTTTCTGCCTCAGCGAGTTGTCTGGACTCTGGAGCTCGAGAAAGCTGTCTTGCTTGCTGATGGCTTTTTGCAGCCGTTGCTGCCTTCTCCTGCCGATCCAACTTTTCGCACAGGCCTTTCCTTGTCGTGGCACGGAAGCACAACCGTGTCTTTTTTCGAAGACGGTGTACACGAGTACATAAGCCGATCACTCCCTGAGAGCGTTAGAGGGCCTTGCCTTCGTGCATCACAGTCCCTTTTCCAGTCGTAGCATTAGCATGTCAGAGAGCCTCAGCCCCCTCTCTGGTAGGTTGCTGGCGCCATCAATGAGAAAGCCGAACAGCTGCCCGACAGTCATGCCCCGTTGCTTCACCAGCGACTGGATGTGGCTCAGCTGCTGGCGGTCCAGCTCACTGTCCCAATCGATGCCCATTGAGCCGGGACACCTTACAAGTAATTCCCTCTCGCAACAGGAAGATGCTAGCCACAGGAGAAAGAATCTCAGCTGAGGGAACCCGCCATAAATAGCACCGCAGCCTGGTGGATACGCGAAGAGAGGCACCTGCCGAGACGACCAAGGAGAGACGCGAGGTAGTGCACGGTTTGAGGAAGACAGACAACACTTGAGGTGGCTGTCACCACACCTTTGGTGGCAGCGGCAAGGCCGTTTTGTCCGAAGACGGGCTCTTTGGTGATTCAGCCCTCCTCTCCTCAACTACAATACACATGTCATACGTACGTACACACTTGAGTGTCTCTCCAGCCAGTCACACTGCAACAAATATCGTACCTGGCGGCTTTTCTGCCCCGGCGGGTGCGGCACTGACGTCAGCGCTGTATACATAGGTAAACATGAAAGAATTCTCGGCCGGCATCGATGAGGCACTGGTCCATGTACCTCTGCTGTTCGCCTGGCTGCGGGCTGTCCTTCCTCTCCTCAGCCACTGCAGGCTCTGCTGATGCAGCCGGGGCCGACTCGGCGGCCTCGCCCTCGTGCTGCGGGGGCGGCCACGATTTGTTCGCCGTTGTCCCGAGAGTGGGATGCACGGCAATATGGATAGCAGCCAACTCAGATAAGATGTCAGTTGGCTGCAAAGTACATACGTGAGGTGTGTGTGTACATGTAAGGTTTGCGGCCGTGTCATCACCGAGAATTGTGCGAGTGGCTGGGTCTTATAGGATTTGATTTGATATACAGCCATTTCCCTCTGCACATGACCGTCAGTGGTAGGCGCACACTGAAGGAAACAGTACAAACACACTTCAATGGAGTAAGTACGGATCCTCCGTGTCTTCCCTCGTCTGAATGCTGACTCACCTCATCCACGTAATCGCCAAGCCATCTGAGAGACGCTCCAGACCCCTTGAGCAAGTTGTACCTGCATGACGTTCATTGTCAATCCGGTGCAGAAGTGGGATGGGTCAGTTACCTTTGAATGCCCGACACCACCACGCACTCGCTGGCTGAGAGCTTCTCCACCAGGACCAAGCCAGCCAACATCGAAGGGTACTCCATCATCCTGAAGCAGAATGTATGCTAATCCCGTCTTTGGCGGATGGATTTGACACATCTCACAGGATCTCATCGCTGTCGGCGCCCATTTCGAGCACGGAACCGCCCAGCCTAAAGCACAGACAGCATTACACTCGATCAGACAGACGGAGACAGGCACAAGTAGGCACTTGATCTGTCCACCGTACCTAGGTGCGTGGCTGTTGATCAGCCTGGAGTTTCTGGAACTGTCTTTGTTTGCATCGCAAGCATCAACGTCATCAACAAACTGCAGTACAAGCCATCGAATATGTATCACAATTCACTGACTTTTGTCTCTTGCAGACCTTGAATGCTAACAGTTGCTGCGGGCTTTCCCACAGCTCTTCGTACGCAGGAACACTCGACGACAGCACTCGGCGATGAAATGTCACCAAGCGGTCTGCCAGCCACGCACCCGGCGGTTGAGGCGTGGCTGGGGGTGTCTCTGCCTCCCCCTCAGGCAGCGTCTGATTGCCAGCGCCTTCAGCCGGTGAGTCGCCTGCTGGCTGGTCCTCGCCCTTGTCTTGGGCATCAGGGGGGTTCAGCAGAAGCGAAGCTTCGGCCGGAGTCAAGCATCTTCGGAAGTAGTTGAGAAGACAGCGGAGCTTCGTGGCCTGAGTTCTCAAATTCCCCGACGTCTGCAGAGACACGGATGGCGTATGACCTTTAGAGCGAGATCAACGACGATACCTCACCGAGCGCCAGTATTTTCTATTTCCGTTTCCGAGGCACGACACACAGCCAAAGATTATCCGTTTTTCTGTGCCACCTTAGCCCGATCCATCGATCGATGTACCTGAAGTTGAGTGACTGCAGTTTGTCGGAAGGCTCGGGTAAGAGACACAGGAAGCCCGCACTGATGAGGGTCAGACACTGACGCTCGGTGAGGACCTCTTGTGTCCTCATGCCCTTGCGCAGTACCGCTATGGGCTGACAGTCAAGACATACACAGAAGCACAACCTAAATGTGGCTGGACAAATACTTGCCCGTGGGAACAGACTCTTCATGTCCAGCAGCAGAGCGGCCTGGACCGGAAGGATCTTCTCGAGGTACTCCGTCGAGTTGACCGAGCCACTCACTGGAGACTCGACGCACTGCGCGTCAAGACAGTCAAAGACCGGCTCCAAGGCCTGGAACTGGCTACGGGATTTCATGCATCCTGCGGCAACGTACATCCAACGTGCAAGACCCACGGGGATATTTGACTGACTAGTACCGCTTGAAGTCGCCATTTGGGTGAGGCCTATGAATGCACACACATTGCAAAATGGATTCTCATTGCAGTACATGTACAAACGAAACCACCGACATTCTCGGAACTGGGTGAGTGTCCCGATACGGCCGGTGGCGATATGGCGGAGGTCACCTTTGACCCGCGACCAGTAGCTCCTGCAGTGCAAAGAAGGCCGAGAGCGGCTGTGCAAGCTCCCATGTCTCTCTCCTGATCTCACTTGTGGCAGGGAAGCACAAGCACGTCCCTCTTCGAAGACATTCCGCCACTGCACGACTGCGGACGCCGAGTGCGAACCGGCAGAGATCGGTGCTCAACGAGCGTTTCTAGTGCCTCTTCGGTGTTGTTGAGGGAGAGGTCGACACATGGACCACTCAATATCCTGCACCCAAAAGACGAAAAGGCAAAGACATGTGGTTTCTGCGTGGCAAAACAACGCTGCTGGGTGTGTGGGCATGCGTACAAGGGGAAGAAGAGGAAGTGAGAAGAGTCGTTGCCCACAGAGGACGATTAGTTGTTAACACTGAGTGGCTGACGAAAGGGCGCTTGGGGGCCGGAGCACGCACACCCCCCCGCTCACCAACTTGAAGGTCACGGCAACCCTAACTCTCGGACCGCCGATGGCGACCAGCATGCCTTCCTCCTCATCTTGCTTGCCACGAGATCTTCGCCTACTGCCCTTACCGTGGGCACTCCAGCTGCTGATCTGCCTCACGCCCATCCATGCCTCACTGTCCCATCCCCTGTATCCCAGCAGAAACCTCGTCCCAGCCTTCATCGGCAGCAGATCTGGGCGGTTTCCCCATTCACCATCGCAAACACAGGCATTCGACGCGCTGGCCTGCAGCAGGAGTCGAGAGCCGGCGTGCCATGAAGACGACGGGAAGAAGGGCGCCTGCGCCAGTCGGTGCCCTCTGGATGAGGAGGGCTCGTCGACCGGTGACTTATGTGTGTTCGGTTTGGGGAAGAAGCGGCGAGGGCTGACGAACAGGAGGCGGCGAAGGAAGGGGGGAATTCTGCCAAAGGTGAATTTCGGCGGCCGGCGATTCGGGCGGAGAAGCCGGTTGCATCGGCGTGTTGTGCTGCTCGAGTCCCTCAGGCTCATGATCACTGGAATGGCATGGGTACGCAAGTCCACGCATGGTGCAAGCAATGGTCATCGTGTGGGTGCTGTGGGTGCTGTTCCTGTCAGCTCTTCTCGCCGGAGCAGTCGCTGATGCTGCTCTTCACTGGCGACGTGCTGTATAACGTCTACTTCGAAGCACTCACCAAAATCACCGGGTAAAGGAAAGGGAAAGACGACCGCGAAGGCATTCTCATCAACCACATCGGTGTGTGCGCCGTATGTGCATGTTGGATGTGGGTATTGATTGATGGGTGTATGGTTCAGGAGTGCGTTCCTGGCTGCGGGCATCTTGCTGTACATGTACCAGGAGGGTCTGTGGGCGTCTCGCATCATATCTCTGGGGTTTGCCTGGGCGACGGTGAATGCCGTGCTCATGCTCTACTACTACGCCCACCTCACCCCGCTGGCTATCGCGGGTGCCATGTGGAGCATTCTGTCAGGTGGCCTGTCAACAAACACGGCATTCATTGGAAAGCCACGACGTATGCCTGTGTGGGTGTGCGCCGGTGGCTTTCAGGTCTGTATCTGGCGCTGATATGATCGGTGGTGCGCCGTCCTCGCCTGTGACATGAAGACGCGCGGACACAAGCATACATATACCTTGATGCCGACCTGCCTGTGGTATACGTATATAGCGTGATGTTCTGATGGTGTGTACAGACGTCTATATATGCGAGTGAGGTGCTGCGAGTTACTTTTCTCCATTGTGTTTGTGCGTCAGTTTGCGCACCACGCGTGGATTGCGTGGATTGACTTTATGCCCCCCCGGGCTGCCATTCGTGTGGTCGTAGGAAAACACCGGAGAACGAAATCACCCCTCCTGTAGGACTAACGATTTCGATTCGGTTTCGATGATTTCCCTCTGGGGTTTAGGGTTAGGGTTTAAGGTCTCAAACCCTATAGGTGAAACCCAACCAAAATCCTTCCTTCGTCGTCGGCGGCTAACGACGTTCGATTGTACACTTATGTGTGATTCCACATAGAGAGTGGGTTCCCGTGGAGGGCTGCCATTCGTGGATGTGGCCGTACGGAACCCCTCAGGGCCCAGGCGTCATCTATCCTCCGCCTTCCTTCGCGCCTTCCTACGCGTTGACCCCTGATGTTGTTCGACAGGATGTGGTTCGTCGACACACAGCAGTCGTCGGAGGAGCCCCTCGGCCTCAGGCATACCAGCGTATGGCAGTCCACCACCCCACCATTGCCCACCCTCAACCCGTCGTCGGCGCTCCGCCACCGTCATCGCAGTTTCAACGGACGGCTCATCATCGCGCATCCAGAGCTCCACCCCAAAGTGTGCAGGAGGATTCCGAAGAACAGGAGCCTCAGGAAGAGGAAGAGGAAGAGGACGATGCCGTCGCAGTGGGAAAGACAGCCACCGGCAGTGAGCGAAATCTTCAGACAGAAAGCGGGCCGTCCAGCTCGTTCCCCCGATGACGCTTCTTGTGGTTGCAGATTTGAGTCTAAGGTTGCGCTTGGACGATGACTCACTCAGTTGGCCAGGTACGCGTGAACTTGACGGAGTTGAAACAATCCCATGACTTTCTACGCACACACAGAGGTAGAGTTGCTCGAGAAATTCTCCGAGGGGTACGTGACATAACACATGGCATTGTCCCCGCCTCCGGACATGGTGTAAACCTGGCTTTGAGTGTGCTGCTTTCTTCAGGTCGTTTGGAATGGTGGGGAGACACACTACACAAACAGGCATCCGAGCCACAACAAGAGCCGTTCTTTGCTTCTTCCCGTTTTCTTGTAGGTGTACAGAGGACGCTTCCGCGGCCGGGAGGTCGCTGTGAAGAAGATGATATTTGTCTCCGGTCCGATCTACAAAAATGACGAGCGATGATGCTTTGATTGTCTTTGATGTTTTTACTTGACCAGGCGAGGCAATGACAAAGGAGAGGCTCAGGAACGTGGCAAGAGAGCTGAACTCGTACAGGTAAGAAAAGGAGCGTGGCATAGGTACATGAGAAAAACAGCATGTCTCCGCCGGGCGTTCGGACGTGAATGCAGACGCTTGAGGCATCCCAACATCGTGGGTTACTATGGTGCGTCAATTATATGAATGCATCCATGTGAAAAACTCAAATTCGGTGTCCAGGAACTGTTAATGACTGGCCGAATCTGGGCCTGGTCACGGAGCTCGTGAGAGGAGGTAATAACTGGCGCTGTGCACACACCCACCACCTGTCATTCCTGTATGTCTATCAATTCTGGTGTTTTGAAGGGAATCTCTTCGAGGTAATCACATTAAGTACACACATGTAAAGATTATGCCCAAATTCAGTGTCTTCTTCCTTTCAGTTGATGTATGAGAGAGGCGTCGAATTCAGCGCAGCCGATCGGATTAAGTTCGCCAATCAGCTGACCATCGCTGTCTGTCACCTCCATGCAGCAGATCCAGTCGTGGTATGAGCATCACACGTCTCCCTCCGCGGCACGCAAAAGGTGCACTCTCTTGTTATCCACAGGTTCATCGTGACCTCAAGACAGGTGGCTTGCTCGTCGTTCTGAGGTGCTTTCACATCGCTGTCTCTCACTGCCGCATTAACAGAGAATTGCCTGATTGACCACGACGGGACGCTGCGAAATTGCCAGCTCAAGCTGTGTGATTTCGGTCTGGCTCGGACGATTAGGGTAAGGGTGGTTGGCAGATGCAGTCACTCGAAAGCTTCGTAGCCTGGTGACGACTTCGTGAGCTGCCTTTATCCTCTTCAGCGCGGAGACTCCTTTTTGATTGAAGAGAACAGTGGGTCACCGAGGTACGTACGGCTGCCACATAATGTAGGTAGGTAGGTATTCGTTTATCCATCAGGTACATGCCACCTGAGGCATTTCGCAAGGGATCAAGGGGTACGACCGCTATTGACGTGTGGAGTCTGGCCTGCTGTATCATCGAGATATTCGGAGGTGAATGGGAGCTGCATGGATTGTATTCTATGTATTGTCAAGTAGCGAACAGAACGCCTCTCATTCGCCTTCCCTCGTTCTGTCCAGGTCCGCTTCCATTCGAGAATCTTCCCAAGATGCAGGACGTGATAATAGAGATCATGTCCAGGGGCGGGGTCCCAGTAAGACCTGCATGTGTCCCACTGTCTTGACCCATCTCTTTTGACTCCCCCACATCAAGTGCACCTCATGTCTCAGAAGGTGCCCTTCTGGTTTCCCACTTTCTTCAAGAACATCCTCCACAGAGTGAGTCCTCCATTGAGATGCTCGCAACGGCTCGTCCCGTGCTTGGCTTCTGTCAGTGTTTTTCGAAGGATCCCACTGAAAGACCGACAGCGGCGGAGTTGCAGATGTGCCTCAAGAAGCTCTCGCTGCGCGTGGTCAAGCAATACGGTGCGTACTGGAGCGATCAGAGGTCAGGTCGACGGATACAAGACCTGTTGGCTGTGGGCTTGGTGTGTGTGGGTACAGGGATGGACCATCGGCACGAGCCCCTCTAATCTGGACATACGTAGAATATAGCATGTGGGCCCTACATAGTACTCTGTGCTGTGCTGGCTGGTTGGTGTGGCATGTATACCTGCGGTATAGACCTCTCTCGTGTCCACAACACACATCACCTTCGGTGTCTATGATCGGATTTTGTGCAACACTATCCAAGAAGGACACCTTTGATTCACGCACCAGCGCTAAAAATCACACATGTACAGTAACTTCAAGCGGCAAGAAGAGATAAGGCGGCTTTAACGTTCTGTTCATACGCGTCTCGCCACGAAGGACTCGTGTCACATCACATGCGGCCCCTTCTGCTGCGAAAAAAAAGGAAGAGGGAGAGAGGGAGAGAACACGCACACGCCACACAGGCACAGTCTCACAGATGACAGACCGACTAAGACAAGGGGGGAAGGACAAGCAGGTAGGAAGGCAGAAGGCCTCGCTTTGCATGGGCCAAAAGCGCAGAGGGACGCGCAGACACGGCGAATCGATTGGCAGGTAGGGCGGTCGAGCAGAAGCGAAACACACACATCCATCCCTTCATGCATGCGATTGAGACTGGTGTCTCATGTAGCACATACTGCACGCACACACCGCACACGCAACTGGCAGGCAGGCCATCTACAGGCCATCATCGCATAATGACACACACGACAGAAAGACGGAAGGGCAGCCCGGGTCTTTGCTGCAGCAGCAACAATCCGCCGCCCGACACGACACCTGCACAGAACACACACGCAGACCCTGGGATTTGCCTGGGAGGCCCCCTTGCTGCTTTGCACTGTGGTTGTCGGTGTGCGAGACGGCACTGTGATAGAGTGTCATGACGAAGGCGGAGGCGACAAGCAGCATGTTCGACAACTGCATTGACAGGGGAAAATGCCACGGTTGCGAAGAGGAGGGGAGCAAGAAGCACCGGCTTGGCCCCCATTGGGCCCCCACGAGTCTCACGAAAGTGGTCCCCTTCGTCATCGCGCGAAGGACCAGGAGAAGGCATTATCATGAAGAAGTTCACGTCTCTGTTCTCTCGGAAGAAAGACCCGCTGTTGGCTGCCGACGAGGAAATGCATTTTGATGTGGTTCCCATGGGTGGAAAGAAGCAGCCCAAGGCGACAAGCACACCTCCCAGCTCTCCCGGCAAGGCATCCGTCATGTCAGCTGGACACGCCCATCCTCCACAACCGGCGGAAGATGCGCCCAAGGGCATTCTGGAGAAGTCTATTGCCATAATGGAGGGCAAGTATGTGCAGACCATCATGACGCTGACGACTGTGTTTGCCTTGTTTGGGGAGGACATGCGGCTGTACAGCTTCCCCAAGTCAGCCGACCACTACTTCTACGCCCTGTTCATCTTTTCGCTCCTTTGCTTCGCCACGGAGCTGACGATCAACTCGATCATCCAGGAGGGCTACAAGTGGTCCTTCTTCTTCTGGCTGGACCTCGTGGCCACCCTCTCGCTCGTACCGGACATCAAGTACTTCATCGACCCGGTCAACTTCCTGCTTGGCATCGACACCTCCACATCTTCGGTCAACGCAACCGCCGCTAGGGCAGGACGCGCATCCAGAGCTGGTATGGATGGATGGAGATATGCCATATGTCATTGTCATCGATATTATGGTATTCCACGTACATGCATGTCTTGATCGGTCAGGCACTCGCGCAGGCCGCATTGTGCGTCTGGTCCGTCTGGTGCGGCTCGTGCGAGTCGTCAACGTCACCAAATGCTGCTCGAGGTCGGCCAGGGGCAACACAAGGCGGACGACACAAGGTGTCCTTCTCAGAAGTGCGTCTCTCTGTTCCGTTACGTGATGCGTGGATGGATGGGTGGGTGCAGGGAGGCCGAGCTGACTGAGGAAGAGAAAGAGCTCAAGAGACTCGAGGAAGAGGAGAGACAGAGAACCAAAGTGAGTAAGATCGATCGATCCCTGATCACATACACTGACGCGGATTGTATGTACTGTGATTAGAATGCACACGACGCACAAAGACGGGTGGAGGCCAGCCGTTTAGGGAAGATTCTGTCGGAGCAGACCACTCGGCGAGTCATCATTGGGGTGCTGTGCGTGCTGTTTGTGCTGCCCAAGTCAGTCAGCCCTCTGTCACCTCAGATATGGACGTGACGTGACAGGGCTTCTGTTGTGGGTGGGTGGATGGATGCATTCAGCTTGTCTTATGAGGAGAGCGACAACAGTGGATACCACGGCCTGCAACAGCTCTTCTACTACGGCAGCAGCTTCTGCAACACTCCAAATGCCGACTTCGCGTGCAAATACGGGCTCCCACACTCTAGCAACGACTCGAACGGTACACACATGTATTACAGATGCCATGGAATGATATGGATTTCCTTTGCACGCATGGATGTACGCATACAGCGTGGTTGACGACCGAGGGATGGAGGTACATGGTGTATGCGTACGCGACGAGTTCGAAGACGCAGGGGGAGAAAGAGAGCTCAACTGGGGACCTGGCCAAGCCTCTCCTGTGGCTGCGCATCCCGGATTTCGAGGAGGGCGGCCGCATTCACGACATCCGGCGCGTTGAGTCCCCGCAGGGGACATGGGAAGCCGACGTCAAATGCGACTCCTTCCAAACACGAGATGAATGCAAGTGGAGAGAGAGTGAGGTAAAAACAGACAGACAGACAGACAGACAGAGGCAGGGAGGGAGGGAGAGATATACGCTTACAGAAAGGAGACAGTCTATGTCTGCAGGTTGAGTTAGTGGTTTTCACGCCCGAGGAATGCCTGAGCAGCAATGCATGCCGAGAAATCAATGTTGCCGCCAAATTTCTCAAAAAGTGAGGAAGGATGAGGGATACTTCCTCTATCTGCCTTCCTCCGTTTCGCATGCAATCGATCGACCAGGGACTACAGTGTGCAGTCGGCGGGCATGTCGATGCTGACGACCATCTTCATCGTCTTCTTGCTGGGGGCCGGGGCTATGACGTTCAGCAAAGACACACAGACACTCGTGAGACAGACATGCATCACACATATCAACACGGCTCGCACTGTCCACGAACTCGTGTGCGTGTGTATGTGCGTGTGTGGAGTAGGTGATCGAGCCAATCGAGAAGATGGTCAACATCGTCAAACAGCTTGCCGACGACCCACTCAACAAGCCGGAAGTGGTCGATGAGGACTACGAGGAATTCGCCGCCATGAACAGAAAAAAGGGCTCAAACCAACTCGAGACGAGCATGCTTGAAAACACCATACTTAAAATTGGAGGGCTTTTGCAGGTGGCTGCGTGGAGATTGCACTGTCCTTCGCTTTTTGTTTCAAAGCTTGTCAACTCCTCTACGCGTCGTCAGGTGGGTTTTGGTGAGGCGGGGGCCCCGATAATCGGGAAGAACATGTCGAATGAGTCGGGAGACATCGACTACATGATCCCTGGGCGAAAGGTGATAGCCATTTATGGCTTTGCCGAGATCCAGGACTTCCAAGACATCACTGAATGTCTCCTCGAAGAGGTGCATCCACGTGCACATCACGCATCACTAAGCCCATATGCGTATGTGTGTGCGTGGATTAGGTGATGGTGTTTGTCAACAAGATTGCGCGGATTGTCCACACGTGTGTGCACGAGTGGGGCGGGGCGGCAAACAAGAACATCGGCGACGCCTTCCTGCTCGTGTGGCTGCTTCTCGAGACAGAGGACCAGAAGAAGCTCATCGGTGTGTCAGAGTCCCGCCAGGGCACTCCTGTCAAGACCCCATTGGTTGATGTGGCCCCGCAAACACGGACACCCGAGGGCCACCCTAGTGATGATGAGCTCGGGCTGACGCGCACCAGAAGCAAATTCCTGGAGGAGAAGGACGTCAGCGAGAGAATGACCGAACTCGCCGACAGGGCCCTCGTCTCTTTTATTAAAATCATCGGTCGGCACGTACGAGCGGTGATTGACGCACACGTGGACAGAAGATGTGTGTGCTGTCATTAATTGATGCAGCTGAGATTCGTCGTGCGTCTGATTTGTCCGCATATGCCAAGCACCCGAAAATTATCCCCAAGTTTGGCCTCAACTATGCCGTCCATATCGGCTTCGGACTGCACTGCGGATGGTCTATCGAGGGTGAGTAACTAACCAGCCACGTCACGCAGCGCTTGCACCCGAAGCTGGAAAGTCTGGTCGGTCTTGTGTGTGCCGCAATTCAGGTGCGATTGGCAGTGAGTATAAGATCGACGCGTCCTATCTGTCTCTGCACGTCAACATCGCTGCCAGGCTGCAGAGCGCCACGAAACAATACGGAGTGGACCTGCTCATGTCACAGGTACGCATGTGTGGCCAGCTAGACCGATCCGAGATGGATAAAGGACTCGCAGCAGCTCGCTTCCCCGCTTTTCGTTTCTTGTCAGCACATGTACCAGACTTTGTCTCCCAAGGCCCGTGACAGGTGCCGGCAGCTGGATGTCGTGATGCTCAAGGGCACCAAGACACCCGTCGGCATCTTCTGCTTCGATGTCAACAAGAAAAGTGAGGATCGAAAACGACAGATGGTCTCACCATCCGCATGTGTGTTTGTGCTATGTCAGTATTCGCCACACCCGAGGGTCACATGGTGGGTCAGATGATCCCCCCCAACGAAATGACAATGGAGACACTCGCGGCCAAGGGCGTCGACTGGATGTTCCTCATGGTCAGTCAACCTGCCTTAGTGACAAGAGCGTACAATAGGCACTCAATCAACGGGCAGATACGTACAAACGTTGCCCACTTGCCTGCATGTATATGTATCCATGCACTTGCAGGACCAGGATATAGTGAATCTGCAGAAAGGCATATCCCTCGAGTTCCAGTCCACATGGCGGCAGGCCTTCGCCTTCTACATCGAGGGCGAGTGGACCAGAGCCCTCGAAATGCTGCAAAAATGCCTCGCACTCATGCCCGGTGAGTGATTGAGTGATCAGACAGACAGACAGACAGAGAGACACACAGACACAGCGCCTGTGGCATTGCTGTCGTGTCTGTGTATGTATGTGTGGTCGGCCTATCGCGCAGGTGACGGCCCAAGCGAGGCATTAGCCCTCTACATGGTGAGCTGACTGACCAGGAAGGGAACAATCGATTGCCCGTCTTTCTGTCTGTCTGGCTGTATGTCTGCGGCTGAAATGATGTGTGTGCGGATGGATGGATGGATGGATGCATGTTGTGTGCGCAGAAGTCACAAGGTACGCAAGAGGAGCAGGAACACAGGCTGGCGCCGCCGGCAGACTGGTCGGGATCAAGAGCACTCCACGCAAAGTGACTGACAGCGGGAGGGAGGGAGGGAGGGAGGGAGGGAGGGACAGGCAGTCCGTTGCGTCCACGTGTTTGTATCCTATCGTTCGCATCGATAGAGAATGTGAGACTGAGACATCGAATTGTCCTGCCGAGTGCCTTTTATGCATGGATCGACACAACAAGTACACTGTACATGTATGTGTACGCCATAACACACAAAAGCTGTCTCAGCTGGCGACAGCCGACGTCAGCTAATCGGAGTCTGGTACGAAGAGCCTTGGTAGCTGAGGACGTTGAGACATTGTTGAAGGGAACAGCCACGGCAGCCAACGTACCGGGATGTCCATGATGCTGACCACACAAATCGCGCAGCTGAGTACGGGAGTATGCGCTGAGAAGTGAGGTAGGCTGCTCGCGCATCCGTACCGGGGTACACGCGCTTTTTTTTTCCTGCCCTGAATTTTTTTCTCGGGGGAATTCCGTAGGCGTACGCGTGAGCTTTCTGTGAACAGGTGAAGGAACAGGTGGTAAACATTCGCCTTTGCTGTTTTACGGACAAGCCTGCCGAAGGGTGCTTCGCCACTTAACATGAAGACTGCCCGAGAGCCCGAGACGGAGCGCCGGTGAAGAGCTCGCTGCCTCCTCACCGCTCCCTCTGGTGCGTGACCTTTGCAGCTATGAGCAGGGAGAGATCTGGAACAGCATCTGCATCTGCATCTCATCCGCCGCGAAGCACGAGCCGCACCACACCCAGGACTTCCCACTCGCAGCCCGCAGCTCGTCCCACACTCATCGATGACGACAGCCACACCATCTGTGAGTTCCTAAGCACGCTTGTGCATTCACGAAGCGCCCAAGGGTCTGCGCTTCCTCCTGGCGTGGTGAGACCTGCGAACTCATTCATACGGATACGTTCATCAACGTGTCTGTGCCTGACAGAGGTCTCTGCATATCGTCTCGCATGTCCCGTCATCCGCAGACGACCAGTCGTTTCCCGCCATCCGCACCTCCCTCACCTTCGCCCTACCCGCCTCACTCAGACAACATGACAACAACTTGTGGCGCACACTGTTGTCGTCCGGCGCCGTCCTGTGGGGGTTGCCCTACCGCTTGCGCCCAAAGGCGACTGTGCTCAAGCAGCTGGACAGATGGGTGCGGCGCACTGATGTCGGCGACAATCGGTGTACGGGAGAGGCTGCCGGCCAGGGGATGGTGTGGCAGCCAGACGGCATGCATATCACAGGTTTGTTTGTCGGGTCAGGGAGGGACGGATGGAGGGGTTACAAATCCGGGCGAGGGTGTGTACTTGACTTGTGTATATACGTACGGACAGGTTTAAGTGGCGATCGGCAGAGTGTGTTTCGCGTCCCGTTGGCTGAGACTGGTAAGTAGATGCCACGATCGTCTATCCATGTGCGTGCAACAATGCGGCCTGCCTTACTGTTTGTCTGCCCTGGCTGCAGCCTTCACCCCTTCGCAACCACATGAAGTGTTCACCCATGTCGTGCCGGAGATACTCGTGCCCGACAGCACCAGCCCCATTAGCAAAGGTGATATATACGGACATGCAATCAGACAGACAGACAGACAGACAGGTAGACCGACCGACCCGTGTAGGTGGATGTGTGTGAATGTGTACAGGTGTTGATGGGAAAGAGGCCCATCTTGTGGGGCTGGATTGGCAGCCCTATGCTCTGCGGCCCACAGTGGCGCTCGTGTGGACGAGCGGCATCGAGGTGTGGCAGCCCATGCTGTCCAACGCTGATGCGCCATCGGCAATGTCCAGCACAGACGACCACACCACATACGACTGGGCGTGCAGGTCAGGAGGGAGGGAAGCAGGGTGGATGACAAACCACTACATGCGTCCCTTCTAGTTAGATGCACCTTATTCATCCTGAGTGAAACTTCCTACCCTGATGCAGGTTCTGGTACCGCAAGCCACGCGCCCTGCGAGTGTTGTGGTCACCGGACGGCAGGTCAGTCACGATGTGCAACACGCAAACGGACACCGCACCTACCACACATAGCGTTCCTTTCATTTCATTCAGGAGCCTGTTGGTCGTGACGAAAGGCGAGATCCTGATCTGGTGGGTGCAGCACATTGCGACGTCTTCGGAGAATCAACACAAGAGTGGATGTGGCCATATCATGTGTGGCGTCAGGTCGTCATCAGTGCTGATCCCTGAGGCGGCCATGTGCCTCGACGAAGCGATGCCAGGTCTGGATGGATGGATGGATGGATGTTAACATCAAACAAGACAGACTTTATTTCGCACCGCCCTTCCGTGTGTATGCAGGTTGGTGCGAGCCTATGCGTGTGGGTGGCGGCGTCTGGTTCGATGGCTCCGTTATCGCTGACGTAAGGTGGAATCCGACCGGCAAGAGTATAGCTTTCATCAAGACAAACGCAGACCGGTCAGTCAGCTAGGAAGGCAGCCCCTTAGCACAGTTACTCAACCCACCGCACCGCACGTATTCCTCTGCTGTGCGCACAGTTCCTTGACCGTTTCCCTTCTCGACATGACAAGCTCTGCGCGCGAGCGTTACAGCGTACCGGCGCCCTCCCCCCACATCACCCACGAACCATCGCACACCATGCTCGTGTGGACGCCTGACGGTGCGAAACTCATAGCGTCCAACAGCGAGACCCTCTTTGCGTTGAGGTGCCCGTGTGGTGTCCCACCATCAATGGTGGCGGGGCATCGATCTATGTCGGATGGACGAGGGATGCGCGGGGGCTTGGGAGTGATGCAGCGGGTGGGGCTCGATGAGGCGCGCTGGGAGGACAGAGGGAAAGCTTTGGAGGCGTACGGTATTCGGATGGAGGCCGACGAGCGATGGTCAGTAAGGGTCACTCGGCCACGGATGGATGCATCAATGGCGATGATGATGACAAGTGGTATCTACTGTGTCGTGTTGTGTTGGGTGCCTGCTTGTTGTGCGCAGCAAGGACGCGGCGGGCCGGCACTGTGAGCTGCTCAGCTTCGACATCGACCCATCTTGCCGCAGGCTGGCAGTAAGCACATGGATGGATGGATGGATGGCAGAGGTGCATCTTGTGTTGTGTCTGCTGTCTGTATCACACACCTCTCCGGCACCATGCTGTGCAGGTCATGTATGGGACGTCGGGGGCAGTATGGGTGTACAGATGCGACGTCAGCATGGCTGCAATCAATCTCATGTACGCACGCACATAGTGGAAACGCAGGCAGGTGTCCCCTCCCCTCCCCTCCCTCTTATTCGTCCGTCGGTGTGTGCAGAGGTGTGGTCAACAATGGCGACAGGATTCCCGTTGCCGTCCGGTTCAGTCCGTCCGTCGTCCAGTCGGCCTCACTGCTTGCCGTGGTAAGCTATTGAAGGGAAGGCTGATCGTTCATTTGTCCGTCTGCCTGTGCATCTATCTGCATGTGTCTGGTGTGATGTGGGTGCGTGTGTGCAGCGGTGGGAAGCTTCAGGGTCTCAACAGGGTGGCGCGGAGGGAAAAATCATCCGCGGCTGAGCATGTGGTAGTCTATCCGCTGTACATGTAGCCAGGGAGGCAGTGTGAGTGCCACGTAGCTAGTGCATCAGAGACATGCGCCAACCGCACGCACACAGACATACAGACATACGTACGTACATGGATCGATCAACAAACACATATGTACATATGTGTGTACACGAATACATGTACGTAATTCAAAGCTGCAGCGGCAGCCAGTCAACCGGAGAAAACACTCGACGGTCGCCCTCGTTGCTTGTGTGCCTCACTTGTGAGTCTTTCACTCGTTCGCCGACCGATTGATTGCCTCTCGATCGATCTGCGGCTGTCTGTTTGTCTGTGTGAGTCGCCATGAGTGAAGACGGCTCGGCGGGTGTGCACGCTTCCATCCACAAGCAGCGGAAGGACATGCAGGCACGGACACCACACACACAGACACACAGACAGAGGCAGACAGACAGACACCAGACCATTCATCAATGTGTCCCTCTGTTCCTTTGCGGCGTGTGTGTGTCCGACATGTAGATATTCCACAGTGTGAAGGAAGACCTGACGGCTTTGATGCGCGAGCACACTGCCAAGAAAAGTACACGCACTCACACGCCGATCCATACACTGCACTGCAGTGCATCAACACACTTGTGTCTCTGCCGTGCAGGTCGGATTGACCAGAGTGCTGTGTGTCTGATCGACAATGTGGCAGCGATCGACAAACTCGCGCAGGAACTCGACAAACTCCAAGTCACCACACACACACATACACACATCTACGCACACGACATCCACTCGTTCATCCATTTCCCTGTGTGGTACGTTTCATACATTCGTTCGTGTGTGCATAGGAGTCGTTCACGGGTCACGAGCAGCGTGCAGTGGACCTGCACAGCAAGTGGCAAGACATCACGTGCAAGGTCGATATCGCATCGACGCAACACACCCTCTGCAGACAGGAGACACAAACCACTGAGCAGTGCATCCAACAAGGCACGCACACTCACACCAACAACCACCCAACACACATGTCGACGCATCCATCCACTGCATGTGTGTGTATGTGATGTGTCAGCTCATGAGACGCTGTCTTCTGCCCGTGACCGTTACCGTGGGTTCATCGATGGCTGCAAGCACGAGGCCGATGCCATCATGACCATCATCAACGACAAAGTACCAACACCCCACTCATCCATCCACGCACGCATCCATTTGATCTCGTCTGGTCAGCTCCCGTCTGCCTCGCGTCGCGCTGCGTGTCTGATGGACGCCAACAAAGCCCTCGCCGCGCAGCTCGACCAGTGTACGTGTGTGTACACAGGACAACACAAAGAGAGAAGAGGCGATGGACGGATCCATTCTGTGTGCATCTCTCTCAGGCGAGAGAGAGTTTCTGTCCAACAAGGCCGACAATCGCACAGCGCACAGTCATCTGTCCGTGTCTCTCGCCGACAAGTCGGCCGCCGAGCGTGACCGAGACAGCAAAACCGCAGAGCTGCAGTCACTCCACGAAGCGATGGACAAGGCCAAGGTAACACCACAACACACCACAACACAACGCATCCTCCTCACATGCGCTCACTCTGTTTTTGTGTGTGCAGGTTGCGTTGCGTACGATCGAGTCCAACTTCTCTCTGTCCTGTCGGGAGGGAGACACGCTCGAGAGCAGTTTTTCAGCGGCCGAGCAGGAGCTCAACGCACTCGAGACCGATGCAGCGATGGCAAACAAACCAACCAACCACACACCGACCACACATCACGTTTGTATCTGTGTGCCATTTGTGTGTGTGTGTGCGGCTGTGTTCAGCAAGGGCTGACCATGCAGCTTGAGTTCCTCAGAGAGCAAGACCATTGCCTCCAACAGGTAAACACGACCCACACAATTCACACACCGTGATTCATGTGAGGTCATGTGCGCATGTCAGGAGCTGGCTGTGCGTGCTGAGTGCGTCTCGCGTGAGGAGGCCAGACATGCAGAAACCGCTCACCGACTCGACGCGCTGCTGGCAGAAGAGCGGTCGATGAAGTAAGCGAAAGACCCATGCACACGCACACGGATGTATGGATGTATGGATGGTGTGTCTCGTGCTGTCAGGGTGTCTGACGTGGAGAGGGAGACGGCGAGTTGGAGCGAGGCCACGGCCAGTGCGCAGCAGAGGGCAGCAGTGGTGACGCACGAGACAAGTGACATCGCAGCCGAGCTAACCAGACTGCACGACGTCATCGCAGCGGTGGACAAGGCATCAAAGGCCTTCGAGCAGCAGATGACCGACAAACGCACACACCAACACGACATACAAACAAGCATCGACGGTCAGCAACCACCGACACGATACACAGACAGAGACACAGACAGAAACGTTCATGTGTCTCCTGTGTGTATGTGTGCGTGGATGTAGAGTTGGCTGGTGAGGAGACGCGTTTCGCCGATGAGCTGACAGATGTCGACAGCAAGACAAGCGCCATCCAGCAGCAAATCGCAGTAAGAAGCATGGAAACACAACAGCACCTTTGTGGACTTGTGCGAATGTGTGCAGTTGCTCGATGAGTTGGTATCAGTGAGTGGCCGACTCGACGGGGCAACCGATCAGCGAAAGGCACAGACACACCAAATCGACAACACACAGGTGCACTGCATACTGAACGACGACGCACACGAGGCAAAACGGCCCCTGTTGTGTGTCTCTGTGTGTCCAGAGAGAGTTGGCAGAGGTGCAGGCACGCATCGCGGAAATGGACGGTCATCCGACACACACAGAAAGAGAGACACTTCACAGTCTCTCATTCTGTGTGCGTATGTGGTGCTGATGCATCAGCTGAGATCCGTTCGTTCGACGAGGCCATGATGACCGAGCAGAAGAATGAGAACGCGGCCCGCGACGAGTGCACCGCGCTGCAGCGCCAGACGGATGGTACATTCCCCAACTGGTGAACACGGACCAACCTTGAAAGGCAACACATGTATGTCATGTATGTCATGTGTATGGTGTGTATGCCGGGCAGGGAGAGTGAGCTTGTGGCGAGGCTGTCTGCACTCGATGCTCGTCTCAAGCATGCAGAGCGGCGGCACCAAAGCCAATCTCACGTCTCGATGCGCATGGTGACCCTCGAGATCACGTCACGAGAGATGCCCTGTCCATGTCCCTCTCTGGCATGAGCTGTGTGCAGGCCGACGAAAGGACCCTGAGTGTGTACGCGCAGAGCGAGGCCAACAAACACGAACCCATCAGACGACAAATGGAGACGCAACTCGAGAGACAGATCCAACAAGCTACATACACGTGAGCGACCACACACACAAAAACACACACACTTGTGGATGAGTGCCTCTGGGTCTTTGTGTATATGTGTGTCCTTCCTTAGTGCGCTTGGTGGTTCGTTTGATGACAGCGACAAGGAGGCGACGGCCAGACAGCACGAGGCCAACAAGAAGCACTTGGCAGATGTAAGTGTGCACGTCAGTCAGCCAGTCAGCGAGGCACACGCAAACACCCCCCCACATCCACACAAGTGTCATCTGTGTGCAGCGTTGGTGTGGAGTGTTCGCGAAAGCGCGACAGGAGATAACTGCCAACAGAGACAAGACACTCGCCCCACATGAGGCCGAGGCACGCAGACAGCACATGCACACTGATGGGATGCATGGAATGGATGGTGCAGCGTGTCTCACTCATCAATCAGGTTTCATCTCTTGCGCTGGCTGTACGTCGATTGGAGGGCCGGCAGCAGCAGCAGCAGCAGCAGCAGCGACAGAGAGAGCAGCAGCGAACAAAGGCCTCACCCGCACAAGACACCAATGACGACATGGTAAGTCCCCCAACACACACACACACACACACATACACACGCACACACACACGCACATACACACCCCTCTGTCAACAATGCGCGCAGTGCAACAACGACGGACGCCCTCCGCCCTTGTGTGAGCCCAAAGGCATGATCTCGACACAGGTGAGAAGCATTCACTTGCCGCTCACTTTCCCCTTTCTGTATTCCCACTCTGCTCTGCTGTGCTGTGCTGTGTTCTCCCACGCAGAGCAAGTACCAGCGTGGCCGCGTCATCGACAGAAAGAGAAAATGAAGACGACACACAACACAGACAGACAGGCAGGCAGGCAGAGGGAGACACGCAGACTGATGGACACATATATGATCCATGGATGGAGAGCGAATGTGTGTGAGTGTTGACGGTGGCTGCATGCATCGCATGGACGGATGAGTGGACGAATGGCTCATAAATGAGTGGAGTCGCGGCCATACTGACTTGCCAATTAGGTTGTTCGTCTCGTTTCATACTCACACATCGCACACTCCAGTACTCGTCCACCCATCCATCCACCCATCCATCCCTCCACCCATCTACATATGAAAGCCCTCCGCTTCGGCAATTGCGCCTCGGCGATCGGGATGAAAAAGACGGCAACGATGGAGCGTGCAATTCGTATATGCGCGGTAGCGGCGAGTCCCAATGCGCCCACGCCTCTTACCGTCACACATGTATAGTTGTCTCTCGGCTAGACAGACGCACCTGCAATGCCCTGCATGTATTCTGTTGAAATGTACGCCGGCATCTTGGCTTTACGACATCGATGCATATGGGAGACATCGTTATGCATTCATTCACGTACAGTATTCATGCGATTCATTGTTTGGCTGGTCTCATTTATTCCTTCATTCATTCATCCACTCACGTACGACAGCCATCCATCCATGAAAGATTCACCCACCACTTCCACCGACTCTCTTCCGTGCTTTCCTCTTTCCTTCTGTCTCTGTTTGTGTTTCTTCATTCGTGCGTGTGTTGGTTGTCGTGCATCTGGTCGAGCAGTGCGGTGCATGTGCTGATGAGTGCAGCGGTGAGGTGTGTGGGGGGCCTGTGCGCGTTGCCGCCACTCGCCTCTCGCTCGATCGCAGACTTGAGCAGACGGAGACACTCCTGCACACAACACAAACACACACACACATACACACGTGATTGCCATCATCCACAACCAAGACAAGACACATGGATGGATGGATGGATGGATGGATACGCACCTGCACAGTGGGTTGGCAGTTGGGGATCGGCGTCACGATGGACGAGCGGCTGGATGAGCACAGCCCGCTCGACGATGCCTTGGACTTGTCGCTCTCGTCACTCCTTCGGCCCTTGACAGCCCCACACTGATCGATCACAGACATTCCCTGTGATGCTTGTGTCATGGTTTGGTGTGGTGTGGATGTGTTTGATTAAGTCACCGTTGGTTGATTGGCGTCGGTCTTGCAGGCGTGCTGTGCCCCATCGTCTACGGCCGTCTTGGCAGAGTCGGCCTGCATACAGACACACAATCGATACGCATCATGTGCACTCGCTATCCGTCCATTGCGTGTTGGTTGGTTTGCTTTGACGTGGTTTGGCTGGGTGTCTTGCACTTGAGCCGTGTCGGGGATCATCACGTCCTCAAATCCTGAACACACACACAGACAGACAGATCTTGTCTCGTCTCGTCTGGTGTGGTTTTGTGCTGGTTGCCTGGCGGCGGTGAAAGGACGTCAGCGGCAGAGCTCTCACACGCATCTAAGCAAGAGACAGACACAAAGAGACAGACATAGGTAGAGAGATAGAGAGATGAGGCCTGAGTGAGGGTTGGGAGGTGACCTTGCAGTTGGTTGTGTTGGTCGAGGAGTGAGACGGCCGATTGGTACTCGAAGGCCTCGTTGTCCTTGTCATTGTCGTCTGTGGCACCTGTGCGCCAGTCGTGCTGTGGCGCCTGTGCGTGGCTGTGGCTGTGCGGCTGTTGGTGTCGCATCTCGCCGGGGAGCAGCTTGAGTTCGTTCTGTGGCATTGCTCGCTTCACCTAAAGACAAACAGAGACACACGGATACACAGTCTGATGCTGGTCATGCACGCATCAGCTCCATGTGCATGGCTGGCTGACCTCCACCCACTGGCCATCAATCTAAAGAGACACACA
This sequence comes from Vitrella brassicaformis, assembly GCA_001179505.1. Taxonomy (NCBI): domain Eukaryota; family Vitrellaceae; genus Vitrella; species Vitrella brassicaformis. Next base: position 29,240 of record CDMY01000293.1, on the reverse strand, counting down.
GAGAGATAGATAGATGGAAGGGAGAACATGAATGGATGGCGTGTGGCTGCTGTTTGTTTGTTTTGTTTGTGTGTGTTGTGTCGAATGTGTGTGGGTTGCCTTGTGTGTGTGGTATTGGGCCATGATCTTGTCGACGGCGGCCCAGTCCTTGAGCGTGACGAAGCCAAAACCCTTCGATCGGCCGTCCTCACCTTGACGCACACACAGAGAGAGACACACGGATGGATGGATGGCTGGAGACACGTCATGGTTGTGTACCACGGATGATGGTGGCTTGCTCGACGGTGGATCCGAACTTGGCGAAGTAGCGCTCGAGTTGCTGGACCGACGCAGACGACGGCAGATGACCCACAAACACCTCTATGTATCGTGCCACACACAGAGACACACAGCCAGACCACGAGACAAAGGTGCGTATATTGCTGTGCGTTGTGGCTGTGTCTGTGAGTTGGGTGGCTGACTCTCAGTGGGGAAGATGGGGCAGACGTGTGGGAGTGGGGCCGGCGGGTGGGCGGCGAGAGTGTGTGTGTGGCTGTCGTGTGTGGGTGCGGCCGTGTGCAGCTCCGACGGGATGGCTGGCTTGACGTCCACCTCGCGACCACACAACACCTAACACACATAGAGAGCAATGGATCGATGTGTGGGTGTGTCAGTGTGTGTGTGTTTGTTTGCCTGCGGTGATCTGAGAGCGACTTGTGCGCCTTCCTTGCTGAGGACCACGAAGCCAAAGCCACGCGGCTTGCCACGCAAGTCACGCTTCACAACTGACCATTTGACACACACATTACACACACAGGCGAGAGGCATTCATTTTGTGTGCACGTGTGTGCTGGCCCGCCCATGCACTCACCAGCTCTGTAGCACTTGGCGAAGTGTGTGAAGTGGTGGTGAATGTCGTCTTCGGTGGTGGTGTGGCTCAGCCCGCCCAGGAAGAGCTTGACGCGATCCACACGCACCTCTCCACGCATCATCGCACCAACACCAGCAGCAGCAAGTCACAAACAAACAAGCTGACTGACTGACAGACAGACAGAAACGCCGGTGCAGGAGCGAAGCAGTCAGTCAGTCAGTCAATGGATGAGACAGTTAACTGGTGAGTCTGTCAGTCGAGAGAAACGATTATTTGGTTGATTGGTTGATTGATTGTCTGTCTGTATATGTATCGGTTGGTGCATGTATTTGTATTTGTATACACATACACATACACATACACATACACAGTCGTGTCTCTGTCCATCTCTTTCGCCGATCATGAAACGCACGACAACCGTTCATCGTCCTAGCTAGCCGCCAACGCTGCATCTATGCGCGTATATCAGGTGTGGATGAACCCCTCGACGGCCTCGATGAGAGTCTCGAAGCACTTCTTGTTGTAACAGTCGACGAGATCGAAGTGATCCGCACTCTCAATGCTATACAGACGCACACTCGACTCGTCTGCATGACCACACACACCACACACAGCACAGCACAGCACACGTACAGAGGCTATCGAACGAACGTGTACACGTGCGCCCGTCCAACATACACAGGTCCCCCATCCTCCCATGCACCCACCATTATGCGCCGCTATCTTGGCCTTCTCGTAATAGCTCTCTCCATGCGCCAGGGGGACGTCCGTGTCGCGACGGCCCAGTATGAGAGCCTGCGGCACACGATTCGGGAGCTGGTGGGCGGGGGATGCCCTCGTGTAGGCCTCACGCGCAACCGACGAGTCAGTGGGGCGCATCTGCACACCGATAGCATGACAACAGACAACCAGAGACTTCGTCAGGTACCTTCATGTATCGCTCCACCGCGTCGCCCTCGTCGCTCAGTTTCTGCTCATAACTGAATCAACAACAGTGATTGTCTTCATCTGTTCAATCCCTCCCTCCCTGCCGTCCGCCCACTCACCCTTCGATGAGGTCAGCCACGGGCGCAATCGCCACCACTCCACGCGGCACCACCGCGCGCCATCCTTCCAGCCCCTCTCGCTCGTCCTCACTCAGACTCAGAGCCCCATCGGTGTCGACAGCACCGGTGGCGTGCATTCGGTGGCACTCCTCCGCTGCCCACATCGCAAGGCAGCCACCCGCTGAGTGGCCCATGATGACCAGACGGGAGAGGTCCAAGGGAAGGGCAGCCGATGCGGGGTCAGCAAGGTCGCTGAGGTACCTGCATGTACACACAACGCACACAAGGCAGGGGTGCAGCAAAGCAGCGACAATGGTTGGTTCCTTGGAAGCGAGGTGAGATCACCTGAGGGCGAGCACCACGTCGACGTTGGTGCCGGGCCTGCATCATGTGATGGACACAAACACACCAGTGCACACGGCTTGGCAAGTACCCCCCGCTGCACTGGTGTCTGATGTGGCTGCCGCCCACCATCCTCCTCCCGGGTGGTCTCGCCGTCTGTACTCAACCTCCACCGCTGCGTAGCCTCTCCTCGCCAGCGCAGGCGCGATGCTCTTGATGCAGTACGAATCCAAATCATACTGATTCTTCCTGCAGCAGTGCACACATGCCGACGGTCAGCAGTCTGGGGGGAGGAGAGGCTTCGTGCCTACCAGTAGCCGCCGTGGATGACCGCGCACACGGGATGAGGAGATCTCGTCGAGTTTGATTCATGGATCTCGCTGCTTGTGGGCAGATGGAGGCGCACGAACTGCTCTGCTGCACTGCCATAGAAAAAAACACGCATTTCAGCAAGGCGATCTCTGCGAGCTGAAAAAGGGAAGATCTGGCATCTGATCTGCTTTCGACGATGAAGGACATTCACTACGGCCTCGTCATTGTATAAGCGCAGGCAGTGGAGGGCCGTGTGAATGCGAAGATGTGCTTTCCATGTTCAATGTGTGTGTGGCAGGTTGTGTGGTTTGGCTGTTTCACCGACATGATGTACCAGGTAGCATCAATGCGACGAACTGCTGACTCCTTCGACGTCGTAGGGGTGGTCGTGTCATCTATCGCCACTTATGTATTCTGTGTGCAGACAGTGATTGTTACGGTCAGCCCCCGGACGCTCAGCCTTCCACCCGTTCTGCACAGCCTCATCTTCATCGCACGACCAATCATTGCCATCGGTTTCGCGCCCATCGGTACGTGCCAGCAGAGGGATCGTGTGTTGTGGTACATTCATCCAGGATTTCCCTGGCTGTTTGGGCTTGGTTCAGGTGGAATAATCATCGACAGGTACGCCGGCCGTGTGAATGCTGCCATCGATGTCGCTGTCTGTTGGTCAGGGTGGGGTGGAAGAAGATGCTGGTCGTGCCGTTCGCCCTGCTGGCGATGGGTGGCCTGTGTTACCTTATCAAGGTGAGTGAGCCATGCCTGCCAGCCTGCCTCGTCCCGAGTACACTGCTGGCCGCTGTGCCGCGTACGTCTGTGCTTTAGGATTCCCTCGCGTCTTACATCGTCGCCAGAGTGCTGCAGGTGACACACTGAATGCCACGTAAACATGGAGTGCATTATCGTCTCTGCTTGCCGTCTGTCTGTGTCAGGGTTTTGCGTCATCCATTTTGTATCCCGCGGGCTTCGGGGCGCTGGCACGCACTCACGTGAGGCATTTCTGTCGTGCCTTGGCCAGCGTGAGGCATGTTGTATCTTGCTTGTGTCTCTCCATTCACCTTAGGACAAGTCCAACAGGGCCACCGCAGTGGGCATTGCGCTCACGGGTGACGTCGGCGCTATTGTCGGCCCGGCAGCTGGAGGTTTCCTCTACGACGCTGCTGGCAGCAAGTGCGTGTGGGGTGTCATGCTCGTCCTTGCCTGTGGTTCCTTGGCCGCCGTGGTCTTCATCGCGGCGACCGGGCGCTTTCCCACCGAAGAGGGCAGCAACGCGCAGCAGCTGGCACACGAGTGAGTGAGACGACGGCCATTTGTGCACGAGACAACGAGGAGGCATCACAAGTTTGTTGCTGGGTGGGTGTGGTGGCAGCTTGCCCGATCTGGTGGTGCCGCTGACAGAGGAGGACAAGCCGAAGCGGCAGGGCTACGCCGTCTTTGCCAATGTCCATTTCATCACGGCAATGCTGTGTGTCACTCTGCCGTGGGCCGCAGCGTCAGCTCTGCAGGTATGCGTCTCCGCACTTACGTGTACGCGCCAGGACATGTCACGTGGTGGCATGTGTGTGCCGTTGTCCACAGGCCCTGTTGCCCCTGTATTGGCGGGACGCCTATGGCCTGTCTGCCAGTGCCACCGGCGCGCTGTTCATGCCGCAATTCATCACTAAGATCACTTGTGGGCCGACCACCGGGTTCCTTATAGACAGGTACGTACGTCCACACACGAGTGGACCACACTCCTGTCTGTCTGCAGAGAGGTTCCATGTGTGCAGGTTTCAGCTGCGTCCGATGATGTTTTGTTTGGTTGCGTCGGCGTGGTGCGCGCTGTGCACGATTGTGATGGGGTTCTCCCTGGCCTCGTCGTCTCTGTCGACATTCCAGGTGACGGTGCTGACCCTCTTCGGTGTGGGGCTGGGGTCCGCCGAGACCAGCGCATTCGCATTCGCATGTACGCCACTGACTCACTCACTGACACGCCCACAGACGCACACAGAGGGGACAAAGGAGGTGCTTGTGGATCTGCGTATCGTGTGTGTGGTTGTGTGTGTCTGTAGCTTCATGGCTGCACGAGGAGGGCATTGAGGACCACGGGAAGGCCTTCGCACTGGAGGAGCAGACCTTCAATGGCGGGCTGATGCTGGGCCCCTTGGTGGCCTCCCCCCTGGTGCAGCTGCTGCACAACGACTACGCCCTCTCATTTGAGCTCATGGGCGTCCTGCTCATCCCCATTGCCTTCATGTGCCTCTACTCAATCCGCACTTACAAGCCGCCAAAGCAACCAGCGCCACACGAGCACCTCCCCCCACAATGGGTGCAGCTGGACCACCATCAGCAACAGCAGCCCCAGGAGCCCTCCAAGCCCATCCAGCGCACTCTGTCGCACCCCATCGACATGGAAGCAAGGGGAGATGACAGCACCGAGAGCCCCGCGCTGCGGCTGACTCGACGCATGACGATGCCCATTCGGCTGACGGCTCCCTTGTCTGTGGAGGTGCATCGGGCGGCGCGGCTGGCTGCCATCGCCAGCTGCTCGCCGGCGGCACGGCTGCAGGTGCAGATGATGGAAGACGAATCGCATCTTGTGGACCAACACGGAGTGAGTCAGTGAGTGAGCAGCGTCACACGGTTACACTGCATGTTGATGGATGGATCTTGGCCGTGGTTTCCGTGTGTGTGTCTGTGCAGGTGACGTACGCGTCAGGTGGCTGACAGAGCCGCCCTGCCCTGCCCCTGTCTTATTGGGTCGATGATGTGTTTTTCTCGTCGATCCATGTGGATGGAAGGGAGAGCATGTAATAGCTGTGTATATGCATGTTTGCGAGTATGGTGGAAAGTGGGGGAAACCGCTCAGTTTGACGTGCATAATTTTGTACCATGCGTATAATATGTACACATGGGCACACACACATTCAGGGGTACATGCTTACATACGTACATCGGCTCGGTGCGATGCAATCCCTTGAACCCAACGGTATGCGGCCACAGCCAGCCAGCCAGCCATTTATTGCAGACTGCTGCTTTCCGTCATCTTCATTGATTTCTCCACCGGAGGTCTCGTTTGTTCACAGACCAATGCGGGCACACGCGATGGGCCGCGCCCCGTGTGTGTCTCCATGTTTCAATCCACGTGTGGCTGCGCCGATCGGTGGCCAACGGCCCACAGGTAGATACACGCGCAGACCTGACATACATGTATCTACGTGTAGACCCATGCTGCTGCTAGGGCCAGTGATGGAAGCGGTCCCTCCCTTGCAGATCCTGTCCCTCGACAAGAGCTCAGAAAGTCGATACATACGCAAGCTGAAAAGGACTCCAGGAAATACACCGCTGCAGGTGCCGATGCTCTTGTTACGGTGCGAGTGACACGGTGATGAAAAGATACCAGGCAGTGTAGTGTGAATGAACTACTCGTTGCTGTGGCGGTGAGCAATAAGCATATCTTGCGTCTGTACGAGCTCCTGCACCCACCCAACGACACAGCAACAAAGGCTCCCTGTGACTGTAGTGGATCTAAGTGCCCTCACCCTCACCCTGATCAGCCGGTCGACGGACGCGTCCGCGATGGTGTCTCTGGAGCCCCGCCTGTGGCGGACGACAGTCGGAGACGGCTCCTCCTGTCCAAAGACGTCGTACACCCGGCTCCCCCTCCTCTCTCGTTTGTATGTGGTTGGGCCGAGCACCCCCTCTGTCTCCCTCGTCGCTCACTCCTCCGCCCCCCTCCTCATCGGCACTGTCGACCAGCGACGCGCGTCGCTGGTCGGCACCAGTGGCGATGTCGTTTGTGGCTGCTCCTACCCCAAGGGGAAACACACTTACGCGTTTCTTTGCCTCCGGGGATCTGTCTGAGCTGGCGCGGGGCGAGCCAGGGTGGATGTTGATGGTGTGAGGCGATGAGGCCTGGTATTTCTGGACCTTCTGAGGGTGCGTCGGCTGGACCTCTACGTTCACCCTAGCAGCAGCAGATTGGAGCTTGGAGGGCAGCATGCCCGGAACACCACTCGCAAAGTCTGCATGCAGCGACGTGTACCGCCTGAATGCAGACACGCACATACGTATGCACCCATTCCATGGCTTCGCTCAAGCGGTCGTCGGAGTACCATGCGTAGTAACTGTACAGAGACCGAACGCATCGCTCCGTCCTGTGCGAAGTAGTTAACAGAGACACCGCATGTCATGTGTGCGCATGTGTGTCTGTGGTGTGTGTGTGTGTCTGTGTATGACACCTGTCCTTGAAGCACGTGTAGTCCTTCCAGTCGCAGTAATTACCGTGTCGCCATCAATGTCCATGTCTGCGCATGGAGACACACGGCAGCCACACCTCTCTCTCTTGGCGTGAGGGAGAAAGGATGATTCACCTTCTAGCTCCGCAATGACTTCGGGTCTGGGCGGCCAACGGTTGCGTGTTGCGGCCAACGATTGTATGATCAAATCGAAGCTGAACAACATTCCTTCTAAACCGCCATTCATCAACCCATCACCCCCCCGGGCACCTGTCGACGAGGATGTTGTTGACCTCGCATTCCATCCCCTAGCACAAGAATCACAGGCAATGATAGATAATCTGTGTCACTCATGTGGCGTTTTGATGCGTGTCTGGACCTCGAGCTGATATTTGGCCATGTCGTACTTCTCAATAATGATGGCGACGAAGAAATTGAGGAGCTGGCAGACGGCACATACAGACATAGATATTCAAATGCTGTGCTGCATTTCACACTGAGCTGATCTGCCCGTCTCGTTGCTTACAATGAACACCACGACCAGCGCAAATATAACGAAATAGACAATCAAGGCTGAGTCATTTGAGTTGGTGATCTCCGCAGGCCAGGAACCGACGAGCATCTGCCAAACCAAGGAGATGGATGCGAAGGAGGTGAAAGTCAATTCTTGCCTCATACATCCAGCAGTGTTTCCCAAACAGACTCAGCCAACCTTGAATTGCGTCATGAGGCTCTCAGCAATGCTTGAGAAGGTAAAGAAGTGCATCCCGAATTGGAAATAACCCTGACAGAAGACGCGCCCATGGACGCAAGGCCTCTGTGCATCGGTGGCCCCGTCTTACGATGAAGGCTAGGATGATGTATAGCCTTTAAAGAAAACCAAAGTGCGCATGTGTATTCCGAAGACAAAGCATGGTTCGTGGCGTCTCACATCAAGAAGGTTAAGAGGAAGTGGAAGAGGTCGTTGGATGCCAGGACACAGGTGCGTACTAGTACTGCAACACGTGGGTGAGCGGACCTGCATCAATGAGACACAGACACACAAGAGCACGTACAGCAGGCAGCCAGATAGGCATGAGACGTGGTATAGATGTGCGTGACGGACGCACATGTAGACACAGATCCTGGCGAAGTACAGATACCTGTATAAAACACACACACATACAATCAAACAGCGTGATGTTTGGAAAGACAGGCGTGGAAAAATGTCCTGTTTACAGGAGAATGGCGACGATCGTCTTGGAGACAAGCAGGATGTTTGTCAGCTGCCAGATATCTTGTAAGGCCTCGAAGAATTGCCGGAACTTTTCTTCGGGAGCGATGGCTTCGGAAGTCCAGGGTATCTGTCCAACACGGTACACAAATTAGAGAGCAGAGACGCATGCCTTGATGTACTTTCCAGCTAACCTTGATGATTTTCGTAAAATAGGTGTTGAAGAGCTCCTCGCCTTGTAATGAGCTGAATGACAGGCCGAAGGTGAACCAACGAAGCACGTATACGTTGTGGAAGTGACTTACAATCGGCTCATGAACATGCTGCCCACAGCGACCATGAAGACGATGCCCAAGAGGAAGTCGACAATACACCAAAATCTAGTGATGCCTATCCGCTTTTTGACGGCACTCCTTTTCCGCAGAAACAATCTGCATTGCTGACGGCTCTCTTTCCAGACAGACTAGCATGGTAAGACTTCTTACCTGTAGAAAGCCGCGGCCAGCCTGATCAGGACAAGGAAGGAGACGACGCAGATGAGGGTATGGAAGAGGAGCTGCTGCGGGATCTGTCAGACACCGAGGACAGACACGGACACAGCCCGATTTGTACAGGACATTCCTGTGCGGTCGATGTAGCAGGGGTGGTCTACCGAATGCACACTGTCAAGGGAGTAAGTTGACACAATGCGCTCTTGCTCAAGCGAGAATCGAATGGTCACTAGTGTGCCAATTCGTAAGGTTGGTGTGTAAAATGACATGATGACGGACACCTGTCTAAAGGACCACACACATCGACCGGTGTGCATGGATCGCACGCCTCCGCGTGCGTACCTGGTCTTGATATCGATCCAGTTTCTCGTCAACCGCGTGTCGCCTGCTCCGCGCTTGATGATAGACGAATCAAATACATGGAGGAAGTCGGCGTACACTAGGTTCCCCTGCATAAATTCCCAGACACATACACACCGCTCAGCATGAATGCATGATCACATACCGCTCTTATCGTACCAAGAAAGTCTGAGGCTTGACCCCATAGAACTCCGATGTCTCGGTCTGCTCTCCAGTGCATGCGTAATTGGTGCTACTCTCTCCGTCACCGATGGACGGAAAGGTACACGAATACACTGTGGTGCAGCGCTTTGTGAACTGCGATGAGAGATAGGATTCTAGCTGGCGGGAAAATGAGAGCCCTGCGTCACACCTCATGAAGCGCATCGAGACCTCGCAGCCCAGCTGGCGTACCTGCGTCACATCGCGATGTCTTCACACGCTCCTGACAACCCAAACGCCAATAAACGCCAAGAACAACCGAAAAACACGTGAATGTCACTGAATGACCAGAAACGCATGACCAAGCTGACTTGCACCTGCAGGATGACGGAGGGCATGATGGACACCGTGTGTTTTGGGTATTGGTCGATCACAGTTTCGACCTGCGATTGTGCAGGAACGTCAGCCCGAATGGTGCACTGGCGTGTTATATATGACCCTTACCGTGGATATGGGTGGAGTGGGTAGGGTGCCGGGCAAGAGAGGGACGCCGTTCTCCACGCCACTAAACACACACACAGATACACACGGCGAAAATTACAAGCCCGTCTGAGTCGGACTGTAAGTAAGGTGCATTGCACCGACACCAACCTGTGGAAATCGAGTTGCACTTCCTGCAGACTCAGGTCCCGATCCTGAAATTCCACATCCATGCAAAAATCCATTCAACTACAAAATGGAGGCTTGGTCTTGATCGATTCCAAGCCCACGTAATATTTGCTGAGACCACGGACGGACAGACATGCAAATACACACACACACACACACACACAGAGAGAGAGAGAGAGAGAGGCATGCAGGCTGACCGACAGACAGACAGGTCCGTGTGTACTTACTAGTCGAAGAGTTCCCCAACGCTCTCCTGAAAAAGAACAACACATAGACAAGGCATCGAGCACAAATGTAGGCAGAGGAAGGTCGTCGTGTGCGTCTTCTTCACTAACGTAGACGCCTTTTCCGCCGGGCACGGGCGACCCCACTTCTATGTGTGTCTCGCTAATGTATAGTTCTGCCCATCTCCTAAGGTCTTCTGGTGTCTGCAGTTCTCGGTGTAGCTGCCGGGGAGCGACGGTATCACTGTGCATAAACACCGCCACCAAAATAATCCATCGCACACATCCCTCCGCCCATTCGGGCCGTTCTTCCTGAATGTCTATGTTGTGTCGCCTTTACGTTGCAAAACTCAGTTTTCGTTGTGTTCCACCACCAAGGTGAGAAGTCAAGAAAGTCTCAAACCATGTATTGTTGAGCTTGCCTGAGGGAGTCCATACATGGCGTGAGGCGTGCTCCATGTAGAGTGTTGTGTGCCTCTGAGCTTGCCTGTGCACTTGTCGAGAGAGAAGCCCACAGGAAGGTCGATGGGGCTACTCGTACGGCCGTCGAGGTAGAATGTTATCGACCTGTCCTCAGGGAGGGAGTCTCGTCTGTGTGTGTGTTCACCCTTCATATGAACAGTCAGACGAAGCTGTCCTCAGTCATCGTCACGCCCACATCTGCAGACCGACGGACAGACAGACGCAAACACCGGTCGTGGCGTCAGTATGTATCTCACGATGCCAGTCCGCTAAAGGTGACTCCTGGGCGTCTGCAGCTGATAGATCAAAGTTGATCGGAAGCACCTCTGCAGGCACCTTCCGTGCAGACCACAGACAGACATACAGATACCCACAGGCACAGGTATGCAGGACTGGCACTTACTTCGATCCGGACATTGAACTCTCGCCCGTCAGGGGATACGCCATACTCGGCGGCGTACTTGGTGAAGTCAATGCCACTCAGAGCATACTCGCCATACTCCAAGCCCCAACGTGTGCCTGAGTGACGGCAGTCATACAAGCGTGTGCCCGGCGGCGTCTCTTCCAAGTGCAGCGTCGACCAGTCAGCTCCACGCCTGGCGCTTCAGTTAGAGGCCCAATGGCGAAGCAGGTCTTATTCTCCTGGTGGGCGTCCACGGTAGGCGGAAAAATTCACACATAGCCACCCAATTTGCATCTGCTGATCTCATTTCAGCTTACGCGGGTGAAGCGGAGCACGTGGTGAGCTGGGAATCCCCGCCTGCAATCATTGACAACAAAGTTATCGAAGGTAGAGCTTTTCTGTAACTTCGTACACCCAGGAAGACATCGCCCGTGAGCCAACGTTTCCCGTCGAGACGAGGTCCATGATTTGGTCGACGGTTGTCTTCACCGATGCCGAGACATAGAGAGATGTACACAGATATACACAGCGAGCATTGCAGAACCAATATCATAATGGCATCCCTGCAGGGGTCATGTGTAATTTCTTCCGCGCGTACATTCATGTTCGACTTTGCTAGTGATTCAGAGAAGGGCCGGTCGGCCCACACCCTGTGGATCTTGGCGGCAACCGACACACCAAATGGTGGCTGTGTAAACTTCCAAATTGCTGAATCAAAGCCAAATACCTTGGTCATGTAATCAGTCGCATTTCGACCAAGGAGTGCAACGGCTGGGATCCGCATTTTATCCAGATATCTGACGGAAGGAATCTGATCTGGATGGAAGGGATAATGAGGATCTCCAGGTACTCAGTTACTCAGTGAGCCATGTGTCGGCGACCGTTGGGTTGCTCTCGATCGCTTCTGCACGTACACAAATGGCTGATTCATGTTTGCGATCCATTCATGCGATGCGTATATGTCTCGGTAGATTATCAGGCAATTATCAGGTATCTTACCAAATGGGATGAGCTCCCCTTCGACGCCCAGCTGCCTCTTTATTCCAGCAAACTGGATTTGAGTGAGCGGTTCACCAACCTGGAAAAACATCCTTGCTTTTGCGTGCAGTCCTGCGGCTATCTGAAAGCCAGTACTGGAGTACTTGTCCGAGAAAAGCTGACATTTCGTCGAAATTCCAGTCACTGTCATTGTCGAGATCGAAGACGGACCACATAGGCGCCATAAACCTCAATGCGCACTGCGCACAGTCGACCCATTTGTATGTACATGGGGGTGGCCAGCGCTCGATGAACATATGTGATCCGTAACTTTTGACTTTTTCCTGCGCGCAAGTGATGGGACACTGGTCGACCGTCCGTTGAGAAGCATACAAAGAGCATTGCGCGTCATACGATCTGTACCTGACCACGCGCCGCAGGCGCTTGCCATGCTACCGAGCGTCCGATCGCCGACTGCCTGAGTGACCCACTTACCATTGGCAGTCTGAATACCTGCAGACAGACGGCATACGGACAGACTCGATTGACCAAGGTAAAGGTCGGTGCATGTGTGTGTGTGGAGGGGAAGACACCATACGAGTGTCAACAGTACATGAAGTCATGGTATGATGGGTCGTCAAAGCATTGGTCCACCAGCTGCAATAAATCTTCAGAGTCGGACTCAGTTGCAGGACTTATCTGCAGGGCCCTCCTGGTCGTGTTGACGTCGGTTGGTTCGTCAGCTGACGATTGGTTTGAGACAAGGTCGTTTCTGAGCGTCTTGAAGGCCTTTTAAGGTGTGGACAAAGTGGCAACAGTCAGTCAATCGTCGTTTCCTCGACTGTTGCCGTTCTTCGACTTGCCTTAAGGAGCTCTTGCTGCTTCTCCTCGAGTGACTCGGTGAGGACCCCCTGGAGCTCGTCAAGCCTCTGTTCCTGGACGTCTTGGGTCTCGGCGGTGGATGATGAGCCCCCCGCATTGATCAGGTCGTCGAGGGGAGCGCCGACTGCACACACACAGGGGAAGGGGACACAAACCATTTGTGCGAAGGTCTGCTTCTCTGCCTCTCTGCCTTCGTGCCCTTACTTACAGAAGATTATGTCCTGTATCTCACTCAGCGTCAGCTCACGAGGAAAGTAACTAACCCAGCCGTAAGCACAGAGGACAAGAGGGTAAATGACATTCATGCCATGCTGACAGGGGGGTCCACCCTGCTGCGTACCGCACATCAGCCAACTGGCCCTCGTGGGTGTCATCGCCTGCCGAGCCCATACACACACCACACCCGATCATCCAAACGTGTGCAGGTGGCGGGCAGGCAGACACCATGAGTGCGGACAGATGTCTTCCAGCTGCTGCCTGCACTCACCCACGTACAGGCTCCCCTCCAAGCAGTCTGTGAGTGTCTGATGGAATACCGGGACCGTCAGTCTCCCCGGGCAGATTGTCTTCTGATGTGTCGGGTTGGGGAGGGTCTCCATCAGCTGGCCGTCTGCACAGCCAACACGGGCAAGCAGCCGCCATCCCTCCCTTTGTCTCGCCCGCGTATGCATTCCGCACCAGAGTAGAAGGATGACGTGGCGTTCCGGACTACCTGCCGTCCAAAAATGCACAGATACACACATGAGTGCATCACGCTGGTTGTATCTGACCACTGAAAACAAATGCCATTCTCCGTCCGAGAGCTCTGTCTCCAAATTCACCCTCAAGAAGTCGTCCATGGCACTGTTTTTCGCCTCGAACATTGCTCTCCTCCTCCGCTGGCTGCCGGTCTCCTCGAGCATCTCTTCTCTCGTCTGCCCCACCCAACGACCCAGAGACACACACATGCACACCCACACACGTACCAACACACATACCCCACACGTCACACATGCATGCCAACCTACCTGCTCAAAGTTTGGGTCTCTTCCCGTCGGACAGCCTCCAAACTCAGACGATCCGCCGGTGAAATATGTCGTCCTGGCCGGCGACCAGTCCTCCTGAGCCCGTCGTGTGGGCCACACACACACACACACATGTATGTATGTATGTATGTATATGAATATATGTATAAGTATTTATGGAACCTCACACAGACACATGGCCCACCTGCAGAAGGCCTCGAGCCACATCGGTCACCTGTGCATGCATTGGAAGTACGTCACGAAAAGCACTCAATGTGTGTTGGATCCTGTGTATGCATTTTCTGGATGCGGCCAACTGACGAATGTCGCGATGAGTCGTCCTTCGTGAGCGCCATAGGTGACGCCATCTATGCCAATGCGCCAGCAGGTGCTACCCAGGCCAGTGATGGTGCGCTCCATCCGCTTCTCAATCACAGTGAAGCGCGGAGACAATGTCTGTATTCAACACGAGGGCGGCAGAGCAGACAATCAGAATGATGGCATATCCGTATGCGTGTGCGTGCGTCTATGTCTAATGTGCCGTGCATTCTGCTCACTTTGACCCACGCGGTCACACTGAATGTTTCGAACAGCTATGTTTGTACAGGCAGAAGCCAGAGCAGCCGCATGAGTGCTTGACTGCCTGTTGGGTGATCGCCCATGGCAGCTGCTTACTTGAAGGGGGTAATTCTGCAGATTGCGTGAAGGCGGGAAGGAAGCAGATGAGGGCAGGGCGTTGAGCTGAGTGGTGGTTGCGTCGTGGCTGAAGAATAGCGATGAAGAGGGGATGTACGTCTGCTCCGTCTTGGACAGGTTAGCGACGAAACTCCAGACGTGATCGACCTGACATGATCGAGCCGTCCAGGTCGGACATTGTAGGACACACTTTACTGCTTTATCGTCCGAACATCTGTCAAATCCTGCGTTCGCACACACAACCCACGTCATTCCCGTGGTCCGACAGACACGTAGGAAAAAGAGCATCGATTCACGAGATGTCCTACTACGGTTGTGCGTCGTTCCCCGCCTCTTACGCACGTCGAGATGGAATGCCTCCCTTACAAAGTCAGACCACAGAAAGGAGATACACACATACACATCGACAGAAATACACACGTACGAACTTGCTGTGTGTTCGTGCATCTGTGCACACCTCCCCTGCGCCACCTTAATGATTCATGCACCCGGTAGGCCTGATCTGTCCCGCTTCCGACATAGACGGCGACCATGAAAAGCAGAAAGATGAAGGATAAGAACTGCTCATGAACAGCAGACAGATGAGAGGAGCCGATCAATGGAGTTCATGCTGACCAGACACGCGCACTCCTGCTGGGCCATGTTTTCCTCCTGCATATCAACCGATGGATCCAGCACATGAGTCAACGGATCCAGTGCACCGCAATCCCACCATGGTGAGTCTGAATGTGAGCAACAACACACACCCATGCATGCGACAAGGTCTCGAATGCCTGCAGTGAGTTCGGCTCGCCTCTGTATGAAGGCCTCCCTCTTGAGCGGAACCTGAGCGACACAAGTAACAGACACTTCATATGCATTGCCTCTCGCTCGGTTGGAGAAAGGAACCCGCAAGTAGCCCTCTGCCGCCTTGTCGCCCAGGGCGATTGCCTGCGCAAAGGATGAACAGTGCACAGGTCGACGGTCCTGCACCGGGGGGTATGTGTGTAGAGAGTGTCGTGGATGTATGTATGTATTGCCAGCGATTGCTTGAGTCGGGAGGCGGCCTGGCTGCCGCTGTCTTCAACACTCCGCTTACTTCGCTGACCCACCGACCTGCAATAAGCGAGCGCGAGATCAAGACGAGCGACAGCGGCGTCGGGTGTGGTGTTGGGGAGCGGCTCACCCAGTGTCGAAATTGCATCTGTCCCCTCCGGTTGGTGAGGGCGGCGGACGAAGCGAACCCTCTGGTTCGTGGGTTGCTCCGTTCGGCTGAATCGAGTCCATCGTATGCGAATCAGCCGTCCGTCTGAGTCAAGGAGCACGGGCGATGGCTGAACAGAAGGAAAGACAATTTTCCCCCCACTAGCCCCCAGTCTCAGCTGGAGCGGAATCACTTCTCTGGGTGAGTAGATCTATCTGTTGGCGTGCTTCACACCGCTTATACTCCATTCAGTCGAAATCACGCTGCACGAGGGTCCCTCCTTGGTTGTGAAATGAGCACGAGGGTCCTCGTCATAGGTGCTGGCCCATCAGGCACTGCCGTCCTCTCGGCATTTGCAGATCTCAGCGCCCCTCTCGCGATGTCTGCCGACCTGGGAGTCGCCAATCTCGTCGCATACGAAAGGCAGGAGGTAGGCGACCTATACATGCGAGGGCATGCTCTCAAGTGGTTGGTTGTGTGTGTGCGGGTTGGCTGCAGGATTGGGGGGGGCAATGACGATTGACAGAAAAGGGCGGCCACTCGGCGCAGTACAAGTGAGTCCACGCAGCTACTCGTCATGCAAACGCCCTGCCCCACAGTCATTGATTTTGTCCCTTAGGTACATGTGGACCAACGTGAGTGATCCGGGGCGGAAGGGACGGAGGGAGAGAGGGATTTATTGCGTCACCAAACCGATGCAATACGTGCGAATCGGCTCTTTATGGTTGGTTTGTTGGCTGGTATCTGGGGTCAGGTGGCGAAGGAGATCCAGGAGCTGCCAACCTACACGTTCCTGGAGCACTACGGCGGCCCCTCGCCGTCATACATGAAGCGCAAAGAGATGGCCGACTACATCGCTGCACGGGCCGAGAAGAAACGAGTTCGACATTTCATTAAGTTCAGGCATCAAGTTCAAGACGTGACCTACGATGCGGCCACTCGTCAGTTTCGTGTCAAGATCCATGACCTCGCCGCCGGATCGACCACCATAGACACGGCCGACTTCCTCTTCGTGTGCACAGGTAGGTCACACATACACGCTTGCTTTATCGACAACACCAAGACAGAGGTTTGGTGTGCTCTGGTTCGTTTGGTGTCGGTGTGCACTGCCTGGTTTGTGTCTGTGTGCAGGTCACTACTGGTTCCCATGCCTCCCCAAGATAGAGGGCCTGCAGAGCTTCCCGGGCAAGGTGCTGCACAGCAAGGATTTCAAGGACGCCAAGGAGATGAAGGGGCAGCATGTTCTGTGCGTTGGGAATCACTACTCGGGCGAAGACATCGCTATCACCTGCGTCAAGTACGGCGCGACAGGTGGGCAGAAGGGGAGGAGGGGGAGGCGACACAGAATATGGCGCAGCGCATCACTACACATACAATTGGTCTTAGGCGCGACGGTGTGCTATCGCACGCAGAGGAGTGAGAATATATGGCCGGCTAACATCGACGAAAGGCCGAATGTACAGCGCGTTGAGGGCCAGACTGTGCACTTCATCGATGGATCGACCCTCCAACCTGACACCATCATCCTCTGCACGGGTACGGAGGAGGGAGGCGCTGCGGCAATAACCGCACACCCGGAAACGACAAATTGCTGTCCCGGTATGTATCTATCTCCTGTTCTCGTAGGCTACTTGCACCATTATCCGTTCTTGCCCGAGCCCCTGAGGCTGGAAGCGGCGAACGATCTCTACCCTCCCAATCTCTACAAGGTGCGTCACAGAGGCTAGGGTACCCAATCGACAAGAGTCAGTCGATTTCCCTCGGTGGTTGACATTCAGGGTATCGTGTGGCAGAAGAACAACCAGCTCTTCTACATCGGCGCTCAGGACCAGGCATTCTCCCTCCCGATGATCGACGTGCAGGTAAACTGCACTCACCTCTTGTCAACCAAAGCAACACCCACACCCACATCCACACCAATTATCTGAGTCTGTCTGTCCTGTGGTGCTTGCTCCCAGGCGCACTACGCTCGTGACATCGTTGTGGGCCGCATCAAAGTGCCCAGTGCGGCCGAGCAGGAAAAGGACATCCAGACGTGGCTGCAGAAGAAGGCGACTGAGATTAAGGACGCCAACTCCTTCATGTCCTTCCAGGTCAACCAGTGCACTGGTACATGTATGCGAGAGGCGGGACAATCAAGTTTGCTGTGGCGGTGTGTCAGTTTGCGTATGTGGCGGACTTGGTCTCTTCCTTGCCAGACTACCCATCGACGCCCGCCAAAGTGTGGGAACAGGGCGAGCAGCTGCGGGTGAGGGCCGGCCGACGGACCCACCCGTGGTCGCAGCATCACTCGAGAGAGATGATCATATTCTTTCGTGTGTGCGGGCTGCATGTCAGGCATGGTACGCGGACAAAATCAGCCACTGCCTCGCGGACATGAGGAACCATACGTACACGTCTGTGCACACGGGCCTTCAGGGCAAGAAGCCGCCCGTCATGTACGCAACACGCAGGGCATGATGGGCGGACGGCAGCCAGTTGCTGCATCGCATCCATACACACACTGCACTGACGTGTGTTTGTCTGCGTCGTGGTCGTGTCAGGTGGCAAGATGACTTTACCGACGAGAGCTATGACATTGTCCAGGGGGGTGTGGAAGCGGACAATTGAGTCGCTCACTTCTTTTGCCCCCTCTGGTGGTGCCTCGTACTTTTTCCAGGAATTGTACCGCAGACACATACGAATGGGCACATCAATGTGTGTGTGTGTGTGTTCTTTTTTCTTCCGTGAGGCAGTGCATCAATGCAGTCAGTAAGGTCGAGATGGTTGTTGGTCTTTCGTCTTCTTAGACTAGTCCGTAAGCGCGTCCACGGACAGTCGGTTGTCGCTTGTGCGCTGTGGTGAGTGAGAGTCGATTGGTTGGGTGCCAGACGGGTCAGATCGATCCGCGTGTGTGCATGTGTGTGAATGAGTGTGTGGTTTGGGTTGGGTGTGGGCCAAGAGTCAGCCCTGGGAAGACGGTAGGTTCGTCCGTCCGTTCGTTCATTGGTTGGGACTAGCTCGTGTCGGCAGGTAGGTACAGGCAGGCAGGCAGACATTTGTGTGAGCGTGTTGGGCGTGGTCCGTGCGTCCTGCACGCTGGGGGTCCACTAGGGGACAAACATACGAGAGCTACTTGAAGGATCCAATCCACGTTTGTTATCCACGTTTGTTATGCATCAACCCATCACATGAATGAAAGGGCGGCCATTGGTCCTCTCAATTCGCTGGTGACCAAAAATCGTGTTGTCTGTCTGTATGCTCCCACCCACCCATCCACCCACCCGCCCGCCTCATTCGCTCCCACACAGAGCGCGTCCGTCGCTGCTTTCTTACTCACTCACTCACTCACTCACTCACTCAGTCACTTGTTCATTCGCCGCCCTCGTCCTGCTCTTGATCGTCTTCCTCTTCTTCCTCCTCCTCCTCCTCGTCATCCTCCTCATCGGATGCCGGTGGGCTCTGGTAGACGGCCAGGTGCTTCTTCTCAACCGTCTGCAGCTCGCCGCTCCCACGCATCTTCAACGCCACCGCTGTGTGAGTGGGCGCGATCGTCAGAACCGTCCCCACCTCACCAAACTTCTCACGACCTCCCACCACTATCACCTGAAGCACACAGACAGACGCACACACAACACAGAGGGTGTGGTGATGGCTGCATAGAGGATGGGTGCATTCAAAGCGTACTTGTTGTTGGTTTTCCTGTGGGTCGAGTGGTTTGAGCCCCTTGAGTTCGATGGCGATGAGGTCGTCGTCCTCGTCGCCCTCGCCAGGAATGTGCACGTGGCATATGCCCTCGTCTGTCTTGCGCAACTTGATGATTCCCTGCACACCCACACACGCAGAGACGCAAAACAAGGGACTCGTGCGTGTTGGTTGCTGGCGGCTCATTCCTTCCTTGATTGATTTCGTGGCGTCTTACGCATTGTCCGTTGTAGTCTCCTTCGGCGGAGATGACCACCTGCACGCCACGCATCGCCCACCTGCCCTCGTCACTCTCGGCCGACAGACCGCCACCTCCACCACCAGGGCCAGCTGCTGCAGCAGCCGGGCCGCCCCGGCCCTCGTTCATCGCACCCGCCAGGCCTTGGTCGTGCGGGGGCGACACCATACCTGACGAACACACCACACCACATAAAGGGATGGACTCATTCAGGTGCCACGCGCCCAGTGAGTGGATTGAACAGACCCTCCCAACCAGCCCACCCAGCTACCCATCTCACCTCTGGGCACGTGCACGTCTGTCTGCGGAAATGCGGCGGCGTTGTGCCTGAGTTGTGGGCTGGTAGGCATAGGGCTCTGCATGCCCATGGCCCTGTTGTCGGCGGGCGTCCCACCCCCACCGGCAGACGGCTGTGGGAAGGCCGGTGACATCGGCATGCTGCCCTCCGGTTCGTAGGGGTCGCGCTGCTCGCCTGCCCCCCTGCCCATCGCACTGTATGGCGGGGACACGGGCTGGTTGGCCGCCCTGGGGGGGTCGCGGATGGATGGGGGCGAGAAGGGGTACGAGGGCGACTGGACGTTGCGCGACGAGGGAAGCCTGGCTGACGGGGGGTGGGAGAGGGGAGGCTGGCTGGACAGGGGGGCGCGAGAGGGGGCGCGGAACGCCTCGGCCCCGTAGCCAGCTGAGGGAGACCAGACAAGAGACGGGCAAGAAAATGGGTATGGATGGTACCGTGTCAGGTGGGGGTGGCGATTGGATTACTTTTTTCGTCTGGGTTGTTGAGGAGGGTGACGTCACGGCCAGGGAGAGTCACCGAACGACTCTTGCTGTGAAGCGTGATGCTGCGTGAAGGGAACAACCACCACCACACCGAAGAGATACAGACATGAGACGTTCTCTCCCCTGCGTCCCCCGTGTCCCGTCCTTGCCAACTAACGTGATGTTGTTTCTCTCCACGTCTCGAATGGTGCCCGTGTACCCCTTGTAGTGGCCCTTGAGGATCCTCGCGTCCTGACCGATAAAGTCGTGCTGCCGCCCCCTCCCACGCCCACCGCCGCCCCTGAACCCACCACTGCGGAAGCCGCCCCTGCCGTCCCTCCCTCGCCCCATGACGTCATCGAGCGTCGTCACACGCGACCCACCCCGACCGCCGCGCCCTGACCGTGCAGTAGCCGATGGGCCGCCGCCGTATTGTGAGTCGAGTACGGGCGACGTCGGTCCGATGACGCCGCCAGCTGATGCTGGCTCGTATGCGAAGCTGCCCGGGCCTGCTTCGGTGGCGGATGAGGGCCCGAGGTTGGGGGGCCCATTGACGGCTGATGGCCTCCCGCCGGCAGTGGGTGCGGCAAAGCGGTCGCCGCCGATCTTCTTGAGATTGCGGGACGACACCACGACGTATCCACCGTTGTCAACGCGACCCTTGACCTGATCACATTGATTGATGTGCATGCAGCGTATGTATGCAAGGGCCGTAACGCCTTCTCTCTCCTTGTGAGTCTCCCTCACCTTGATGAAGACCTGGCTCCTCCAGATGTGTTCGACGATGCCTGTGATGCCCGTGTGCTCGCCATCCAACACGGTGACGTAGTCGTTGGCTCCGAACTGCACACGGTTTTTGTCAGACGAGCGAGAGAAACTCGTCTTGCGCCGCTGCGCTGCACACACATAGAAAGGGACATCAAGACACACGTGGGTGGATGTGTCGGAAGCGGAAGCGCGTGTGCACCATGTGTGTCTTACAGATCTCTGAGAGCTGCACGGGCTGGATCTTGCCGTTGCTCAGGAGGACATGAAGCGTCCTGACGACCACACGACAAAAGAGCCAACCGCAGGCATCCGTCCAGCAACCGCATTTCCCGCGACATTTGTTGCCATCCTGTCTGTCTGTCTGTCTGTGTATTTGGCTGATAGACTGACTTGTTTCGTTCGATGCGTGTGATGACGCCCGTCTCTTGGTTGGTGAGCAGCACCAGGTGGCCCACGGCATATGCGCCCAGACGGTCCAGCCCGCCCACACCCTCGTCAGACACCAAACGCAGATTGGCGAAGTCGCTCTTCCACTGGTAGGCAGGCCAAGAGGGACAGAAAAGTCAGTGGGTGCGGATGTGATACAAGTAAGCACTTGTCTCTCTCTGTGCCTGAGTATGCGTACGGCTTTTTTGTTAGTTTGGCTGAAGACGGATGCGATTTTGTCGTCCTCGACCTCCACAATCAGACCGCTCTCACCTGCACAAGGACCGACCCACAGGCACACACAGATACAGTGTGGAGGGGAGGGATAAGTCGTGTGGCATATGTACCTTCGTTGACGCC
Source organism: Vitrella brassicaformis (assembly GCA_001179505.1). NCBI lineage: Eukaryota > Vitrellaceae > Vitrella > Vitrella brassicaformis. The sequence continues at coordinate 7,532 of CDMY01000293.1, read as the reverse complement.
CTGAATGGCGTGGACGTGATCGCCGATGACGAATATGCGGCGGACCTCACCACGCTGCACACACAAACAGAGAAGAAAGAAGCATGTGTCCGTGCTGGGTGAGAGCGCACGCGCTGTGTGGTGGTCTGTGCGTGGCTGCCTGACATCGAGTGTGTATTTGAGTTTGTTGTCTTGGTTGGCGACTTCGCTCTCCACAACCACCTGCGCACCCTCGTGAACCACATCTGCACACAACACACGACACAAGCCACACCAGCCACACCAGCCACACAAGCAAAGGCATCATCCACAGTATGTACGTATGGGTGTGTGGACGGATGAATGGATGCACACCTATGTCTGTCTCTCAGTGTGAGTGTGTGTGCATACCGACAACGTGTCCCCTGATGCCCTTGAGTTGCCCCTTGTACGCCACCACCCGGTCGCCGATCACGATGTCCGACGCCTTGTCCAACGGCTTGGCCGACACTGGATGCCATGCATGAACACACACGTGTCACATGAGTGAGTGCATCCCCTCACCCACTCGCCCACTTCCTCACCGTGTTTGTCTCTGAGTCGCTGCAGGTCGTGCAGTTCCTCGCCAGCGTCTTTGGGGTGGAAGTTGCGCTGCTCGTCGAGTGACGGACGCACGTCGGCGCCCGACACGAGCTGGCCGGCCCGCACCTTCTCGAGTAGCAGTCCGCCGTAGAACTTCTTGTTGAACACCTTGTGCACCCGCAGGTTGAGACCCGCCTCGTTGTGCGTCTCGACAATCAGATTGTACTTGCTCTGCACCTGCATGTATGCATGGGCCAACATACACGACCCGCACCACTCGGGCGCCTGGTGCACGCGTCGGTGTCAGATGTGAGACCGACGGGCTGACCTCTTCGGACTCGAAGAATTTGGGGGGCGGTCGCTTCTGTCCTGTTTTGATTCCGGCTGGTATGCGGTATGGCCTGCCGCCGTTGTCCTCCTCCTTCTGTGAGAGCTCTGAGACCTCGTGCCAGTCGATGCGGGGCTTGACCAACACCCACACCTGGCCACTCAGGTCGTCGTACTGATACACCTGCACACACACATACAGCCACACAGTCACGGAGAGAGAGAGAAAATAGAGAAGGTCAGTGCGTGCATGCTATCGTTGCGTGGGTGTTGGTGAGTGTGGTATGTGTGGGCAGATAGATACCTGTGCGAGGTCTCCGCCGTAGAGGCCCCGTTTGAACCGCACCCAGTCGCTCTTCTGGAAATCATCCATCAGCTTGCCGCGCTGCACGTGGACATTCACAACCACACAAAAGGGCAGCCATGTGTGAATGCATTGCTGTGCGTCCGTCCGTGGAGGTGGGTCGGCATGGATGCGTGGGCACCATTTTGAAGACTTGCTGCATCTCGTTGGTGGGCACTCGCATGATCTTGGTGATGTTGAGGGAACGGAACCCATACAGCGCCTGCATGACATGACATGTGCATACAGAACGTACTGTCCGCCCCTTGATGGCGTGTCATGTCGTGTTCTGTGGTGTCAGTCTGTCGTCTGCTCACCTCTCGTATTCTGCCGTCGTTTTCGGCCTCGACGTATATGTAGCCCTTGAGGTTATCCGCCGCGTACGCAGCAGTGATGCCGAAATGAGCAGCGTCCTTTGTCTACACACACACACACAGATGGAAGGAAAGAGGCACTCGTTCCAATCCATCACCCGGGCATGGACCCGTTGCATTTATCGTGTCATACTTATGACCTCGTTGAGTTTGGCGAAGAATTTGCGCATGATTGCGATGCAGACCTCTCGCTCCTTGTTGGTCTGGCGGATGGGACGAGACGCGCAGACACATGGTGTGCGTGGTTGTGCCTTGCGTGTTGTGTTATGTTGTGATGGGTGGTGTACCTCCCTGCATTTGACGAGCCATAGTTTGTCTCTGTTGAAGTCGGGCATGAGGGAGCGCGCATCCGCCACCCCAGCACCAGGGCCATCTGAACACCACACATGACATACATACATACATACATACATAGACACCACACAGACATCGGTCAGATAGCGAGCGTGTGTGTGTGGCGTTGTCGTTGGCAGCGTACATCGTTCTTCGTAGTCCTCCATCATGTCCTCTTCGTCGCCGACCTCGCCGATGTGCTGCACAGCACAACAACTCGACACGTGCTCACCAAGGCGTATGAGGGCCGTGCGTGGCGCACTCACCTTGAATCGCTCCTCCATGCCCTCGATGGCACGACTCTGGCAGACAGATAGGAGTCACACGGACAGACAAGCACCGAAAAGAAAGGTACCGAAACGCTTTGTATGGTGTATATGTGTGCGTACCAGATGGTCCTGTCTTCGGCCCCTCTCGGCATCGTCACGGTCACGCCGACTGCACTCACAGACAGAGAGACAAGGAAGCAACACGACCCGCGTACAGTAGACGAGATGCACTCCCCATCAATACGTATCGTATCACAATGTGTGAGTGCTCCCGCCCGTCCCCACTCACCGTCTGTCGGCCAGTTCTCTGTTGGATGCGGCCCTGTTGAGTTCGGCCTCGTCGGCCACCTCGTTAAAGAGGTCGTCGTCCTCCTCGTCCTCATCCTCATCCTCGTCCTCAGCGGCCTCAATGTCCAAAAACTGCTGGGCGCCGCCGCGCTTCCTCTTCTTGGCGTTCTTGCGGGCCGGGCCACTACACCACACCACACCCAGCAAAGCACAGACAGACAGACAGACAGGGTGGGTGGGTGTGATGGTTGGTGTGGTGGGTCGGTGTCTGTCTGTCTGTCACGTACGTTCCTCTGCCCCTCTTCTTCTTGGACTTCTTCCTTCTCTGCTCCTGGGGGCTCTCATCCTCCTCCTCCTCATCGTCTGCACACACGGACCAACACAGGAACGCCACACAAGTGCTACATCCGGCAATTGGGGTGGTGTGTGAGTGCCGAGTGGGCTGAGTGACCTTCGTCCTCGTCTTCCTCGTCATAGTCGTGTTCCGCATCCTCGTCCTCGTCGCGCTCTAAACCCTCATACCCACCACCACTGCCACCACCCGCATGGGCAGCAGCCGCACCCTGACAGACGTACGTACACCCATGTCCAGCCAACATGAGACGCCGTGCGGACCACATTGTGGTTGGTGACGTGTAATGGTGTCTTGCTGACCGGTTGTTGGTGTTGTGGGTGTGGTTCGTGTGCCCCTCCTGGTTCTCCTGACGCCGGGCTGCCGCCCTCCATGCCCTCCTCGTGCTCGTCGTCATTGTCGTCAAAGATGCCCTCGTCGTTGTCATGCGGTTCCTCCTCAGGCTGCAACAAACACACACACGCACACACATTCACGTGCGTGTCAAGGCGGGAGGCGCATCTATGCTTCGTCTAAGGCGTCTGACTAAGTGGAAGTGCGAGTCTCTCTGCATCTGTCTGCTCCCGTCTGCCCTGCTGTTCGTGTGCTGCCTGCCATCTCACCGATTCCATGATCCGCCGGCTACACACACTCCTGAAGGCGCCACCAGATCGATCACGTGCGATGAGCAGCTAACCACGGATGGAGATCACTATCGAGTGAGGGATGACGCCGCTGCCAGCTACGCAACGGTGGCGGCGCCTCCTTCTTTCCTTCGCGAGCTAGTAGCTCGCAGTTTTCTCTTGAAACGCAGTTTTCTCCTGAAACGCTCTCTCCTAATTCGGGAAATGAGGCGCATGAGATCAGCGGCCAGCGGCCTGCTTGTGCGGGCGCCTGTTGCCGCCGTGAGATCAGCCGCCGTACCCATCTCGAGATGGATCTCCACAGAGGCCATGAGGGTACGCAGGCGGGAAGGAGATGCACAGTGAAATGATCATGGCAGTATAGATAGCAAGAGGCAGGCAGGCAGACTCCCCCGGTGGTCTGCGGGCCTTTCACGGCATCGACTGACGTGGGACTGTTCTGTGTTTTGTCCGCCTGTGCGTTGCTGCGTGTGCAGGTGAATGCGTCGTTGGCTTCAGTGGATCCCGAGATGGCCCACATCATCGAGATGGAGAAAGACAGGCAAAAGAAGAGCATCGTACTCATCGCATCAGAGGTCAGCCCCTCTCCCTCCAAATGCAGTCAGTCTGAGTGAGGATGCACTCACTCGCTCACTCACATGCCTGTTTTGTGGTCCGTTTTGTTTGTGTGCTACAGAATTTTGCCCCCCGCTATGTGTTGGACACGATTGGTTCGGTTATGACCAACAAGTACTCAGAGGGATACCCTGGCGCCAGGTGAGCTGAACAGTGAAATTCGAGCAGACGGACACCGCATTGATATGATATGTGTGCACGCCTACGTGCAGGTATTACGGCGGCAACGAGTTCATCGACATGTCTGAGCGTCTGTGTCAGAAGAGGGCGCTGGAGGCCTACAGGCTCAACCCCGATGAGTGGGGCGTCAACGTGCAGGTGCTCTCGGGATCGCCAGCCAACTTCTGCCTCTACACGGCGCTGCTCGAACCACACGACCGCATCATGGCACTCGACCTGCCACACGGCGGACAGTAAGGAAACAAAGACCAAAGACACAGACACTTAGAGGGGAAAGGCGTGTGCGAGTGATCCTTATTCATGTTGTCTGTGTGTGTCAGTTTGTCGCATGGTTACCAGACGGACACCAAGAAGGTGTCGGCCGTGTCCAAGTACTTCACCAGCATGCCTTACAAACTCGATGTGGTCGGTCACGGCAACGCGCATATAGACTGCCTCGAATGCACTGATGCATCTGTGTGTGTGTGTGTGCTGGTATGTGTGCAGAGCAGTGGTTTGATAGACTACGACGAGATGGAGAAGTTCGCCGTTCGGTTCCGCCCCAAGATCCTCATCGCCGGCACGTCAGCCTACTCGAGAAACCTAGACTACAAACGATTCAGACAAGTCAGTCAACCGCTCTACCACACACATGGGCAGGTGCAATGTTTGCTTCCACATGTGCGCATGTATGAATTGTGCAGGTGGCCGACGACTGCAACGCGTGGCTGATGGCCGACATGGCACACATATCGGTAGGTAATCAAAGCGCACGGCCACTCATTCCACGTGCACATGGGCGTATGTACCTATGTGTGATGGTGTGTGTGTATGTGTGTGTAGGGTTTGGTGGCGGCGGGAGTGGTGCCTTCGCCGTTTGACTACTGCGATGTGGTGACGACGACCACACACAAGAGCCTGCGGGGGCCCAGGGGGGCCATGATCTTCTATAGGAAGGGGCAAAAGGGCGTCAACAAGAAGGGACAACGTACGTACGCTCAGACGCACTCACACACGACAGCCACACCCCAGACGGACGGGGGGGCGCATTGTGTCTTTTTCCTTCCGTTTCGTGTGTCCGCGGACATGTCAGCGATAATGTATGACATAGAGGACAAGATCAACGCTGCGGTGTTTCCGGGCATGCAGGGCGGCCCACACAACCACATCATCGCTGCACTCGCCGTCGCACTGAAACAGGTCACCCGGCCAGCGACCTCACAAGCATCGGAATTGAACATACCTGAATTTATTTTGCCTCTATTTGTGTGGGTCAGGCGACGACGCCCGAGTTCCGTGAGTACCAAGAGCAGGTCAAGAAAAACGCGGTGGCTGTGGGCCAGGAGCTCATGGCAAGGTAGCCAGGGGCACCGAAAGACAGCACAGTACAGACAAGCAGACATTCATCAACGCGCCCCGCATGTGTGTGTGGTCAGGGGTTTCGACTTGGTGTCCGGTGGCACGGACAACCATTTGATATTGGTTGACTTGCGGTCCAAGGGCTTGAGCGGCGCCAAGGCCGAGAAGGTCTGCGAGCTTGTCAACATCACCATCAACAAAAACACCATACCAACTGACAAAAGCGCTATGAACCCAAATGGAATCAGAATCGGTAGGTAACCAATGATGAAGGAACAGACCGACACAAATCGAAATCTCTACCTGTATCTGCCCCTCTCTGTGTGTGACTGATATGTGCTGCAGGTGCGCCTGCGATGACGTCGAGGGGTCTGGTGGAAGCCGACTTCAAAAAGGTGAGGCGCCAGTGTAGGAAGGAAACGACATGTGCGCGGTTCATTCATGTATGATTGTCGATCTGTCTGTGTGCGTGTGGAACCACCATTAGATTGGCAAGTACATCAGCGATGCGGTCGACATCGCACTCGATGTGCAGAAGGGCACAGGTAGGAAGCGCCACAACACCACCAGCCGACAAAAGGCACTCACAGAGGCACCCACCCACCCACCCACCCCCTTGTGTGAGTTTTGCTTGAACAGGTCCCAAGTTGGTCGATTTCGTCGAGTACATCCGCACTAAGCAGCCGCCTTCCGTGGCACAGCTGAGGAAGGAAGTCGAGGAATTCGCCGGCACTTTTCCAACAGTCGGATTCTAGACAGACAGACAGACAGACAGACCGACCGACAGACCCACCCATACATGTGTGCATCAATCATGTCACACGTCTCACCTGCGCACCGCACCTGGCCTCGTGTACATGAACGAATGAATGAATGGCTGTTGTCGTGAGTTTTTCATTCGTGCATTCCTGGATGGATGGATAGATGACGGACGAGTGGACCACGTGTGTGCATGGCAGACGACCAGGCATTTTTCGGTCCGTGGCGATGAGTGTGTTGTCACGTCCCGCTCGCTTGTATGGGATGACGGACACCGAGTTCTTCCCTACATGGATGGATGGATGAGTGTCTGGATGCCTTTTCCCCCATGTGTGTGCAGAGTACTGCTGCTTGCATGTGCCGTGTAGAGGCCTCATCATTGCTGCAGTGCTGTGTGGTGTGGTGTGTGTCATGTGTGTTCGGGCAGTGCCAAGCACTCGGACATGACGAATGACCGACACAGACGCTCTGCTGGTGATGCTGTCCATGTATGCGTGCTGTGATGTCAGAACGGACTTGACTGTGTGTAAGACGTCATTGATGATACATATGTGATGCGCTGTCTCCGGGACCAAACACAAAAACACAGAGTTGGCCAAGATGGCCGGCTCGCAGTCCTGGCCGGCCGCAACGGCTCCGTACATGCGTGAGGAAGTTTGGAAGTTCCCTTTATCTCCGACTTCCCTTTCATCTCCTCCACACTCACCATGACAATCCGACGTAGTACATGTAGTACGTGTGCGTTGATTGTCGGCGTCGGCAGTCTGCTTCTGTTTGGGGTGAGCGGTGAGGTCGCGTTTGACTTCGAACAAAATGGGGCGGACTGGTTCACGCTCGAAGACATCCCGGACAACGCCTGCGGCGCCACACTCAGATCGGTACGCACGCAGGGCCAAAACAGACGTTGCGTACAATAAGTACGTACATCTGTGTGTGTGCGCGTAGAGTCCAACTACCCTCTCCCTTCCCCTCCAACCAACGCTCAGAGAAGTAAGGCCTACCTACCAACCTTTCCCTCTCTCCCGGTGTTGAAGTGCTATCGCGTTCTCCTCTGATCCTCTCCGCGCTAAGCTCATTGTTGAGGAGGACTTTCGAGACCCTCAGCTGAAAGGACCGACCGAAACCCCATCCCACTCTACCAGGTGTGCGCCATTGTCGCTCTCTACATCAGGTGTGCGCCATTGTCGCTCT
>CDMY01000292.1:93940-127640 GCA_001179505.1 Vitrella brassicaformis | reverse complement strand
CCCCCTCCCCCTCTCCCACCCGCCCCTCCGATGGACAGGCGGCGCGTCGCTGCTTCTGCCGCTGGGTGAGCGGGCGCCATAAAGGGATGCCGTTCAGGCCACACACAACGGATGATGCATGCGCGCTGTGTTGCGTTGCGTTGCAGGTCTGTCGATGCTGGCGATGGGAGTGAGCAGCTGGTGAACGAGCTATGTCGACAGATGGAGGACCGAGACCGACAGGCCAAGCAGCGGGAGGAGGCGCTGATGCGGCAGCTGCAAGAAGCACAGCGGAAGTGAGCCTATCGACGAAACGGGCCAGTCGCGACACCCATCCATCAATCTGTCTGCCGTGTGGTTGTCCATCAGGCTTGCCCAGATGAGTGTCCAGCAGCAGCAGCCCAGCTCGTCGTCATCCAGTAGCGCCCCCGCAGCAGGCAGGCGGCAGCAGCAGCAACAGCCATCAGCGCAGCAACTACATGAGGGAGATCTTGAGGATTGCGACATCTGCTTCGGCGAGCATGGCGTCGCTTCGGTCATGTACATGCCCTGCAAGCACCTCCGGCTGTGCCCCCACTGCTATGAGGACCGCAAGATCAAGTGGCAGCGAGACCTCGAGGAGGCCAAGACGGAGAATGCTCGCCGTCGTGAGGAGAATGAGGGCATCGAGAGACTGAATGAGGGCCGCAAGAAGGAGGACAGGATCCCGCTGCTGGACATGGTTGACGAGCCAGACTACCTGTGCGAGCACTGCAAAGAAAAGGTGGCTTTTGCCGGGTCGAGGGAGGAGGTTATGCGCTGGGCTGCCCAGCCGTTCCTCTAATCCAGCACTGCAGCGCGAGCACTGCATGTGCAGATTGATGAATCGCTGGGGAGGGCGCCGCTAAGGGCGGTGCAAGTGTGGGGTGTGAGATTGTGCGAGATTGTGTAACTTCTTTTGCCTGGATGAGGCAGTTTGAGACACGAATCATGATGCGTATCTAGGTCTTTGTGTAGACATGCCTGTGAAGACATGTGCATGCGCCCAACCAGACCATAAGGGCTTCTCTGAATAAACGTCTCGCACAGGGACTTTCCCCCTTCATGTATGTAAGAGCGCGTCCGGTCGCTCAGACAGACAGACCGAGTGGCAGACAGACACACCGACAGACAGACAGAGTGTTGGGTGGATGGACGGTTCATCCATTGGCATTAGTTGCTTGTACGGCCAGACCATCCAGCCAAATGTAAACACCCTGGAAGGAACAAAACCGTTGGGCCGGCGGCAAGATGTAGTCGTGGCTCTCTGTTGACCATTTGGACATCAGGTCAGCCTCAAATCCTCGCACAGGTCTCTTGTTCCTTCATTTCCCCTCATTTTGTTTTTCTGTTGCAGACGCGTGCCGGTCAGATGTCCGAGGAGCCCCGCCGTCACACCGTATGGGACCAGGAGTGGGAGCCTGCACTGGAAGACCCTCATTCTCGCCGCCTGAGGGAGCTGCTCGAGCCCCAGGGCTGCTCCAAGGTCGGTGTCCGCAGCGAGGGTGGCGACGATGCTGCCACCATGGAGCTGGCGGCCCGAGCCGTCTGCCGCACCATCACATCGGCTGAGGACGTCACTCGTCTGTGTCAAGAGGGGGCCGACGCGGACCTGGGTCTTCAGCTGCACCTGTCGTCGTGCCGTCTGACGCCCATGGGGTTGCTGTCCTTGGTCATCGACGACGTGGTCAACGGGCGTATCGATGACGATGACGATGACGATGTCGTGGGTGAGGAGATCACGGACGTTACCCTCCCTCCGTGGCCATCCCATGAGCTGCAGCAGGCGGTGCTCGAAGCACTCATAGCGGCCGGGGCCAATCCCAACGGTCGGCCGGATGAAAAAGGCCGGCCTCTGCATCGGACCCGCTTGTGTGCCAACGTCACGGCCGTCGACGTGCTGCTCAGGGCTGGTGCGGTGACCCACGGGCTGCACCTGGCTTTTTGGCCATGTCTTCCGTCCCCTCCGTCCCCCCAGTACGAGACCGACCTGCTGAATGTGTACCGTCGTATGCTCGAGCACGACCCGGCGCTTGTAAGCGAGACGGGGGGCGAGAGGCAGGGCACCCCCATCCACAATGCCGGAGCGGCGGAGAGCGTCATGTCGCGTGACTTCATATGCGCCTACCTCGACCTGCTGGCCCAACACGGCGCCTCCCTCACAGCCAGGGATGCATACGGCAACACGCCCCTCGGCACCGCCGTCCTTGCGGGTGCGCCTTGTGTGGTGGAGTGGCTGTGCGAGCGGCTCGGGAAGGAGGAGATCAACAACACAAAAGCAGAGGGCAACATGATCTCGGTGCTTGAGCTTGCGGGCTGTTGTTTGACCGGTCGTCGCCAGAAAGCCAAGGCGGAACCAGAGAAGCTCGACAAGGCCAAGCAGGTGGTCCGCACACTGCTGCGGCACGGTGCGGACATCCAGCTGGTGCGGACCACACCGGCCCTTCGCTACATCCGCAAACTCGTGCAGGACATCCACAAGGACATGCAAAAGCCGAGCGCCCCACCGCAGCAGCAGCAGAAGGACAGTGGTGCCGCCATGGCCGCCAAGATGGCCGAGGAGCTGATAGCTGAGGAGGCGAGGGAGAAGGCCAAGAAGGCCAAGAGAGGCGGCAAGATCGGTGGACACCAGCAGCAGCAACAGCGCGAGCAGCAGCAGCGGCCAGTGTCCATCGAGCTTGAAGCGATTGAGGACGACGAGGCACCCGACAGCAGGTGGGATCACCCATACACTCGCGAGTGGCCATCAGATGTGCAGAGATGATTTGTGTTCTGTGTGTGTCATTCCTTAGTGTGGCCACTGGTGCGGTCGAGACCGACGCAGACGAGCAGCCGCCCTCTACTCCATCTGCCGACCCCCAACCGTAACCACACACAGCCACAGTGAAGACGGCCTCATTGCCTCACTGACACCGTCTCTCCCTCTCCCTCCCTCTCTCTCTGTGTGCAGTGCTGCCCCTTCACCGTCGTGTGATGTTTCGTCTGCCGTCCCTGCCCCCGCCACCTCGTCTGTCGATCGTGAGGAAAGCGACGCAGAGTTCGTGACCGTCGTCCGAAAGAAAAACAAGAAGGCACGTTCACACCTCCAGCCAGACCAACAAGAGCCGGCATCCACACGCCAGCATGCACCTGTGACCCATACACAGCCGCTCAAGTAAGCCGAATTTCATATGCGCATTGCTGCCCACTCTAAGTGCACAGTGTGTGTGTGGTCTTCTCTCTATCCGTTGTGTTGGTGCAGTATCAGTGGTCTGCCTTTCACGTCTGCTGCACGGCGGCCCCCTGCCGGCCGTGGACTGGATACTAACATGCCCACCCAAACACGCGCACACCGGTACGCACAGACAGACAGACAGACAGAGACACATTCACTCATCGTGTGTGTGTATCGTGTTTGTGTGTCAGCGGCCCCCCGCCCCTCGTCCCAATGGCTGCTATGCCGCCGTCCATCGGCTCCTCTCCATTGCCTCCCCGACCGCAGCAGCCCCCTCCCCCCGGGCTTGTCCGCCCACTCGCCAACACGGCATTGGCACAGCGGACGTCCGTATCGGCCGGCAGCAGCTCACAGGCAGCGGATGGACAGAGAGGACGCTGTGGCGGGGGAGAGAGCGGAGTTGGGACGGACAGTGCTGCTGCTGCCGAGCATCTGGTGGGTCAGCTCCGCCGACAACTGAGCCAAAAGGATCAGGAGAACGACGCGCTGATACGGCAGCTGCAAGAAGCACAGTGGAAGTGAGCCAATCGACATGAGACCGACATCCATCCATCCACATGTCTCTTCGTGTATGAATGCCATCTTATTCTCCTCAGGCTTGTCCAGTCGAGTCACCACCTGCAGCAGCAGCACCAGCAGGCCAGCAGTGATACCACACCGGCTGCAGCTGACGACGGTTTGAAGTGCGACGTCTGCATGGCCGACTACAAGTCCACTCTACTCGTCCCATGTGTAAGCACAACAGTGTCACGCCGTGCTGCCGTCATTATTACATGTCTGTTTGGTATCCGTGTGTGCATGCAGCGCCACATCTGTCTGTGTGGTGGGTGTGCTGGCGTGTTGATGAGCGGCCCCCCGGCCGACCGCCTGTGCCCGAGATGCCGACAGCCCATCACAGACACTCAGCAGGTGTACTTGTGAGTGAATTCGGGGGGCGGGGGGGAGGGACAGGGGGGACGGGGGAGGGGAGAATGCTCTCTTTGTGGCTGTAGGGGATCTCATGTCTCAGTTGTGCCTTCTGTATTTGTCATGTCGCAGCGTAGACGTGCATAACGCCGTATTTATGCCCTCTGTATGTATTTGTGGGTATCGGACAACTCAAGTCTTTCTGTGTGTACCAGACAGAGTACTAGGGTGATTTAGTCGGGCGGCGAATTAGCCCAGCCTGATTCTGTGCGACATGGTACAGTTAGGTAGATAGCTATAGAGAGCAGGTCAAGGCCTTGGATCTTGGCACTTGAAACGCGTCGACATAAATGTCATGCCGCTGAATGAGTCATGACGCCCTCAGCTCGTTATCATCGATGGGGCAAAGGGTGATGAGTTCGATCTAACGGCTTCGGCCGTTTTTTCTCGACCCATGCGCGCTTCAGTTCTCCCTTTTGCTCCCACTTCACCATTGCCAAAATGGCAGGTAAGTGAACGAACATCACCTTTGACCTCTCATACACCCCTGTATGGCTTCGTTTTCCTTTCCCCCGTCGCCCCCCCTCGCACAACACCATATGGATGACACAGCGGTGTCGCCCCCTCACGCCAAGACTCCACCCAACACGATGGCCCTCAGCGCACAGAACATGATGAACACGGTCATGGCAACCAGACGAGGGATAACACACACGTGCAGGGGCGGCAACACTCGTGTGTATCGCTTGTGTTGTTCTGGTCGGACAGACACGCACGAGTCAGGGGGGCACTGGGCTGAAGGGCAAACTGGCGTCCCTGGAGGTGGGTCGACGGAGAGAGAAGAGACCGAAGTGCATGGCCTGCCCCTGCATGTGGTGTGCATTCGATGTGTGGGTGCATGCAATCTCAATGCAGGAGTACATCAGTGTGCAGAATGAGGAGCTGGCTGCCCAACGACAGGAGATTGAGGCATTACGAGCCGACAAACAAAACCTTGAAGTCAGCAGCAGACCGACCATGCACACACAAGGGACAAATCATGGCGCTCCATCTCTCTCTCTCTATATCTCTCTCTCTGCTGTTTGTGTGTGTGTGTGTGCCAGCATCATTATCACAGTCAACTGTTGGAGCTCAAGAAGGCCATGTCGGGCGACATCGCCAGGCTGCAAGAAGAGATCAAAAAACACCTCGGACAGCAGAAAGCCGAGAACTCGCGGCTCCAGCAGCAGGTAAGTACCAGGGCAGCCCCCCTCTGTTCGTCTGAGTGTTGCAACCGCTCACATTAGGGTGTGGTGTAGGTGACGACATTGAAGGGCGAGAAGACGTCTCTGTGTCAGCAGATCTTGGGGCTGCAGCGGCGCCTGCAGGACATAGAGGAGGCCATCGGCTGCGAATGAGATAAACAGCACACAGCCAGCCTCGCCTCTCCCCTGTCTCTCTGGTTGGTTGGCTGGCTTGTGGGGTCACTGAACTGAACTCTGGTCTGCTTTTGCTGCCTTACTCTCTTTGTGGTGTGGTGTGGCGTTGCTGACCGCTGGCTTCCCTCGGCGGATCTGCGACAGCAGTTTTGGCAAGAATAGACATCTATACTGTAATGAACAGACCGACGTGCGCATGGCATGGCGTGGCATCTGCAGAGAGACAGACAGACGGACCCATACATCACCTAAAGGGCCGTGTGGACAGGGAGGAAAGAGTCAGCACGGACCCAGGCAGGCATGCAGGCAGGCGATTGAGCTATCAAGTAATGAAAGCGCATTCAGTAACGCAACGCATCAAGCCCCAGCAGCATGATGCACAGACAGACAGACAGACAGAGACATGGCTGGAACAAGTGTCAGCAGGACCCCGAAAGGCATGGCAGAAGACCACCGGAAGACCGGCCAGGCCTCATTGCAGCAGAGGTTGAGGCAGGGTCCCACTGCTTACCCTGACAAGAGATGGGAGGGCGGGCGAGGAACGAACCAGACTCATGTGTGCGCCGGGAATGGTGCCGATGAACACGATCAACGGCAACGCGCCATTGGGCAGGGCGGCATTGGATGAAGGCCGCATAACCGTCTGCAGATGCACACATCTCGCGTAGTGATGATGGGGGGTGGGTGTGGGTGGGGGGAAGGTTCCGATATGGCTGCCGCAGACGGGCGAGTAGACAAGCAGTCAGATTAAGGGAGAGGGAGGCAGGGAAGAAGAAAGTTCACACGATGCCGAGTGTCCAGCCAGGTACATGTAACACACACACACACAGGGAGACAGACAGGCTTACAACACACGAGCACCCGATGCACCACCACCACCACCGCCACCATCAGAAGAACCACAACAAACGCTGATGTACATCTGTACGTGTATGTGTGTGTCGATGTCTGCAGGCCGGCCGCCCACGCAATGGCCCGCCGTCGCAGCTAGCCATTCATGAGATGGGATGAGATGGGGTGGGACGATCGAATTGCCAGAGGAGTATTAGGCAGGCAGACAGAGGGAGAGAGCGCGAGCGAGGAAGAACTGAGTCAGTCAGTCACCTACACCTACCGACGCCATGCCACCAATGCACACAAGACCGGCAGGCAGGCAGACAGGCCGGCAGGTCGACAGGCCAGGCACCCCACCGCACCGCGCACACATTCTAGGCAAAAATTACAAGCACAGCGGGACGCAGAAGGACTCCGTCCGTCCGTCCGTCCGTCGACAGGCGAGACAAGCTGGCGCCGCGCATACGTCCACACGCACACCCACTGCACATGCACTGCACAAAAACCCCTCTCACCACCACACACACCACACACGTCAAGTACGTGCCTCGCCCCGACGGATAACTGTGGCGGGCAGGTGCCTCCAGGCTAGCCCCACATTCGTGTGCCTTTGTCTGTCTCGTTCGCTTCTCTTCTCCCTGTGTGTGTGTGCGGCCAAGCAGCTTGATTGGTTCAAAGCGCAACAAACCACCACCACCACCAAAGAAAGACAGTTCTAAAGAAACAGAAGAGGAAACACACCTACGGACCACAGCCGCCAACGGAACAAACACACCACACCGCAAGCCCTGTTTACTCACTGACTGCCACTGCTTCTCATGCCACCCACTGCCTCTCTGCTCTGTCCGCGTCATGTCACTCACCTTCTGTCGACTTCATCAACGCCGAAGCCGCCACGTGCGATCTGCCGTGCTGACCTCGATTCAGCACAGATCGGACGTGGCGGCCACGATACAGACGAACGCGACAGCAGAGCGAAAAGAATCTTCACGGACGGTTGGTTGTCATGACTTTAATGCATTGCTGGCTGGCTGCCCGTTCGCTACCGTTCGGTCTCTCCCGTCCTTCTGTGCCACCTGCACAGCCACGGTAGCCGATTGATGCCGGTGGGATGGCTCAATCTGCCGCGTGTCAGTGCCATTGGACACAGAAAGACGGCAGATGACGCAAAAGCGAAAACCGGCCGTTTATCTTTCCCTTGTCTGTCACGGACCTGTCTCCCCCTCTCTCTCTGTGTCTTGCCTGCCTGCCTGCCTGCCTGTTTTGCTGTCTGCCGGTCACCCATTCATTCATCCGTCCACACACAGTCTCTACAAAAAATGCGACGCTTTGACGTACGCGCGCATCTACCGGCAGACAGACAGACAGACGGAACTCTGACACCACACACACACGCCACGCCAAAATGGGCGTGCCGTGTGTGCGTGTCTCTCTCTCTGATTCTTATTCTGAGGCATTCAGGAAGGTTGGCAAGGTTGTGCATCTGTCCGTGTGTGTGTGTGTGTGTGTGGCGAGCACTCATATCCATCGTATCGTTGATCTAAAAAAAGTTGAGAGTAGTGGCGCACACGTACACCCACACCACACCACACCACACACCCATCCCATGGGGTATGGCTGTCCATCGAGAGAGACACAACTGAGTCAGTCAGGCACTCAAGTCAGGCGCAGGGTGTTGGGTGACAAATAAACACACACACACAGACACACACACACACACACACATCGAATCGATCAACAAACATACACACAATCACACACTCGTCACGTACGCGCACACACAAACAAAGCCATCCGCCCGTCCACCATGCACGCACGGCACGTCAGGCCAGGTGTCCTCTGAGTGCGTGCATGGCGGCCCTGACGTGCTGCAGAGCTACGTGGTCGAAAGATCGCCCGTATGACACCGTCGACTCGAGATCACTGAAGGAATGGTGGGCAGACACACACACACCAGACGCACACGCGGATGGGATGGGATGGGTGGCTCAATGTCTGAGTGTGTGTGTGTGTGTTACCGGATGCTTGTGTGGAGTGATTCCAGGAGGTTGGACTCCACATAAGGGGCTTTGCAGAGGTCCCTGATGGCCTTGGCCATCTCCCGCACGACCACCGGCGGCTCCAGCTCGGCCACCCCGCCCACACCCCCCACACAGACGTCCGTGTACATGCTGCTGCTGCTCGTGTGAAAGGACGCCGCCTGCACATACACACACACACAGAGAGAGGAGAAAGTGGTGTGCCCGTTTGTTTGCCCTTCTCTCTCTGTCTCTCTCTGTCTGACCATCATTGTGCTGGTAATGGTCTCCTGTGTGAACGAGGTCCGCGTGACAGTGGTGGTGGTGGTGTGGGTGTGGTGGGTGGACTGCGCCGCGGCGGTGTAGAGTGCGGGCGCCGACTGGACGGTGTGAGTGCTCTTCTTGAGCAGCGACACGAGGGTGTCCGCCAAACCGCAGGACAGCAGCTCTTGCGAGTACTCTGTCATAACACATTGACACACACACACACACACCCAGATGCATCTTTGTTTGTGTGTGGTAAGGCATCGACCGCTGCGTACGTACCTGTCGCCAGGTTATTGACGGCGGCGACCAGTGGGTAGACGACCGTCAGCGGCATCGCACCCACCTGCAGCATTGCAGACACCCACACACATGAGGGAGGGAGGGAGGGAGGGAGGGAAGAATGCAATGCATTGCGAGGACGGCTGTAGTGTGTGTGTGTGTGTGTGTGTGCAGGTCGTTACGTGTGTGTCGTGGTATGAGTCGAGCGCTCTCTTGAGCTTAGACAGGGCATCAGGCGACGCGAGCAGGGACTTACTCAACCCTGCAAGTGAACAAACAGCAGACACCCGACAGACACAGGCATGTGTGTGTCTGTGTGTGTGTGTCTGGTGGTGGGGTGGAGGGGAGGGCGTACAGTGCGCAGACGACTGGGCGATGAGCGCCGCGCCCTCCTCCATGTCGCTAGGGCTACCCGAACACAGCTTCTCAAGCTGACACACATGACATGACAGAGAGCCATGTCTTTCGCTTCTTGGCCTGCTTGTCTCGTGCCTACCCCCGGGTGTGACTCAGGTTCCTTCAAACCCTCTTTAAGCAAATTCATGGAAGCGACTCTGACATAAGGAGAGAGGAAGGAACCAAGACACAAAGGGATGCGTGTGTGCTGTGTGGTGTGGTGTGTTGTGGTTGGTGTGGTTGGTGTGGGTGCGTACGAAGGGCTGCTGGTGGGTGTGGAGGTTGAGGACAGGTCGGACGGCACGGCCGTCGACTGCTCCAGCTCCTCGTACATGGCACCTGCACACACAAGAACAAGACACACACACGGGAGAAAAACAGACAAACAGACAGAGAGACATCCGCACGTGTGAAGGTGCTCGAGAGCCACTTCACTTGACTTCACTTGACGGGCTTACGTTCGACCTCCTCGATGTCGACCTTGCCCCAGAAGTCCCCGCCCTCGATGCCGCCGAACCCGCCCTCGATGGCCATGCCCATGCCCATGCCGACACACACGTCCATCTCTGATGTCGCCTGGGTGGTCTGTGTGCCCTGCGCCTCCTCGTGCTGCAGCTGCACGGCCGATGGGGCGTCGAGCGGTGCAGTGGCCTGCAGGAGGCCCGCAATCTCCCGCCACACACGGAGGAAGAGCACAGGGTCACCTGACACACACACACACAGAGAGAGAGAGAGAGAGAGATAGATGGAGGCAACGTGTGTGTGCTGGGTGTGCGGGCGCGGCAAACGTACCTGAGATTCTCTGTATCTCGGCGACGACCACGTCTGAGTCTTTGGTGTCGGTTTTGCTCATATCTGATTTGTCTAAGTCAGTGTGTGAGTCTTCATGGCCATCATGGCCGCTGGTCTGGCAGGTCGATGGGTAGAAGGCCAGACACAGCACAAGGGGCAGGAAGTCAACAAACACTAGAGACGTCAGCTGACAGAGAGAGAGAGAGACACACACGGAGAGACAGATGCATCCATAGGGGGCCCTGTGTGTGTGTGTGTGTGTGTGTCAGGGGTACGCACCTGCAAGTGTTTGGCGTGGCATTTGATCATGGCGCAGTAGTCGCCCGCACCCTGGTCGTGGCTACGGTACAAGTGATCAGCTACCTGCAGCCACACAACACATCACAACACATCACAACACATCACAACACATCACAACACACACCCACACCAGCAACCCACTCACTGACTCACCTTATTCGCCAGCAGGTATTCGTCGACGCCGCTCTCCCGGGCCAGTCGGCACTTGACGGTGTGGCCAGGGAGCAGCGGGAACCCAGCACCACCCACACGCGACGATGGCAACGCACACAGAGTGTCTGATGGATGGATGGATGGATCGATAGATGGATGGACGCACAGACACAGACAGAGGGAGGTGGGTGTGGGGGTCGCGTGTTTGCTGGTGTGGCTCGTGTGTGGGTGTGGGTGTGGTTGTGTGTGCGTACGGGTGTCTTTCTTGAATCGTTGTGTCACGCCGCTCCCTGCTGCAGCAGAGGGGGCGCCTGCCGGGTCGTCTTTGCCCTGCCAGAACGAGTAGCCTGTACCTGACGCATAAATGGGCAGACAGATGTCCGTCTGTGTGTGTGGGTATGTATCTGTGTGTGCGACATGACTGACGCACCAGTCTGCCCTTCACTGACTCCCCGCTGCACAATGTCACGCTTAGCCTTGCTCGCCAAGGACAGGGGATCAGTGCTGCACAACACATTCACACACAGCACACCACAGTGCATCACACGTGACTGAGGGAGAGCACAGGCCACCAGAGAGAGGGAGGCACACACACTGTACCTGTGTCTCATGTGCGGGACGTCGCTGAGATACTCGTACCCGTAGCCCTCGCTCGCCAACGACGGGCCGCACACACACTCGCCAGACGGACGACGGAGCTTCCCTGTAGGCCAACAGACGTGATGAGACAGACACACACAGATGCAGGATGTGCCAACACGCTGAGAGGGAGAGGGAGGGGTCTAGACACGGACACGCACCATGAGCATGAGGGTGGTCGGCAGCAAAGGCCAGCAGATTGGTGGGCGCAGCAGTCGCAGCCACACCCCTTCATCCACGACATACACACAGCCAGACACAGGAAGGCACAGCCAGGCGCACATACACACACACAGCCAAAGACAGCCAAGCCACGGTCAGTCACCGAATACTCGTGTGTGCGTTATCCCCATCCCCCCACCCAAGCCCCCAGCCCTCACTAACACACACCTGGTTATGTCTTTTCTGCCGGCATAAGGGTCGCCCATGAGCATGACGCCGTGAGCACCACTGCCCCCGGCCATCTGCTGCATGGCGGGGTGCATCACGCCGCCGACGCCACCGCCGATGCCCAGGGGACACTCGAAGCCGTCCTTGTCTGCGAACTTGTCCGCGAAGCCGCCAGGAGGTGAAGGCCTGATGACGAGCAGCAACCGACACAGCACAGCACACAGAGGGAGAGGAGAGATGAGTATCGGTGACCGTGTGTCACCGTGTGTGTGTGTGTGTCCATTCGGCGCGGCGCGTACCCATATCGCCCGGCAGCGGCACGGTCGTCACTCTCACCACCAGGACCACCGGCGCCCAACCCAGTGGTCGTCACGTCCAGCCGGTTCAGCACGCGCTCGAAGGAGGCCGATGCGTCCTGAGCTGCACGCTGCATGCTAATGTGGCTATGCCGATAAAGAACAAGGTAGAGGAAGAGGTAGAGGTAGAGGTAGATCAGACAAGGTAAGATACTGCTGTAGCTGTACACAAGCGGGGGTAAGGATGATGGGTCTGGTTGTTGTTGCTGTTGTAGAAGGGGGAGGTGGGGGAAGGGGAAGGGGCAATAAGGATCCGAACACGACACGACACGAACGAACACACGACAGGCCGTCTGTTCCGTCGGTTTGTTCAGATGGCGTCGTAGTGGGCGTCAGCCGCGAGGTAGAACGTCATGCTGATATCGCCGTGGTTGTGGGGAAGCCAGGAGCGGCAAGAGGGAGGGAGGGGAAGATTCGCACCAGCACCGGTAGCAACAGCAACAGCGACTCGTTCTGTCTTCGACTGTACACTCGACACAGGACACCTCGCGCAGTCAGTACTGGCAACGCCGACACGTCGCGACCGAAGGGCCATCTCGCCTCAGCGACCGGACAGATGAGGGTGCTCTCACGAGAGGCCTCTAGTCACCGAATGTGCTCCCTGGTCAACAACCAAGGCTCACATCCACCGCGGCTTCGTTGGTTTGCCTGAGGGATCGTGTCGAAGGACCACAATCCAGCTCTCAGGGTCGTTCTTTCTTCTGGGACACCAGTTCTGTCGCAGCTGTCCAGAGGGTTTCACGGAGGATCGGGAAGCGCATGAAGCTCGCAGCGGAGGAGGGGAGAGAGATCGAGAAGGAAGATGGCGGAACGACTTGCGCGGATCATCGGCACGGAGGAGGACAGGTGGGTGAGAATGGGGAAGCAGAGAGATGCGCGCGAGAGAGATCTGCGTGCATCTGGGTGCATCTATGTGACTCGTGCGTTGGTTCTGCTTGCTGTCTTTGTGCCGTGTCTGTGTGTGTGTGTGTGTGTGTTGGGTGCAGGGTGAACTGTCCGTTCTACTGGAAGATTGGCGCGTGTCGGCATGGGGATCAGTGCTCAAGGGCACACTACAAACCGACCGCAAGTAAGTCAATCAAGTCAATCAAGTCAATCAAGGCAATGGGGGGGGAAGGCACACGACGCTGGGGTGGGAGGGAGAGCACGTGAGCACTGCCGCCGGTGCTGTTTGATATTATGTGTATTGTCTGTGTCCACAGGCCAGACACTGGTGCTGCGACACATGTATCAGAACCCACCTGTGGCACTCGCCATTGCCGAAGGTGTGTGGGTGTGGGTGTGGGTGTGATGGCCACACAGAGAGAGGTGCATTTCTCTCCCTCTCTCGCTCTCCTCTCTGTCCGTGTGTGTGTGGGTGTGTGTGTGTGTGGGTGTGTGCAGGTCAGCAGGTGACTGATGATTTGGCAGACCAGGCACAAGACCACTTTGAGGCGTTCTATGAGGAGGTAGGCACATTACACGTCAGTGGGGATGCATGGCAGCCGAATCAAATGTGTTCTTGGTGTCTGCGTCCATGTCCATGCCATGTGGGTGCCATGCCAACAGGTGTTCGCTGAGCTGGCCAACTACGGAGAGATCGAAGAGATGACGGTCTGCGACAATATCGGTGGGTCGGTGCAGACCATGAGGCACTGACGGATGTGTGTTCATGTGGTTGGCGTGTTCATGTGGTTGGTGTGTGTGTGTGTGTGCAGGCGATCACATGATTGGCAACGTGTACATCAAGTACGTCAACGAGGACGATGCCGACAAGGCACTCAAGGGCCTCACTGGCAGATTCTACGCAGGTACGCTGGCCCCAACACTCATCGACGTAATTAATTTGACATTGCGTCTGTGTGGTGTGCAGGCAAGGCAATCACCGCTGAGTTTTGCCCCGTCACCGATTTCAGGGAGGCGCGGTGCAGACAGTTCGTCGAAGGGCAATGCACTCGTACACACACACACGCACACACACACACAGAGAGAGAGAGAGAGAGTTAGAGTTACTGCCATCCATCCATCTCGCTACGTGTGTGCGTGTAGGTGGCGGGTACTGCAACTTCATGCACACCAAGCACGTGCCGCGTTCCCTTAAGCGGAAGCTCTTCAAGCAGATGTACGAGGACCACCCCGACTACAGAAAACCAGCCGACACACGGGACAGCAGAGACAACAGGGACAACAACAGGGACAGGGAGGCACCCCAGCAGAGATCCAGGTGAAGAACCTCAAACAGAGTCTCTGTCTGCACCGAGGACGTCCATTCATGCATCAGTGTGTGGTGTGGTGTGATGCAGGTCCCGCGAGCGCTACCGGGACCGAGATCGCGACAGAGACCGCCGCGACGACAGGCGAGGCGGCTACAATGACAGCAGGGGGTACCGGGACAGCAGGGGAGGCGGCGACAGGTACAACCGAGACCGACAGAACGGCGACACGTACCGCGAGAAATCATCGCAGGAGCGACGCGCCATGGTCGAACAGGTGCGCTCCTACCGACCAACCCACACCCACACAGCCACACACGATCGTGTGTGTGTCACATTACATTGCGTGTGTGTGCAGTGGAATCGCGAGAGAGAGGGCGGTGTTGGTGGTGGTGGTGGTGCGACAGAGGATGACTACCGCGCCAGGGCCAGGCAGACCAGCGAGGAGCGACGCGCAATGGTCGCCAAGGTGAGTAGGCCAAGCCACACCGAATCCCATGTGTGATTTGTGTGCACATGACTGGATGGATGGATGGATGCAGTGGAATCGCGAGCGGGACGAGGTCACCGTCAAGCATGAGGACGGCGTCAACGGCACACGCTGAGGAGATGACGCCTGCCCTGCATGCTTTGGGGGGTAGGGCAGGGCAGGGTAGGGGGGGATTTCAACTCAACTCACTCGAGTGCTCTCTCACTTGTGTCCATGCATGTGGGGTGCGTCAGTGACTGATGCACCTCGTCGTGCACCTGATTGAATGAGTAGTAGACATTGATCTCGACGTCGTCTCTCTGTGGTGTGGTGTGGCGCGTTGCTATCGAGCGAGAATCGGCAACGTTACCCCCGCCGATGGGTCGACATTTGGCGAGAGTGACGTTGCCGAGTCTCCCTTGACAGCAGCGCCCACAGACAGACAGATGGTGCAGGCTGCCTGAGACAGTGAGTGCATCATGGATCCATCTCTCATACGGGTATGTGTCACACGCCGCCCCAACGCTGCATGCCTCGTTCGGCGGTCATCGGCCAACGAGGCAGCGTTTGGATTCGTCGACTGACACAGGGCTCGATGGCGAGTAGGCTGACCGTCCTGCTCAGACAGCCACTGACTTCATGGACAGTGCAATGCCGTGTCATACGAACGATGGATGATTATACCCCATCTCCTTGTTAATTAACGTACTGATGCGGTGCCTGACGCGAGACACGAGGTCCCTCCCTCCTCATCACAATCGACACGCTGCGAAGCCGTGTTTTGGCCTAGATAGACTTCCCCATCGCAGAGCATCATGGTCAAGCGGCCGGCCCGGCGGCAGCGGCTGCCCCGCAGGCAGCCCGAAAGAACCTCGAGGAAATAGCGGGGCAGTCGTCGCCTTTAATGCGGTTGGAGACGGTCCTCTTCCACTTGAAGGAGAGAGGCCAGGATGTCGACAGGGCGAGGGCCGAGGGCATCCACGCCGAGTGCCATAAGGAGGTCAAGCGCAGGCTGGGCGGGTTGCTCGTCTGTCTGTCTGTCTGTGTGTGTCTCGTGTTGTGTTGTGTTGTGCCATGAATGGATGGATGGACGCATTCAGGATTGGTGTACGAGTTGACAGGGGGGGCGAGAGGGGAGGGGTGAGGGACCCATGTCTGCTGCCTTGAGTGCGGCGCGTGGCTGGCTGGCTGACTGGCTGACTGGCTGGCTGTGAGTGAGTGGGGCTGTAGGTATCATTTCACAGGGAGAGAGAGGTGCATACGCAGTACGTGGCGCAGTGGCGTGTGTAGTGAGTGTACGTATGGTAGAGGACAATGGCTGAGACATCTGATGAGACAGGCGCATACAGTACATGTTTTGTCCCACTCATTTCGTTCAAGATCAAGCAAAGGCAGGCCAGGCCTGTCTCTCTCACTCTCGGGATCGTTGCAGGGATTGTCTGTCCGTGGCTCATCCATCACCTATGCACTCAGTCCTCTCAGTCTGTCATGCTCTGGCTCCTCCTGATGGGTTTCGCCGCCTTCTTCTTCGCTCTCTTCCTCGGCTTGTAGCTCAGCCAGAGGTCGGCGCGCTGCTGCCGGATCATGTCTTGCGGGACGGTGGTGTCGTCGTTCAGGGTCTTGAATCCTTTGAAGAAGGCGTCGTCTCTTTTGAGCATCAGGTCGATGTCGTCGGGCATGAAGCGGTTGTCCTTCTTGTGGATCTTTTCCTTGATTTGGCGGATGGTGTCGGATGGCACGACCTTCAAAAGGATTGGCTGCTTCTCGTCGAGGGTGTGGACGTGTAACTCTATCTCTTCTGCACATACACAGACAGACGGACAACAGGGCTGAGGGGTCTCAGTGTCTGTCTCGCCGAAGGGCTCACCTTTCTTTGGTGGTTTTGTCTGCTTGGGTGCCCCCTCTGACTTAAGGACAAGTTGGAGAATGTCGCCGTCCTTGACATCGCTCTCAGCCATGGTCCCCTCGTCTCCAAGCTTCTGCCCGTTCTTGAAGAGGTCCCAGGACGCAGCGGGATATCGGTGGTCCACCGACTCGATGCCTTGCTTGACCTGGATGATCTTGACCGTGTTGTCGATGTCAAATGTGTATTGCTTGCCTGTGTATGTGTGTGGTGTGTGTGTAGAGGCAGACAGACAGGTGAGTGAGTGAGTACGGACGGCACTGCGTATGTGGAACACCTACCTTCAGGGTCATTGACAGTGATGCCTATCTTCGCGGCGGCCGGAGTCTCTGACTTAAGGACAAGTTGGAGAGTGTCGCCGTCCCTGACACCGCTCTCAGCCATGGTCGCCTCGTCTGGAAGCCGCTGCCCGTCCTTGAGGAGGTCCACGGACGAAGCGGGATATCGGTCGTCCTCTAACACGTGTTGCTTGACTCGGATGATCTTGACCTTTTTGGGGAGGTCAAATGTGTATTGCTTGCCTGTGTATGTGTGTGGTGTGTGTAGAGGCAGACAGGCAGGTGAGTGACTACGGACAACACTGCGTATGTGGAACACCTACCTTCAGGGTCATTGACAGTGAAGGCCACAGTCGCAGGCTCCTCTGCGTCTTCTTCGCTGGCCTCCGATTCCTCATCGGATACCTCCTCCGACGACTCGGTGTCCTCGGACTCCGTGTCTTCGTCGTCCTCCGCACCCGGGCTGCAACCAGGCAAGCAAGCCACAGAGAGAGAGAGAGAGAGGCAGACAGACAGCGCACAATGAGGTGTACTTGGTCTTTCTCCTTTGTGTATACGTCGTGTTTGTACGCTTGTATGGGTGATGGCGGTCCCATGGGTGCCGGCGGCGGCCCCATGGGTGGCGTCAAACGTGGCTTTGGGGTCGGAGGCACAACCTCGACGGTGGGTTGCGCCACCTTAGTGGGCACCGGCTGCTTGGGTGTCGTGACGGGCGCTTTCTCGGGAGTAGCTTTGGCCTTCTTCGCCTTCTTCTCGCTGGTGCGACGCCGCGCCTTTTCTTCTGCTTCTTTTCCCCTGAGAGAGCATCACAGGACAATGCTCTTGTCTGTCTGAACATTTTCTTCTCACCGGTGGCCAAGTGTCTCTGTTGGCACTTCCCAGGCCACCCCTCCCGGGCGCCTCTTCTCGCCGGGCACCTTCTCCGCCTTCTTCATTTTCATCTGCTTCTTCTTCCGCTCCTTCTCCTGTTGCTCCTCGGCCGCGAGTCTGGCCATTCTGGCAGTAAACGATTCGTATTCGGGCTCCGGTGGCGGCTGGTGAGGCGAGGTCACAGGGGGAAGCCGTGGCTGGGTCATCGGCTGGCGCACCGGGTGGATTGGGGGCAGGTTTGGCTGACTGTGATAATACCCATATGGTTGCTCCGGTGGCGGCTGGTAGGGCGCGGTCATAGGGCGAGGGTGAATGGGCGGCAGGTTTGGCTGACTGTGATACGCATAATACCCATATGGTTGCTCCGATGGCGGCTGGTGGGGCGAGGTCACAGGGGGAAGCCGTGGCTGGGTCACCGGCTGGCGCACCGGGTGGACGGGGGGCAGGTTTGGCTGATGATACCCATAAGGTTGTGCCACCGGTTGTGCCTCCTGCTGGTGCCTCATCCTTTCACGCCTTCCCCGCTCGCCACGCTCCCGTGCCGCCTCCGCCGGGTACTCGGCCTCCTGTTCGTGTCGCTTCTTTTTCTTTTTGTCTTTGCCGGGCTGCCACTCAGTCGTTCGGGTTTCTGCGTCCCCGCTCCTGCCGGGACGCTCAGCGGCA
Source organism: Vitrella brassicaformis (assembly GCA_001179505.1). Classification (NCBI taxonomy): domain Eukaryota; family Vitrellaceae; genus Vitrella; species Vitrella brassicaformis. The sequence continues at coordinate 109,306 of CDMY01000292.1, read as the reverse complement.
CCCTCGGCCATTGCAAGAGCGAAATTCGCGCCCTCATGTCGCCGTTCGACGCGGTCGTGGATGCGTGTCTCGTTGATTGTGCGGCAATCGTGGTCGGCAGAGGCCGGCGCCAGCGAGGCGCTGAGGAGCAACAGGAGAACGACGGAAGCGAGCATGGCACTGAGACGCTCAGGCCCCCCGAGACGCCCCCAGATGCGAGCTCTAAACCACTGACGTGAAACCGTTGACTGCCGTGAGATCTCTCGGTCAGGGCAGATAGCGGCGCGGCGTATCCACCCACGTGTGCGCGTGTATCTGTGCACACCTATCGCAAGGCTTTTTTCGTTGAAACGCCCCGCTCTCTCTACTGTAACGTCCCGATAGCCAGCCGGCGGTGACTGCCTGAGTGAGAGAGGAAGGCCAGGCAGGAAGGAGGTTTTGATTGTCTGCTGCCCTCCTGCAGCTAGGGAGAATAGCCGAGTGGCAGCCCGTGGGCGGCCCCCCCTCTCTCTTTCACACTCCGCCTGTCTGTTGGTGTGCACGTTTATCGCATTGCGCTCATCGCTGCCTATATATCGCATCTCCGTGTAGATTGAGTGCTGTGCTGCGCCTGATTGAGTAAGTGAGTGAGTGTTGTGTGTGTGCCAAGAGCATGAGAGTGATGCTGCTGGGTGCCGTGTGCGTGTTGACCTCGTTGGCGGCGCTGTGTGAGGCCAAAGCTGCTGCTGATAGACAACTCCAGGTACGCCAGTCCCTCACGCACCGACACACCCATCCTTGGTGGATCTGTATCCTCGCTGCATCTCTCTCTCTCTCTCCGCGTGTGTGTGGGCGTGTGTGTGTGTGTGTGTGTGTTCAGAGAGGCACTTCCTGCACCATGGCCTGTCCATCGTTCTACATGAATGACAACGTCTGCGACCGACAGGTACGGTGTCGCGGGGGGACGGGCCCGTCGTGCACTCTCGCTCCGTGTGTGTGTGTGTGTGTGTCAGTGTGCCGTCAATGGTTGTGCGGAGGACACTGCTGACTGCGGTAAGCAGCTGATATAGAACAACGCTCAAAGAGGTCGACTGCCCTGCACACGTGACGTGCACACGTCTGTCTGTCTACCTGTGTATCTGGGCATGTGGGTGTAGGCGTGGACGGTGAGAGTGGTGACTGTCCCGATGGCTCCTTTTTCAACCCCCAGCTTTTTCAGTGCAGGGACTCCCCGAAGGCACGCTCACCCCACCCCACCCTCACACACACAAAGCTTGTGTGGTGAGCGACACGCATACCGTGTGTGTGGCGTGTGGTGCGTGTGTGCAGGTCCGACAGCAAGGGAAGACCTGCAGGATGCTGACCTGGGCGGCCAACAGGAAGGGCATGGGGTGCACCGTCAGGCTCACCGACCTCGCCAGGGCCTACCGCCGTGGAGTGCCCGCGGAGGTTCATGCCTGCACCCGCCTCATGGACGTGTGTGCGGCCAGCTGCAATGCCTGCTCTCGCCGCCTGCTGCTGTCCATGAGTGGCGGAGACGATGACAACACGGGTACGTACGTCGATAGCTCTCTCTGCATACAATCCAATGTGTGTATGTGTGTGTGTGTGTGTGTATGTGGTGTGGTGTGGCGTGCTGCAGGTCTGGCGGCTGACGTGGATGTGGACCTCAGCTGGGCCGACTTCGCCGATGAGGGCTTTGGGGAGGAGTAGCCGCCTCGGCAGGGCAGAGAGCAGCATGACGCACCCACCCACACCACCAGTGAGTTTGTGAATGATTACATTTGTGTGCGTATGGATAAATGGATGGATGTGTACCATTGGAGCTAGCGACGTATACAGAATAGTTCATCGGTTGCCGGTCTGTCTGCCCGTCTGTCTGTCTGTCTGCCCGTCGGTCTGCCTCTGCAGTTACCACGCACTGCGTCGTGCCATTAGGCAGCCGTGCGCGTGTGTGTAGGGGCGGATCCGTGTATGGCTGTGCGTGGTGTGTGTAAGGGGCGTGCGAATCGAATTAGCTGTCTGTCCGTCGTCTTGGGGGCGGGAGGGAGGGAGGGGTGGGGGGGGGAAGTGTATAGCGAGGGCGTCACGGTCTGTGATCGGTCCATCGATGTGTGTGTCTGCCTCTCTGTCTCTCTGTCTGTGTGGTCGTTTTTCTTTCCCTGCGATTGATTGCGAGGGTTCATTACCCTGATCACTCACTCACTCCACTCACTCATCTGCTCTGCTTGCCCATTCACTGACGCCTTTTTGTGCCTCCCCGCCTGTATAGCCATCCGCCTCTCTGGTCACTTCCGTGTTGAACACACGCATACCCATGTGTGTATGTCTGCACAGGTGTACACACGTCAATCCGTCTGCTTCTGTCTGTCTGTATAGTCCCTCTGTCTAGGCTCCGTGCTCAACACGTCTACAGACAGACAGACAGACAGGTGTGTCTGTGTCTGTGTCCGTGTGTGCCTCCGCGGGTGAACCCACGCATGCCACTCATGCCTAGACAGGCCTTCTTGTCGGTCTGTGCGCGTTGAAGACACACGCGTCTGTCTGTCTGTGTGTCTGTCTGTCTGTCTGTCTGTGTCTGTGTGTCTGTCCATCTGTATATCTGTACATCTGTGTATGTGGATAAATGGGTGTGTGGGTGTGTGGATGTGTCGATATCTGGCTCGGCTCGGCTTGGGTGTGCAGAAGATGCCGAATAGGCATAGCTAGATGTCCAGACAGACATGACACGTGCGACAGACACTCTCTACTCTCTTCTACCACTCCCCCGCTCCCTCCCTCCCCCCTACGATTTTCAATGCGCGACGTGGTCAGTGAGAGAGAGTGTCTGGGTGTGTGTATGTGAGTCTTTTCATTCATCCGCCAGCCAGTGAAGATATCTATCTATATACACGCAGATAACACACACAGCTTACCTTGCAGCAGCATGAGGGCAACCATGCCTGCCTGCCTGCCTGCCTCCTGCGTGCGTGAGGGCCATCGTGTGATTGCGTGCGTACGTGTGGGCGAATGTATAGATGCGACTTGATGGATGGATGCGAGTGAAGTAAGTTTAGTGGTGCGGTCGGTGTGTGGAGTTAGTATACTGAGTGGCTTTTGACGCGTGTCTGTCTGTCTCACAAAATATGGATGTGTGGATACACGGATGGGCGCATGGGGCGAGGGAGGGAGGGACGGAGGGGGTGTGTGGATGTGCACATACATATGCGGGAGCGAGTGGCTTTTGGATGACTATATGCAGACGAGTACACAGCATCGATCGCAGCCGGGCGACATCGCAGGAGACGACTGTGACTTGAGTGGCGTGATTTGATGGATGGGGACGGAGAGGGAGTGGAGGGGGTGTTGTTCGTTTGGCTGGGTGTTGACAGACTGTTTCATGACGACCTGCGAGTCGTTAAGGCGGCCCACACAGATCTGTGCGCCGTCCTGACGTCTCCCAAGGCCTCCTGAAACACTCGCTGTCCGCCCTCCCATTCGGCGGCAAGCTAGGAGCAAGTATTCGGCTTACGGTACAGACGTGGGTCCATACCATGCACTGGACAGTCCGAATGATGGATGGCTCATTCACTCACATGACATGTATGGTGTCACCGCACTCCGGCATTCACAACGCACACCAGGCAGTCTCACTTATCAATCCACACACCCAGCCAGTCGCCCCTGCCCCCCCCAACCCCAACACTTCTCTATTCCTCCACGTACTCGGCCAGCACCTTGGCGGCCTCCTCGTTCCACTTGGCCTCGCTCCTGAGCCGCTGCAGCAGGCCGCCCGGCACCTTCTTGGCCGGGAAGCGCGTCCGCATGCGCGTGGCCAGCATGGAGGGGCGGTTGTTGTCCAGCGCCCAGAAGAGCCCCTCGTGCTCTTTGGGGATGGGCCCCCACCCCTCCCTCCTGCGCTTGGCCTCCCGCCGGATGTCCTCTTGCCGAGCGTTGCGCTCCTTGTCCTTCACTAAGCCGTTGAACAACTCGTAGATGCCCGGCTCGGAGGAGCTGGGCTGCTGCTGCTGCTTCTTGCCGCCGCGCTTCTTGGGGTTGTCCATCTTGGCGGGGTCGTGTTTGGGGTCGAACGGCGCCGTCAGCTTGCCCCGCGTGTGCAGCTTCTGCGTGTGGACAACAGCACAATCCAAACAGACGTGCGCGTGAGCATCCTCAGTGTCAGTGCAGAGGCCTACATTGATCTTAGCCAGGCGTCTGGTGTGTCCCGTGCGGCTCAAGGCCGCCACTATCAGCCGGTAGAAGGACGGATGGCAGGTCGGCGACTGCCCGAATGCTCGGCCGCGCCCCTTCTCCTTGAACACATCGCTGGCGTACTCGGGGTGGGTGAGGTGCGTGCTCCACAGGTCATGGTGGTCGCGGCCTATCTGCCCCGCGATGAGGGGGCTGCAGCTGCTGAAGTTGACCAACGATACGCTATCTGCACACACACACACCCCATCTCCATCCATCCATCCATGAGGAATGCATTCATCGACACGACAAAGGCAGAAGTTGTTGTGTGGAATGCATCCACCCACACATGTTACCGAGGAACGGTGCGATGTCTTTCTTGAGGCCGCCTTCGGCGTATTCGGCAAGGAAGGCCTCCATCGGTGCTACGGAATCGGAATATCACGGCAATTGTATCACGGTGCCGGATATCCCCCTCCGCGAAACATAACCTCAACCGTTGAACCTCTGGTGCATCTTGCCAGTGCACACTTAGCCATCGCATCGCCATGTTTGCCCGCCCTCTTAACCAACGACTACCGCCTCCCAGGACCGACCTCGGCACTTCCCGAACCCTCAGCAGAGTTCGAAGCAGGCCATCCAGCGACGTCCCCATTGCAAATGGCGGCGAGAAGAGCGTCGTCGTGCGCGTCAAGCCCCTGGATGATGACGACCACCAGTCCGCATGCATCACGGTGCCTGACGGCGAGTGCAAGGACTCGCTGCTCTGCCAGCGAGGGACGCTGATCCAGGAGTATCGGTTCAGCCGCGTCTTCGGGCCGTGGGAGGACAACCTGTTGGTGTTTGATCAGCTCAACTGCACTGACAAGATCGCTGGCCTCTTCCACGGGTACAGGGAGACCGTCATGGCCTATGGGCAGACGGGGAGCGGCAAGACGCACACCATCTTCGGCACGGACAACGAGCTGGGGCTCCTGCAGTACTTCATCCAGTCGCTCTTCGACAAGAAGGCCGAGGAGGAGCAGAAGGCAGAGACGTGGAGGCGGCGCGTTCGTCTGTGTTGCTTTGAGATATATGGCGACACGCTGACGGACCTGATCCCCCCGGTGCACGACGACGAAGGGGTGGAGGTGTCCCGCGGCGAATTCTACCTCAAGACCAGCCGCTTCCCTTACCAGGTGGTGAGCGTGAACTCGCCGTATGCCGCTCTCGACATGCTCGAGGACGCGTGTGTGAAGCGCAAGGTGGGGCTGTCGAGCCTGAATGTGCGGTCCAGCAGATCGCACGCTATAGTCCAGCTGTTCGTCGAGACATACTTGCAGGTTGGCAGGGGGGGAGGGAGGGAGGGAGGGAGTTGAGGAGTGGGGAGTGTGTCTCTGATGCATCAGGACAAGTCGGTGTTGTTGGGTTGTTTGACGCTGGTGGATCTGGCTGGCAGTGAGAAGGAGTACGAGAACCCGACAGCAGAGGGGCGGTCGAGCGCTCGTGTCCTCAACAACTCACTCTCATCGCTCAACCGCCTCCTCAGAAAGATGCAGGCAGGCAGGCAGACAGACAGGCAGGGACAAAGGAGAGACCGGCGAGTGCGTCCATTAGACGGTGGCGTGTGTCGTTGTGTGTGGACAGGAGGGCAGTTTGAAGGAGTCCGACCGACGGCAGAGCGTGCTTACGCGTGTGTTGTATGACTTTCTGCAGAAGGATACCGGCCTGTGTATGGTCTTCTGCCTCAACGCCGGACTGCAGCAGAGAGCGGTGGGTACACACGCCCACACCCACACCCACACCCACCCACACACACACACACACTCACCCATACTGTCCCTCTGTGTGTCTAGGCGTCCCTGTCGACTCTAGCTATGGCGTCAGACTCCCGGCTGATCCAGCACACGAGGCGGCAGCAGTACATCCATATCGATCGCACCCTCATCCGCCTCAACACCAACAACAGAGCCGCAGCTCTGCGACCATTCCCCTACCAGCCGAGACCAGACACACACGTACACACATGAGTGGGTCTCCCGCCCATGCACTCGTGGACACGTGTGTACCTGTCCATTGTGCAGGCTGTTCCCGACCTGTCGATGCTGCCACCGAGCCGGCGATCGTCATCGCAGCCACCGGGGGCACGGCCAGTGGTAGGATGACGGATACTACACACACAACTGCACAGGCAGATGTGGATATAATATGTCTCTCACACATTTCAGGCCGTCCGCAGGGCGTGCAACGGCGCCCCTGCTGCTGCTGCTGCTGCTGCAGTAGAGGAGCCGCTCGATCAGCAGCAGCAGCAAGAGCAGCAGCAAGAGGCGAAGGATGCTTTGCTGAGGGAGTACCAGCGGCGTGTGGAGGAGGCGGAGAGCCGCGCCGAGTGGCTGCACCGGGGCAGTGTCAAGTACCTGCAGACAGTGCAGAACAAGTACGAAAAGAGGGAAGAGCGGCTCAAAAGACTCATCGAGGAAAAGGAGCACGGCCAAAGGGTAAATCCGGACCGCTCAATGACACACAGACGGAAGAAAAGCCGTTCATGCGTCAATTCTGCTCTCAGGTGTTGGAGGACGAGAATGCCACCCTCCGATCGCAGCTGAGCGGGCCTCCCTCCCAAGCCCCCTCCAGACACCCAGGCTCTTCCCCTCTCTTGACCATTCCACCGCCGTCATCACTCTGCCAGCACCCCATGGTCCCCCCACCGCCCCCTCCTCACTCTCTGGACGGCCCACAGCCGCCACCGCAGGAAAGGAGGCCTCGCGAGCGAAGACTCACGCCGAGTGAGCACCGTAGTGAGTCTCTCTGTGTCAGATGCATGTGGTGTGTATCCGTCCTTTCATGGGTGTATGCAGCAGCAAGTGACAACGAGGGCGTGGAGGTGGGCGAGTCCCGCACGGCCACACCCACGCCCACCCCGTCCACAGCCGATGGGGCTGGTGTGGGCGTGTCCGGAGGCCCGCATGACGTGCAGGCGCAGTTGGACTTCTGGCGCAGAAGGGCGCAGATTTTTGAGGAGGAGCTGCACACACGGACGGCAGTGCTCCGACAGGTGGGTCGGTGGGCGGGGAGGGGGCGATTGATGCACGAGCTCGTGCGGGATGGTGGTCTGTTTGTGTGTGCGTGTGCCTTTGCAGCTTCAGTCCACTGTGGGGATGCTGGGGTGCGGCGTGGGGGCGGGGGTGGGGATGGGGCTGGGCAGGCGTGTGAGGGACAACGTCATATCGTTCGACGAGTCGCTCGAGGAAATACGCAGACAGATCGACAGGGTGCACGAATTGATCAACCAGCCGCACGTCGGCGCCAGTCACATGATGTTTGTCGTTTGCAGGAGCGGATTGAGATGTCTGCGGATCTGCAGCGGTTCTCCCTGTCTGCCATAAGAGACCTCAAGCTGCAGATGGAACACCAGCTCAGGACCATCAGGTGACCGAGCACTGAGCGGTAGCAGAGACAAAAGAGACAGCCACAGCGGCATCCCATTGGCCTTCTCTCCATGTGCACGCAGTGACGCGATGCAGTCTCTGCACGACCAGGCGACCCACCTGCTGCCCACCTCCCAGCCCCCAACCACCCCCTCATCCTCACCATGCGCCCGCTCCCTCGCTTCGTCCAAATCACAGTCCTTCATCGCCACCGTTAAGAGGCGGCCCCTCGGCGGCAGTGCGCTCGACATGGTGCCCTTCAAGCTCCACGAGCAGCCACAGGAGCAGCAGGAGGAGGATGGTGCTGGTGGGGGGGACGAGGCGGTGGTTGGGGGCGTGCCGTCTGTGTGCGAGCTGGTGGATCTGGGCAAGACCGTGGGAAGCGAGATGGCCACTCCCAGGGAGGGCAGGGACGACCATTCCCCTGATGCAGCCCCTCCCCCATATGCTGCGCCGGTAGCTGTTTCCCCGTCCTCATTTGATGGCGTTGAAGGGGAGAGCAGCCGCGAAGCGCTCACAGAGGCCGTCAGGCAGAGAGTAGAGGGCATCGGAACAGAAGACGACACACGACTGCCGGTGAGTGAGAGAGAGGGAGGGAGACATGACGACTACTCAGGTCTGACAAGCTTGTGTGTCATTCCTCAGACACTGGCGTGTTCCAAAGCTGGTGTTGGGGGGCTGTCAGATACTACTAATGAGGCGGCCCCACTGTGCGTTAAGGAGAGGCCGTCGAGGCGCGAGTCGGTGCGGTCAGTGTCCAACGACAGGTCGGTAGCTAGGGGGAGACGGAATACACACATATGCAGCCACACCCACCCATTCTCTCTCTCACTCGTGCAGCGAGATATCATTCCTATCGTCGGCTTGATCCCCCGACGCCCATCCAAACTACACCGACAACCCCCCAAACGGGGGAGACGTGATAGCACCAGATGCTGATGCCGCCAACTCTGCTGCTGCTGCTGCTGCTGGAGGGGGTGGTCAGCAGCAGCAGATGGGGTCAATGAGGGGTGCGTCGGTGGTCAACTAACGGGTGCTGTCGTGGTCGTGTCGGTGCTGTGTCTGTCTGCGTGTTTGTTGACTGACAGTGAGTGCGTGGGTGGTGCGTGAATGACGGACCGACCAGTTTTGGTGGCGTGTTGATATATATGCGAATATATACACACACAGGGATGGTCATGTGGCACGACTGACTCATTCAATGGATCGGATGTCGGTACGTACGGACACTCAGCCCTAATCGCATCAGACAGACATTTGCGTGGTATTTTAAGGGTGATTCATATATGGGTATTTTCACCACACGCAATGACACACACACACAGAGCATAGGCTTAGCCTCTGGTCCCTGTCGTCGGCGTCTCTTGCACGTGACGATCCCCACGTGAAATGCCTGAGTGCCGCGTCTCAGCAGCAACCGGGCAGTCAGAAGGGCATCATGACGCTCAAGAGATGCTAACAAGGGGAACTACTGTGTGTCTGGCTTTGACACACACTCGCACATTCACACACGTGCTCAAAATCGAGGACGGAAGGCATGCAGCACCAAAAACAACACTCAATAGCCGACACTCGGCACGTACACGCCATTGTACGCCGCAAGATCGCCATCTCTCCACTCCCCGATACTCATCAGATTCGTCAGCGAGACCGTCCGCATGCCCCTGTCCAGGAGGGTTCTCGCCAGCTTGGGGTAGTCGACGGGCAGCAAAAAGGACGGCGGGCCGGCAGTGGGCGGGATCAGGTGGTCGTTCTCGCGTGGCGGCATCTCCTTGGCCCACTCGTCGCACACGCGCGTCACCAGCTCGACGAAGTGATCCTCGGTCAGCGCACACGAGTGGGTGAAGAAATACAGCTGGCCAGTGTAGGCAACTGAGTCAAAGCAAAGCAAGCAGAGAGAGAGAAGAACAGAGAGAGGTATGCGCTCATTCCATCAGTCGACACGTACGGATATACCCATTTTGCCGGATCCTTTGTCGGTCAGCACGTAGGCCTTAGCGGGGTGGCCCTCCATCTGGTGCTCGAAGGCCTCCCTTATCTGGTTGTCCCGCCTCTCGCCAGTCACCCGGTGGTACAGTTCGGCCGCCTCTCCTGCGTCGTCGCCCGTGGCCTGCCGCAGCGTGTATGCGGGGGATAGGGCGGATGGCGACGGTGCAGAAGACGACAGGCACCACCCCCGGAGATGGAGGCACTGCTTGCGGCAGATGAAGCCCATGCGTGTGTAGAGGGAGAAGCTTTGCACGTTGGAGGCCAGCTGCTGCAGCCGGATCGAAGGCGCGCCTGTATTGCATTAATGCAATGGTGGTCGTTTCTGCTTCTGATCTGCCTCACCCTCACCCTCACCCGCACCCTGACCCACCTCTGCTGTTGGCCCAGTCGATGACGGTCTCCATGAGTGCCCGACCGACGCCATTCTTCTGCAGCCCAGGAAGCACAAAGACAGGCCTGCACACACACAGCCCACAGACGTGGCACCAAGCCATCGCTTCTCCCTTCTCCCTCACCCACCCGATGCTGGCCACAGACTCATCCACATGCTCCACCCCGTTGCCGCCAACCAGCTCGCCGCTTTCGTCATCCACCGCCACGAAGAACGCCTTGCTGTCGCTCTTCATGAGTGAATGAAAAAAATGCTCGATGTCTGCGGGTGAGTTGAACTCGGGCGGCAGGGCCACACTGGCGCAGAGGGTGTTGAATGCATCACAGCAGATGGACGCTGCCTTGGGAATGTCTTCCTCCACCCCTAGGCGGATGGAGACCGATGAGCTGGGCATGGACGTGCCACTGGGTCTGAAAGGCATCTGTGCAGATCTGACGGGAAACGCGAAGGCGCTGCTCAGATATGTCACGGACGTCAAGCAGAGGATGATAAGCGCAGAGAGCATTCAATCGCTTTCCTTCGACCGATCTATCTCCACCTGCGAGCTTAGCTCACAAGGGAGGACAGATGGATGGAGGAGAGGCTTTCCGACATCTGCGCAGATCTGAATCTATCATGACGACGGATCCACCAAGACGGCGAATTCGGAGGTGGATGCGTCTGTCTGCGTGTGTGGCTCTGCTCGCCCTGTGTGTTCCGCTGCGGTGCGAGGCCATCACCAAGGACTTCGACACGCCGCAGACGACCAGTGACGCCTACATCCCGCTGGTCCAAGTGCCGCGGATGACCATGGTCAGTCAGTTGGCTCACACCGAATGCACACAAACAAAGAGAGCACGTGTCTGTCTGTTTGTTAGTCATGTGAGTGTCTGTGTGTCTGTGGGCGTGATTCATTCACAGGAGGACATCAGAATTCCGGCAGCTGAGAGTTTCGGCATAGCGGCGGGCGGCGTCATGACGGTGGAGCTGGAGCTGCACCAGCCCACGGATATCAACAACACCTTCTTCATGATTCTCACGTCGGAACAACTGGTCGGTCCGGCAGGCAGACAGACAGATAAATCACAGGGACGACTGTGCTGTGCTGTGCTGTGCTGTGCTGCGTGCTGTGGTCAGAGTCGCTTTCGCAGCTCGACGCCCCACGTGTTGCCGTCGTTCACGTCGCCAGAGGCACGGGTTGTCAACACCAACTTCATGGCCTACTGGGTGAGTGGAGTGAGAGGGCCACCAAGCCGCCCAACACGCCATACAAACACTTGTCTGGCTGTCCATCTCATCTTTCATCCCTCAGCGTCAGCCGCTGATGTCCAAGATATCGATGACGAAGACGGTCGAATGGCTGGACCGCTACACCTTGATCATCGTCAACGGCGACGAGCAGGACCTTCGCTTCACGGGGAAGATCCGGCTGGTCAACCCCGGCAAGGACGACGAGCAGCACCTCAGCTTCGACCAGATACCCATGATGCCCGTGCTCCTCACCATGATCTGGGTCTATCTCATCAGGTCAGTCAGTTAGCCCGGTGTGAACACTCAGCTTGATGGAATGCCGACATCTTCTCTCCCTCCCTCCCTCCCTCTGTGTGCCTTGGTCGGTTGATCAGCACGGCGCTGCTGTTCCTGCTGTTGGTGACGGGCTGGCGGCGGCGGAAGACGGCCATCCACTGGATCATGCTGGCCACTTTGCTGTCCAAGAGCCTTTATCTCGTCTTCTACTGGCAAAACTTCGTGCTCTTCTCTTCTAAGGGGTCGCTCGAACGGTTTCAGAGGTGGGTGGGTGCGAAGGGCGGGGAGGGAGGCACATGGATGGCATGTGCGGTGTCGATGAGTGTGTGTATGTGTATGTGTGTGTGTGTGTGTGTGTGTGTTGTGGCTGGGTTTGATTTGTTGCAGGAAGATTCCGCGCATCGTTGGCAAGATGCAGGACATCATTTCTCTGATGATGTACCTGCTTGTGGCGCTCGGTAGGACGGCTGGCGCTCGTTGATGATATGCGTGTGTGTGTATCTATCTGTGTGTCGGGCTGTGGTGGGTGGGCAGGTTGGAAGATTCTTCGTTCGAATCTGAGCATGACCGAGGTCCGCTTCTCGGCTGGGATCTGTGTGATATCCTTTTACCTGGGGCTCTTCCAAGTGACCTGCCAGGGGCCAACTTGCAGCGGCTATGAGGTGGGTGTGGTCGGTGCACTCTGTCTGTCTGTCTGTCTGCCTATGGTGGGTCTCTATCTTTCGTCAGCTGTCGCGCTACATCCTGCATGCATTGGCTTACCTGTGCATCATCGTCGCCATCAACTTCAACATCGCCATGCTTAATGTGAGGAGGAAAGACAGACACACTGCAGATGTGGAGAAGGCAGGCCCGATGTGTGTCTGTCTGTCTGTGTATGTGGTGGTGCGCATCAGGGGTCGATCACCGAGTCTGCCGTCTCGCTGAGTACCGCAGAGCTGTACCAGAAGTTTGACGCATACAGGTGCCCATACACACACACACACAGAGAGAGAGAGAGAGAGCCCCTCTTCGCACCTCATTCTGCAGGTTATATCGGTGGGTGTTTGTGATCTACATCATGAAGCCGACCTTCCTCCTGTTCTTCAAAGTCGGCACTCACTCACACACAGAGAGGGGAGGGAGGGGAGCAAGGCTGGGCTGGGCATCTATCTCAACGTTCTGCGTTTGGGTGGGATGGGGTGTGGTGTGGTGTGTGCAGCTGTCCGTGTTAGATGCCAACGGGTGGGACGACTGGCTGTACCTCTTGATGCAAAACCTTGTCGAATTCGGCATCTACGCCACGGTGAGAGAGAGCAGGTCATCCATCCATCCATCCGTGACTGCGTCATGTGTCTCGTGTGTGTGTGTGTGTGTTGATGGCCATGTCGGTCATGTCATCGGTCAGATCATCTGGGCCTACAGGCCGTTCGAGCCGATGCGGGTCTTCAAGGTAGGCTGGGCAGACAGTCACGTCACAGCTGGCCGTCCACCGACACACACACACATGGATGTGGCGTGTCGTGTTCAGGATCTGCTCACAACAGAATCCTCAGAGGGAGACGAGGAAGAGGTCAGTCAGTCACGGCGACCACATACCGTGGGCTGGACTCATTGCGTGTGTGTGTCGTCATCAGGACGAGGAGGAGGAGCCCGAGGACGATGCCGACGCCCCCCTCCCCCCTCCCGCACCATCACAACCGAGCAGCAACAACGCGCCGGCGGCCGCCGCACTGCCGGCGTCACAATCAAGAAACCCCCAGAGCACCGACATCATCACGCCCGTGTGATGGCGCGTGTGCGTGGGGGAGGGGCGATGAGCGGATGTGTGTGTACTGTAGAGAGAGATATATATCTGGGAGACAGACAGACAGACACACTGGCTTTGTGTGCTGTGGATGTGTCGAGCTCGAGGTAGTTGATTGTACGCCCTTTATTCAGCTGACGGACAGACACAGAGACCCTTTTTCGGTGGTCATCTTATGTGTGCGTCCTGTACACTCATCCAACTTCCAGGCAGGGCACATCCGCCTGTCCCACTCACTCATCATGAAGGACAGCACACCGCAGCTTTTCGATGATATTCCCCGCACAGTGACATTGCTACCAACGATTGGCCGTTGACAATAACGTCCGACGTTCTGTCGCGGCGCAGATCTTCTCTTCGGTCCCCTCTCGCCATCTATCGCTCCGTGCATCTTTGTCGCCCCGTCTCCCCCCAAGGTCCCTCGACAGCCCTACCCGTCCATCCCCCTTCTCCTCCCAATCAACCATCATGGTGGTCCTCGAGCTGAGCGCCATCTTCTGCGCCGCCTCGTTCTGTGGGGCCTTCATCTGGCGACGGGAGAAGGCCCGCAGAGCTCTGGAGCGGCGCCTACAGCTCCTGGACAAGGTCGTCAACAAGGGCTTCATGATGGTGAGTGGGGGTGACTGCTGGGGTGTGAGAAGTCTGGGGCTTGCGTGTGATGCAGATGCGGCTGTCTGGCACCGAGACCGTGACCGACCTCCCCCGTTGCCGCGTGCTGACCGACCAAGCCATCCAACTGACGGTTGGTGGATGGTTCACACCATTCACACACGGGTCAATCATCTCTCTCTCTCTGTCCCTGCTCTCTGCTCTGCGTCCGTGTGTCTGTGTGCGCTCAGAAACAGATCGAAGCCCTCGGCTTCGTGAGGCTGCAAAGCACACACAACCCGGCGATCTCCGCACCCACCTGCATCACATTGGTGCGTGTGTCTTGTGTCTGTCTGTTCAGTTCTGCGACCAGGAGGAGCGGGCCTTGCACGAGAAGCTCAAACGAGTCGTGCAGGTGGGGTGGGTGCCTCTTGAGCTCGGAGGCCTTCACGCAGACACCACACTCATGTGTGTGTGCACAGGAGGTGGCCGATCTGCTGGTGGACGCGAGAGACGGTGGGGAGCCCCAGCTCATGACCCAAGTGGATGGAGAGGAGGGCCAAGACGTCCCTCTGGACTACACCTGGCCCGGGTTCTTAGCCGATGAGGACCCGGACGACAAGGCCATGTCGACATCCACACATTCGGCAAGCTCACCTGTACAAATCATGAGGAAGGAAGAACACACACACATGATTCTCTCCTGTCTGTTCGTGCAGACTGCATCCACCGCAGCATCTTCGTCAAGCACACTGCCCGCCCCTGAAGATGGCTGCGAGATCCTCTGCCAGGTGGACGGTGACACGGGCGAGCCCGTCACACTGGCATATGTGTGGGGTGGGTGAAGACAGCTCGTGAAGACCAGGAGGACATTTCTTGTGTGTGTTGTTCGAGCGATTTTGGCTTTCCTTGCCGGCTATTTGGCTTTTGGCCTTTGCTGGCTATTTGGCTTTGTCGTGTCCAATACGCTCGGCAACCTCTGTCTCTCTGTCTTTCTGGTGCTAGAGATCATGCATCTCAGTCTGGCAGTCCCAACAGACAAAATTCAATACGCACGACGGACAAACGCTCGATCAACGAATTGGCTGCAGCCATACTAATCGCCACAGAGCAAAAGACACACCCTAAATTAAAGCTAATTGCTGTAGCACCGGCCCACCACACACACCGAGCTCCTAAGTACTGAAGCGCCCCATCACACTCATTTACTAACCCACCCACCAGCAGCAGACAGATCTGCCCGTCCCCGCACACAGACATGAGCATATATATGTCACGCCTGCTGGTCTGCGGCCACCATGACGGCCGCGCCCTTGCCGCTGCCGTCGTCGGCTATCTGCAGATGGACCTTCTGGGCGTCCTCTCTGCCTACTATGTCGACGATGTGCTGACACGACCACCAGATCACACAGACAGATAGACAGACAGACACACAGCCACACGGCAGAGATGCATGCACATGTGGTAATCCCGTCAGCGATCTCTCCTGTGCGCCGAGCGGACCTGTTTCAGTCGATGCTGATACCTGTCGAAGGACACACACGGACGGAGAGAGAGAGAGAGAGAGAGGG